>PDLM01000012.1:1413950-1596974 GCA_003369665.1 Coleophoma cylindrospora
AGGTGTACCCGGCAGCAAGCTATGACAAGGAGAGGATTCAAGACCTCCCGAGACTTGGGGAAGAGCGTCCTCTCCAGAGGTGTAGCCTATGGAAACTTTTCAAAAAAGCCCGCCACGCCACAGAATAGTGAGCAAAACTAACATCGCGACTCCGCGGAGTCCAAATCATCAGCCGGGATTTCGATCAGGGCTTTCCACGCATTGACGCTGGATGAACCTGTCGCCTATGCTTCTGAGGTCAGGAGGGTATAGACTTGGCTAGAGCCAAATGGAAGCTCTTCATCGTTGGCTCGAATGGCATAATAGAAGAAGACATCCAAGCGTGCATTTGCGGATTCCCATTAGTAGGCGATAACTAACTGTGACCCGGCCATTTCGGTAGGTAATCGCACGCGCAAGATAACAGTCCCAAAACACGACAGGGGGATTGAGGATAGCTGCCCTAGGTTCATGCGAGAAAAGCATAGCAGCGCTGAGTGATGGTGCTGTAGACGTCTATCTATCCACCCAGTGTAAACACCGGGGAGAATTCTGGCAGCCGAGGCGAGGCACGGTTTCTCTCTGGGTCGCCTACGAAAGTCGCCGCAATCTGCAGAGAGACAAGTGAAATTGGTATCTGCAACGAGCTTGCAGTGATTCCTGAAATCTGGCGGTTGATGAACTGTTCAATGAGACGCACGATTTATCCATGTGGATTGTGATCTCCCATAAGGCGGAGAAGTACCTGCTCAATTTCGTAGTGTAGAATTGAAGTGGAGTGTTTACCTCTAGTGTGTGCACTTGCCACCATTACCCGGACAACACAATTAACAACCAATGCCACAGTTTTCCAGCCTCGAAGATCCGCTTGATTGCAAGAATGCTTTTCTGCATGCAAATCCTTAGGTTTTTATGAAAGCAGGAATCAAAGAATGAAAACCATGACGGAGATAAAGATAAGGATGCAAATAAAGGTAGAGTTAAAGTTGGGAGCCACCCCCTAATCGGGCGCCACAATCATTAGCGTATGATGGAGAAATTCGTAGCACCAAAACAGGTCATGAACCCTGACAATCCTACGCGCCGACTCCCGGCCTCTCCTTCATTCATTCCCTCTCCTACCCACTATGTACACTCGTTCAAGGCCTGAATAGCAGCAAGATGATTGATCTCTCGTCTCGCAACGAGAGTAAGACTCACCAAGTCCCAGAATGGGAGGGCCAGCCCGCGGCGGCGTCGAAGAAGGGGATTTTCTCCGCGATGTTTGCGACGAAAGGGACTGCGGAAGGAGGAAAGGACCCCGTCGTGGAATCCGGAGCAGATATGGCCACGCCTGCGAAAGCGACATTGTCTGAGAGATTCAATCGCGCATTGCCGCCGAATCGCAGGTATTTCGGAATGACTCGCAAGGTGTTCCTTCTAGCGCTTGCTGGGCTTCTGGCATTGCTGGTCCTGGTCCTGGGGTTGGGGTTGGGTCTGGGGTTGAAGAAGCACTCGTATGTATTCTCTGCCGTCTTTGGGGAGTTCAGCTTAAGGCTAAGACGCGTGAAAGATCTGGGAAGAATCTCCCGCTACCATCGAATACCGCTACATTCACGGGCGACCTCACCTACTATGCGCCAGGCCTTGGGGCATGTGGAATAACGTCCAGCAGCACGGATGCCATCTGCGCTGTGTCGCATATCATATTCGATGCGGCACAAGGGAGTAGCTCAAATCCCAATGCGAATCCATTGTGCGGGAAGAAGATACGGATAACAAGATATAATGAAGCTGTGAACGCAGAGAGGAGTGTGGATGTTACCGTGGTGGATCGCTGTGTTGGCTGTGCAGCGGACGATCTTGATCTCAGTCTATCCATGTTCACCCAGCTGGCGGATGAAGGCCTCGGTCGTGTTACTGGCACCTGGGCGTGGTTGGCGTGAGTCTGGTATCCCGGAGATCTCTCAGGAATGTGCTGCTCGACAATCTCTGGTGTCGTCTATGTGCTATACCTATTTAATGTTATTGTTAATCACAAAGATACCCATTCACTTCCGCAAGACTTGGACCATTAGAATCCGGATATGGAATGAGTGTTGGGTAGAAAAGCCAGCCAGCAGAGGTGCTTCTCCAAAACGTGCATTCTATTCCGGCTGTGGCTTAGTCATACGCGAGACAGCATCTGGTGCATCTTTTCTTCGAACACCGGCCCACCTAAGAAGTAGGTATGGATCATCATGTGCTGAATAGTGGCACCAGCGGCTCCCATGGAGGCAAGCTGCAGATCCTTCGATTCTGGGGATTTGGAAGGCTCGAGATAGATGTTGCAGCCAAGGGTAGACCTTGACGAGACGTTCTGAGAGGGTTGGTCAGCATCCATGTCGGCATGAAGACGATTGTAATGGAAGAGAATAGAGTCTTACGATGCTTTGCCGGTAGGGAGGGCGAGCCTCGGCCCAGGAGAGGTGGGTTCTCGTGTCGTAGCACCAACGTCATGCCGTGACATGCCAATTGATTTTTTCCGGGCCACTGCCTCTCCAGGAACAGCTCCCCTGCTTACATAACTTACGCCTCACTGCCCTGCACTGTCAGAATGCATGACGGAACTATTTTGAGGCCCTCATTATCCTATCGCCGATAAAACTAGCAGCCTTCTTTTCGGAGCTTGGCCTCAAGATATGCAATGGTCATGATGCCTGGCTGTTGAACGGCCAATTATTATGCAAATGCTTGTCTTGCTGCCCTTCCGATTTCGAAGCTTGGATGGAATCGCGGGTGGAAAGTTCGGATCGCTCATACGTAACTGACAAACGGCTATTATTGCTTGCGTTACGGCCTGAGGTCGGTAGAAGGCGAGATGATCCTAGGGAAGCTGTCGAAGTATAATAATGGTGGAATGCCCCGTCGGAATGTAGACTTTTTTTCTTGCCATTACACCACCCCTCTACTTCAGCGATACTTACAGCTCACCACCGCCCGACACAAGCACCATTACCCCTGCCTCAATTACCAGATTTCAAAATGGCTCCTAAGGTTCTAGTCATCCTTACGTCCCACGACAAGATGGGCAACACCGGAAAGCCGACCGGCTGGTACCTCGTAAGCCCCGCGTGAACCCCGCTGAACATCCGATTTTGACATCCACCTAGCCTGAGTTCGCTCATCCATACGAGGCTCTGGAAGGGCACGCCGACATTGTTGTCGCGTCCCCCAATGGAGGAGCTTCTCCATTGGATCCTTCCTCTGTCGAAGCCTTCAAGTCCGATGAAAGCTCCGTGTCGTTCCTTAACAACAAGAAGTCACTGTGGGAGAACACCGCCAAGCTTTCGGACTTCCTTGGAAAGGCAAAGGAGTTCGATGCCATCTTTTTCGTTGGCGGTCACGGTCCCATGTGGGATCTTGCCGTTGATGCTACCAGCCACAAGTTGATCAGTGAATTCGCCGACGAGAACAAGGTCATTTCTGCCGTCTGCCATGGTCCTGCTGCTTTAACCCAGGTCAAGCTCTCCAATGGCAAGCATCTTCTGGCCGGTGAGCCCGTTACCGGATTTTCCAACTCAGAGGAGACTGCCGTTGGATTGGTGGAGGTGATGCCATTCAGCTTGGAAGATGCCTTGAACGAAGGCTCTGGAGGAAAGTACAGCAAGGCTGCACAGGATTGGACTTCCCATGTCGTGGTTGGCAGAGGCGGAAAGTTGATTACAGGCCAGAACCCAGCCAGTGCCTCTGATGTTGGAAAGGCTATCAAGCAAGCCATTGGTGCTTAAGCAAATATCAGCCGCCCCCAAAAACAATCAGATACCCATTATTCAAGATTTTCCAAGCGCGGGTTTGACCAGGTTGTTGAATAAGGTAAGAACTCGTTTTGCAACAAATGTTCGCGTAGTGCAGGCGGACCCAATTTCCTGATCCATGATATTCCATCGTACTCGACAGCAGGGCTAGTGGATAAGACATTTCCCGCAGTAACAGTCAAGAAATCAGCAACCAAAACTTAGCACACAGCTACAATTATAACCTGGCTGACAACCTAATTAGCTACCTACAATGCCTTCATGATGGTTGGTAACTGTGTGGAACTCTAATGCTGACTAATCTTCTATCGGCCGAAACAATTTTGGTATTATCTGGCTGACAGCACCCTTCTAGGCTTTGAAGATAGTGAGACGAATGACAGTAGTCTGATTATAAGCCTACAATGATATGAACACAAGCCACACATGGTTTGATAATGATGACATAATTGGATGACTACCAGCCGGTGCAGCAAGTGGATGGCACTTGCGCATCAGTCAATCGTGAGTGATGCATTGCTCAGCCTTGTCCAGCCTCGTCCCATTTACAATTCTGAATCAGCGCTGAACAATCCACCGCTCGACGCCCCGGGGGTTAGCTTTCACTCCTCATGGTACAAAGTAGGACGTCTCGAACATTCTTTCCCCTTCCCTCCTCTCTACCTCTGCGGCTTCTACATTCCTATATCTCTCACCCCTCGACGCTTCCCCCATGAGGTTGTTCATATTTCTTTGCTCAATCACAATCGCAATCCTGTCCATCGCATTCAAGGACTCCGCAATCGATTTATTCACGCGCTTTACAAGATTAACCACGAATCCGGCCCTGGAGAATCTTCTTCTCATACCACACTCTAATCCTTCCAACATGACGGTCGTCCGCGGTATTCGCAAGGCCTTTCTCGCCGTTGAGCAATCTGAGGGCGATGGAGCGCGGGTGCGACGTAGTGTTGGGACCCCCGCGCTGCGCAACTTCTCGCCTTTTCTCATGCTCGACCACTTCAATGTGCAGCCACCAGCCGGGTTTCCCGATCACCCTCACAGGTACGTACGATTGGATGGGAATTGTGGCTATTACTAACGCTACGCAGAGGGCAAGAGACAATTACCTACCTCCTCTCCGGCGCTGTCGACCATGAAGACTTCGCAGGCAACGCGGGCTCGATCGAGAAGGGCGATTTGCAGTTCATGACGGCGGGCAAGGGCATCATGCATGCGGAGATGCCGCGAGCGAGCGACGACGGGAGTTCCGTGACTGGTTTACAGCTGTGGGTTGATCTGCCTGAGAAACTAAAGAGCTGCGAGCCACGATATCGAGATTTGAAGGGGTCGGAAATCCCGACGGTCGATATCGACGATAACAAGGTCCATATCAAGGTTATTTCGGGACAGAGTCACGGCGTAGACAGCGTGCAGGAGCTTTCCTACACACCGGTCTGGATGCTGGATATTGAGATCAAGCCTGGTGGAAAAGTGGTGCAAAGCCTGCCACAGAAGTGGAATGCGTTCGCGTATACCTTGAGCGGCAACACGGCATTTGGCGTTGGTGCCGACAAGACCACCATCGGGCAATACCACAATGTTGTTTTTGAACAAGATGGAGACGAGATTGTTGCAGAGGTGTCTGCCGATGAGAAGGAGAATGGTCATTTCAGTAAGTCAGATTCAGGGTCCTTTCTTTTCTCGCTTATCCGTGCTCCGTTAAGCGAGTATCTTGATTTTTGCCGGATGGAAGTCTCCATAATCTCTCCTGCAGCCAGCCACCGTTCAATTGCGGCGGTAAGACGATGCCAGCTTCGAGGATAATCCTCAAGTCCTGCTCGTTTGAGATCTGCGTTCTTTCTGGTTTGCTCCAACAAAAAAATATCTCCACGCCTTCATCAAAAATCTATCAAAAGAGATATTTCGAATTTGCGTTCGCCGGGAATCGAACCCGGGGCCCATCGATGTTGTTAATCCTCGAAGAGGAAATGGCAACGATGGATTTTACCACTAAACCACAAACGCTGATAAGCTGGCAAGCTTACTGTTTGGTTGGGGTGAAATGCGCAAATTCGATTTATAAAAGGCCAGATTTCTGTGTGGCGAGTGTCGCTCGGAATAGGATAAGTGGGATGCTTACTAGCACGGAATGAGAGAGACACTTAGCGCATTGGGACTTTTTCTTCGCTCACATTCACTTGGGCAACATATACTAACATACAACAGTTCTTATCGCAGGTGTTCCTCTGGACCAGAAAATTGTCCAATACGGTCCTTTTGTCGTCAGTAGCCAAGACCAGGTCTACCAAGCACTCATGGACTATCAGACTCACTCAAACGGCTTTGAGCGGGCGAAGAACTGGCAGAGTGAGATTGGGAAGCGAGCTATTCATTAGTGATCAGTACTTTTATAGACGTCAATTCTAAACCTGTTATACTATGTAGCCTGCCACTTTGTATGTGACGTTATAATGAACTTGACTCTTGTTTGATTATCTTTGCTAATAACCCCTCAAGCCAATGTATTACCAAACAATTTATAGTCTTCTAATAAGACTATTCGTAATTATCTTCGAGAAGCATTACGTTGACTTAGGATAACGTTTACAGGCAGTTGAAGAAGGACCGTGTGAAGATATTCAAATAAGTTGTCACCAGTTACAAATTCCCGAGCTTGAACGTGGCTAAGTTCTTGGCTCTGCGTACTCATAATGTGTGGTAGTCAACCATTCGTCGCAATAAGCTAAAGTAACAGGTAAACTACAAGGGAGAACCATAGGAAGGAATTGCTTTAACCCTAAACTTTAGTAAGATTTACCCTCAGCATAATAATTATTTCAAGAGGAACGTATCTCATTGATATTTCGCATTGAGGATCGCGGTGATATTCTGAGCCACTATAATTAACTTACATTAATTCAGTACTGTTTCTTGCATTACTACGCTTTCATGTTTTCAATAGCAAGTGCAATTTCAGTCATCCAGATTTAGATAAGCCCTCTCATTTCAGGACTAAATCAGGCCCCAAACTCCTTGATCGCTGAGTTCGTCAAAGTCTGTTCTTTAATCCCATCTACAGCAGCGCGAATCGCTGCCCTCCCTACCACATCAACTCCAACTGACGGAGCTAAACCACGGAACATGTCCCGGAGATTGGTCTCTTTCTTCAGTACAAGGCCGAGTTTCAGGATGCAAGTCTCGAAAGTATTCGGGTGCTTCTCAGCATATCCTATAAGCTCATTTTCGACTTGGCCCTGCGTGAACGAGTTATCAAGCGGTATTCCCATACAACCTGGGGAAACAGGGAGACGTACCCGAATTCGCCGAAAGTCTTGCATGACCCACAACGGCGCTGTCTGATCTCTTTGGGCTCCTCCACCACTTAGATATACAAACCGAAATTTCTTTCCCGGTTCACGGTTTGTTAAAAGTGCGTCGATACCCGCCATCGTGTAATCGATGCTAATTTTCTTCGTCTCGGAGTTAACGGCGCTAGGCACCACTCCCAGCGACCTTTGGCTTCGTTAGTCCCCAGGTGCGAACTACAGGAAGAGATTTCGAGTACCAGATACACGCATCGGCGCCTTGGAATTCTTGAGTCACGGAGTCGGAATACGAAAGGAAGTCTTCCATAATGATTACTTTGAGCTTGGGATTGCTGATGGGAAGCTGACGCCTAGACAGCGCTAAGACTGAAGTGATGGCTGGTTTTTGGAGGCATTGATTGAGTATTTCACGCCCAACGAAGCCTGATGAGCCATATAGAACAATCTTCATACTGTCGAATAATTATGGTTGCTCGTGCGTCTGGTGTCTAAAAGCAGATGAGATGATTGAGCATTCTACGATGTAGATGCAAGAGGGTACGGCACGGATCAATTACCATCGGCGTAATGGTTTCCCCTGCACTAGCTGATCCGTATGCGGAAGCTTATCTCACGTCAGCTGATGGTTTTTAGGAACTCCTTCAAAACTGCTGTCTCCTTTAAAATGCCCTCAAGATAAACAAACCCTTGCCTGGTCTGTCTCGCCTCAAGGGATTTTGACCATTAAGTTGGTGAAAATTGTCATAGGCGAGACTACAGGGCATGGGTTTGTTTATCCCAAGAGTATTGTATGAATGAACGTCATTTATTAATTGTGGCAAAATCAACTATGCATTACCTCCCCCTTCAATCCTCTGCTGAAAATATCTTTGCTGTAGCGATAAGATAATTTTATTTCAACAGCCCTGCTAATTGGGATTAACTCATGTCTTATATTTTATGGGGTAATACGTTCAGAAAGATATAAGTTTTTTAGCTTCTAACTAACAACTCCATCAATCCTAAGTGTCGTTATATCCTCATCGCCTACGTGCAATATTTCCTTCAGGATCATGTCGGTATGCTGTCCCAACGTAGGGGGAGGTGATCTGATCCCCGGTGTTGAGTACGAGTATTTGACCGGCGTATTGATAAGTTTCAAAGGACCACATGCAGGATGGTCAACTTCTTTGATCATATCTCGTGCAAGAACTATATTTTGTAAGCATGATTGGGCTGCACTTCGTTCTATTCACGCGTACCATGTTCATGATTCAAAGTATCCCAAAGATCATTGACCTTGGCATATGGCAATCCTGTCCCATCAAATATGTCCAGCCACTGTTCCGTCGTTTTTGTCATCGTAATTTCTTCGATCCATGCTTCGAGTATATCACGATTTGCAACACGTCTATCGTTGGTGACGAATCGCTCGTCAGAAGCCCATTCTGGTTTCTTTAATCCAATACACAGGAGGCCAAATAGCCGATCATTGGCACCACCGACGAGAAAATCACCGTCTGATGTCTTAAAAGCACGATATGGCACGACGGAAGCTCGAGAACGATTAGCTGGCTGCCTCTGAATGCAAGGTTAATGCAATACTGACGATGAGCAGTTCCCCAGCGACCAGAATCCCTCTTCCCCGAAACCAAAACCGATTCAGCCATGTTTGACAAAGTTGCAACCTGGCAGTCACTCAATGCGATATCCAGTTGTTGGCCCGCACCCGTCATCATGCGGCCGAGAAGTGCTGCCATGATGCTATTCGCCGCATATAGACCGGTGGTCAGGTCAGTCACTGCGCAACCAACCTTTACCGGCGGTCCATCACGAGTGCCTGTGATATGCATAAGGCCCATTTCGCTAATACGAAGAATGAGTTCAGTATGATTGCCATTAAAAATGAGTAGGTTTTCTTACGCTTCGACCATGACATCGTATCCTGCTCGATTGCTATATGGACCTGTTTGGCCATACCCTGTGATACTAGCATAAATCAGCTTTGGGTTTTCTTTGCTGAGCGTTGCGAAATCAAGCCCGTATTTCTTGAGTGAATTAGGTAAATAGTTTTCGACTAAAACGTCCGCACTAGCTGTCAACTGGCGTATCAACTCTACTCCCCGTTGGTCCTTGAACGAGATCCCAATGGATTTCTTATTTCTGTTTACCTGGAACTGTCAGCCAAGCTCTAGGAGTTTGAAGAGGGGGGGGAATTGTACTTACTGATAGATAGTAAGCGCTTTCACCTACTCCTCCTCGACCGTCCTGGAAGCTTGCATATGGCGGGCCCCATGATCGAGTATCATCACCACGAGTAGGATGCTCAACTTTGATAACTTCGGCTCTGTTTAAACTGTCAGAAGCTTGAAATATTAATTATATAATCGAGCTTACCCAAGGTCACCTAATATCTGAGTGCAGTAAGGCTATTGGTAACAGCAACACCAACGTCAGCCGAACATCATACTACACAAAAGAGAGCACGAAGGGAAACTCACTCCAGCTAACACTCTGGTAAGGTCTATTATCCGTAACCCAGAGAGTGGCAGTCTCTTGGTGGCTTCTGGTGTTCGTGCTGCGGTGAGAAAGTTGCGTCTGAATCTCCGAAGTGGCAGCGGGAGCCTGGAAGCCGAGATAAAAAGAGTACAATTCATATTTCGAAACAAGGCCTTTGGCAACGAAACAAGTAAACTTTCGAGACTTGTATATGGCGGAGAAGATTGGGGATCTGAAGCATGCAGTCAAAGCAAAAGTCTTGTCGGAAAGCGAAGAGTCCTAAAACTGGTTTCATTCACCAATTACCGTCGGATAAAAGACGCGACAGAAAAAGCAGTTGATCCGGTGTAGCTGCTACAATACAATAAAACACAACAGAGACTGGTAACATAAGACAAAGATCCCACAAGTCCCGCAAGAGGAGGATTGCCAGAGGTAGGTGGTACCGGCCCCACATGCACAGTGGACTATAAACCGGCAATACTCTACGAACGCTTATGCATAATAATTTCGGGATCTTTGCGACTCCGCTACCCCGCAATAGCAACTCCAGTTGGCTTTCCCGAGTCTCTTCACGGACCTTTATATATAGTCGTATCTATTTTTCCTCTTTTATTCTCTGCTATTCCGGAACCGCCGTATTCAGCTCTTTTTGGTTTCATCCCATCAATATCAAAATTAGAAAGTGAGTGTTAAGAGAAATGTAATGAAAAGAGGAGGTCACTATACTTAGCTACACAAATGTGTGCCCGGCGATACTTAAAGTTTTTTTAAATAACTATATTTCTGTTAACTATTTATTGTTTCAATCAGTGGGTAGCTCGCTCGGGATCCTAGTAGTGTTTTGAGATGGATCGTCAGTATACAACTCAACCGGGTTCGTATACAGTTCGACCAGCTGTGTACCACTCAACTCCTTTGCTGGCTCATTTTGCTGATAAGGCTCTGCAAGGTTCTGGCGATTCGGAAAGGTAAGGCGCTTGTGGTGTCGTATGTACAATACAATTCCTAGCACAAGAGCAATTAGGATCAGAGGAACCGCAACTCCCACTCCAATTTTCACACTAGTCGATGTTCCATTCGTCGGTGAATTTGATTTTGAAGGTCTTAAAGATGGTGTTGAATTAGATAGGGTTGGCGTCACAACCCAGGTAGTAGGTGTTGTCCCCACCAGAGGAAAAACCGTGGGATCAGTACTTTGCCACCAAATAGGGACCCCATCACCGAATGCGCTTGATGCAGTACTATTGATTGTAATCTGAATTAGACCATCAGCAGATCGAGTCTGAATCGGACCGCCAGGTAAGGAGTTGCTGTCAAGCGGTGTGTAGATGTATGTCGAGCCACTTGTCAAGCTCGACCAGCACTGATGGCCGAACCCATCTACAAGATATTGATATCCCCTAGCGCATGTTAAAAGTTGTCATTCAACGAAGATGGAGCTGCTTACAATGGACAGCAAAGAACGGCAGTGGTTTCGGAAGCGATGGACAAGGCGCTGTGTGAAATCCCTGGGTAGCTTGAAGAAAAGGTTGCGGCATGAGACCAGCCATCTGGGCATATTCCAGGACTATCTACCAAGATATTAGCACGGAGTCCCGGATTTCAGACTTGTAACAAATATACCTACAGTAATACATATCCCAGTCACTAGTTCTCTTCTCACCCGAGGACTTCGGGTAGCATGAAGTATCAGCTACTCCTGGTCCCCAATGTCCAAAGTACAATGTACTTGACCAGGTGAGCGTTGACAGACACGATGCGGCAGGTGCAAATGACGTTTGTAACGGGCCTCGATTGAATGTCGATATTGTGGCCCTATCTGAGATGATCGAAGTGGTCATCACGGTCGCAGACATGATAGAGCGCCACTACTGCTTGACAATATGTCAGGCTGAAGAACAGGAAATAGATTCGAGAAGATGAAGGTGGCTCTTTTAGACCAAGCTTAATTTGCAAGAAGGAAAAGACGGGAAAAGGAGCCATTATATCTTTCCGTCACAGCCTAGGAGATATAGTGCAGTCTTAAACATAAACGGCTAGAGAGAATCTTCGACCAGACCACTTTGTGGAGGATTCAGAGCCTCGGGATTGGCTCAGCAGCTGTAAGACAACCAGATATAGTTCCTACCCTTGAGAACGGTCAAGAATATTCTCCTATAGGAATCGGCATCCTTATCTAATGGCGTCTCCAGTGGTGTAACACTAGCAGGGCCGTGTTGTAGAATCAATCATTAGTTTAGGCAGGACACTGAGAATCTATATTTATGAACTTCTAAGAGCTAGAACTCGGCTGATTTGGCAATCCTCTGCTTTGTGTCTATACGGTGCGCATATTGATACTAGTTGAGATGTATATCGATTTATCTGGAGTTGAGCATATATGCACACTGTAATTGACGACAATAACTCTTAGGCGTGTAGGCTGGGTCTGTGTAATCCCTTGTCTAACTCCAATAAAAGCACCAAAACATAGCCCCTAGTTTATCACATGCTTTAGAATTGGTATGCACTGCAATGCATACGTATTGCTGCAAGCCTTTGCGAACCCCTCAAAACATAGACCGGGGAGCGTATGCAGCCACTATTTTCATGCGCCTTTTGTGAATAAGCAAGGATAGCTGGGTATCGACAGCCTTACCCCAATTATAGCAACGCGTCCTCTATATTACTCCTAGCATGAGGTGTCATTTTAAACGTTATATATACAGCAGTAGTTTCACTGTCAAGCTTTTGAACTTTACTTTTAAATACGTCGTCTATTTTTGGTAAGCAGAGAAGTCTCAGATCTTTAAGGCGACTTTCAGAGAGACTTCTACACTTGCTTGCACGTAAATTAATAGTCGAACATTGCATCCTCTAGTTGATAGATACAAGAAGACAAAGGTAATGCATTCGAAGTTTTATTACTAGATGATACCACTTTAATAAAAAGCCAAACTGGTAGTCGAGCACCATATTCTAAAATAATATGTGTTGTGGCGTACACAATGATGATGGTGCTTCTGGCTTGCGTTGAGACAGAAATGCTCTATCAGCCCACTCCATACAATGAGGCATCCCTATTTTCTTTCTCACTTCAAAGTATAGGAGATGCGCAACCCAAATCAGGGTATATTTTGTCGAGTAATTGTCACATGATGCCTATTCTGCCATTGCTCATGCGGGGCTGATGTGGGGTTTCCGAAGTATGTACCACCCAGTGAAGAATTTCATGATTGAAAATAGACGAGTTATAAAACCAAGAATCCTGTGTCATTTAAGCAGTAAACATCAAAATGAAGCTGCTCTGGATGACGCGGGTGTCGGATCTTCGCCATGTTGGCATCCGATCTTTCTCAACAGCAGCGAAACGACAAGCGATCAACAAAATCGTTGCCTCTGCTCAGGAAGCAATCAAAGACATGAAAAGTAGCACCACCCTTCTCGTCGGCGGCTTTGGGTTTTCCGGCGTTCCAGACACGTTGATAAATGCCTTACGGGACCGAAAAGATCTGAAAGATTTCACGGTCGTCTCAAACAATGCAGGCATGCCTGGGGTTGGACTAGGCCAGCTCCTTGAGAGCAAGCAGATCAGTAAAATGATCGCGTCGTATGTAGGCGAGAACAAGACCTTCGAGCGCATGTATATTTCTGGCGAGTTGTGTCTAGAATTGACCCCTCAAGGGACTATGGCCGAAAAGTGTGCAGCGGGTGCTGCGGGTGTGCCGGCCTTTTACACACCTGCAGCATATGGAACCATTGGTACGTATCATCGTTTGTTTATCCCGAATAAGACAGCATAATTAACGAAATTTTAAGTACAAACTGGAGAACTGCCACTCAAACACAACTCCGATGGAAGCGTAGCAGTGATGTCAAAGCCCAAAGAGACTCGCATCTTCAATAACAAAGAATATGTAATGGAAGAATCCATCATGGGTGACTACGCATTCGTGCGGGTACACAAAGCGGATCGCCTAGGAAACTGTCAGTTCCGAAAAGCGCAGAATAATTTCAACGAAGCGATGGGTAAGAATGCAGCTTTTACCATCGTAGAAGCTGATCAGATCGTCGAGGTCGGAGAGATTGCCCCAGAAGATATCCATATCCCTGGCATCTATGTAAAGAAAGTTATTCAGGCAAGGGAGAAGAAGGGCATTGAGAAATTGACATTCGACAAGGAGGGAAATAAAGGTAATAAATAGTCTTCAATTTCTCCCATTGTGATCTCTATTGATGTTCTCTTAGAATCGCTAGTCAGTGAATCTGACAAGCGACGGCTCCGGATCATCAAACGCGCAGCAAAAGAGCTCAAAGATGGAATGTACGTCAATCTCGGAATAGGAATCCCTCTTGCAACACCAGCCTATCTTGAGCCCGGGGTTGAAGTTATACTCCAATCTGAGAACGGCATCTTGGGCATGGGGAGGCACCCCAAACCTGGAGAGGAGGACCCAGACTTGATTAATCCTGGCAAAGAGACTGTGACCTTGAATAGAGGCGCTTCATTATTTGGCAGTCATGAGAGTTTTGGCATGATCAGGAGCGGGAGGATAAATCTTACTATGCTTGGTGCTTTACAGGTTAGCAGATATGGAGGTACGTTCTCTGACTTAAGAAACTAGACCATTCTGCTGACCAGCCGCTTTCGTAGATTTGGCAAACTTCATGCTTCCGGGCAAAGTAAAGGGCATCGGTGGCGCGATGGACTTAGTTGCCAACCCGACAAAAACCAAAGTGGTGATCACAATGGTACGTATTTGGTACGTATCAAGTCTTTTGACAAGCTGACAGGATTGAAGGAACATGTTGACAAGAAAGGAAATCCCAAGATCTTGGATGGTAGTTGTCCCTTCCCATATGTCTTTGTCATCGATTGACATGCTGTGATAGTTTGCTCATTTCCACTAACTGGTAGACAATGTGTTTCCACTATCATCACTGATCTCGCGGTATTCGATGTTGATTTTGTGGAAGGATTGACCTTGGTGGAGATTGCAGAAGATACGACTGTGGAGGTGGTGGAAAAGAACACAAAAGCGCCATTCAAGGTGTCCGAAAATCTCAAAACATTTGTTTAGATCATAATATCATCGTCGAAGCTGCTAGTATAGATAAATATTTATGGATTTTATGTCTTAATAGAGGGCTACTTGACACATAGACCTGATCACCTCAGAACTAGAGACCATGCTTCTGAGGCAGACCAATCAACCCGTGCATTCTTTTGATCTCTCCAAGTATGACTATTTGGATTGATAGAGGTTGTGAACAATCTGCTCAACTTTTAAATTGTTAGTGTTTTACATTTACTTTTGTGATTGTACATGTCTGCCTACCGGTCTTCCAATCTTTGTGTTTCTCATTCCCTCCCAGCGCCCTCGAAGCGATACCAATTTCTTCGCCAGGGGGAACATTGTACTAGAAACAATAAGTGCCACGTTGGAGGTGTATCTGAGAAGACCATTGACTTACCTGTGTCAGAGTACTCTCAAAGCCGAGTTTATGCACAAGAAGTGCAATCTCATCCGCAACTAAATGAGCATCTTTCGTAATATCTCCAGTGCTAGGCTTCCTGATAAATGGCACAATTCTGGCAATCTGTGAGGCAGATTGGGGATCCGTATCCGCTTTATAGTGCACAACTGGAGCGAGAGTCATGCAAGAAGTAATGCCATGAGGTATACCGTACGTTGAACCAAGGGCATGCCCGATGCTGTGACTTAGTCCTACACTGACATTGTTCAGGAATGGAAATAGGGAGCTGTAAGCTGCTAGTAAAAGAGCTTGTCTAAGATCTGGATCATCCGGTTTCTCTTTGCATAGCGGGAGATATTGGAAGAGATCGCTCAACGCAATAAGTGCCATGCGCTTGGTGGGTACTTCAGATGCCGAGGGGTGATACATGAGTTCTACAGCATGATCCATTGCTCGCATCTAAGACCAGATTTAGCATCAATGATGCGACAGAAGTGACTATACGTACACCCGTACTGGCAAACAGAAATATTGGTGTATGCAACGCGACGTCTCCATCATAAATTACAGCTACAGCTAAGTTAGATAATGTAAATCAAACGTGTGCACATTACCTTTTGGTACCAACTCTGCATGGCTTACAGCCACCTTATGTCCTTCATCATCCGTGAATCCAGCATTCATTGTGGTCTCTGCAACACTAAGAGTAGTAGGGACCGCTATGCTTGGGATCCATTTCCCAATCCGCTCGTGCAAATGATACACAATTGTCTTTGCTGCATCAATAGGGGAACCTCCACCTACAGAAATGAGAACGTCGGCACCACTCTCGCAAACCTTTTCTGTTGCTTTTCGAATGTCTGCTATTGGCCTAATATCTGATAAGCGTTGCAATCCCTAGATTGAAGAGTCGCGCTTGAGTTCCATTCAGGACTTACGTATGTTGTCCAATAGAGCTATACGTCCCCACATGTACAGCGCCAAGAGTTTCTTCGATTTTCTTGATGACCGGAGTCTTTGTAGCAAGTGAATTTCCAGTTATGATAAAGGCTTTCGAAACCCCAAGTTTCGCCAGTACAGTAGGCAATTGGTAAGCCTCCCCTGGCAATATAAGTTCTCATAAAATTGGGCATCTTGGAGTTGGTTATATCTCATACCTCTTCCGTATATCATAAGCCTTACTGGGGAAGCTACATATGTTCCCCTTGGTGAAACTGTCATGTTCTGGCCGACTGTATCCATCTTGCGTTGCTTTATGTTTGACTCGCTGCTATTTTCTCCTCAATAATCTCACACTATGACTGGTTTCATGTCCAGATTTGGATACCTTCTTATAAGTGTACTAGCAAGATCGGCGACGCGGGGCAGCGATGTGGGGTCTTGCTCGCTTGTAGACGTGTGGGGGGATCAAAGTGAGACTACCTAAGGGTGGAATATGGTACGTGGAAAGAGTTGTGGCTTTGAAAGCATTGAGCTGGCTGACGTCTAATACGAAAACATGGCAAATGTTGTGAGAGCAACAAGGAATGTATTTCAGAAGTCTCCTCATGATGTCGTCTTGCTTTCCGCTGTTAGAAGCCCGATAACGCGGGGGTTCAAAGGAGGACTGAAAGATGCCTATCCAGAGGATATTTTGATGCCAGTACGTCTCATAAAAGAATGATCTTAAACTTCCCATGCCCAACTTACTTATTTGCATCTTAGGTTATGAAATCTGCCGTGGAACGAGCTCGAATATCGCCGGGAGATGTCGAGGATGTATTGATTGGCAATGTCCTCGCTGAGCTCGGATTTGCGAAAACGGGACGAATGGCTTTAAATCACGCAGGATTTCCATCCACGACAACATTTCACACTGTGAATCGGCAGTGTTCGAGCAGTTTGCAGGCCTTGACACATCTCTCGCATTCTATCATGGCTGGGCAGATATCTGTAGCCATGGCTGGAGGAGTTGAGAGCATGTCCAAGAATTACGAGACGCGTGGGATTCCGAGGAATATCTCACCGACATTGCTCAATTCAGACGTGAAGGATTCCAGAGACTGTTTGATGCCGATGGGTATCACGTCGGAAAATGTGGCGGATCGGTACGGTATTTCGAGGAGGTTGCAGGATGAATATGCGCTTGAAAGCCAAAGGCGAGCAGTAGATGCTCAAATGAAAGGTTATTTCGAGGAAGAGATTGTACCCATATTTGTGTCTAAGGATTTGAGTACCGGAGATAAAGATGCCATCATATCACTCGATGATGGTGTTCGACCGTCAGTGACTCTCGAAAAGCTCAGCAAACTAAACCCTGCTTTCAAGAAAGACGGAACAAGCACAGCTGGCAATTCGTGAGTGACCTACTTTTCTATTGCATTAATCAGAGTATAAAGTTGACAAATTCTTTACAAAGCTCCCAGATATCAGATGGTTCATCGGCCACAATTGTTGCCCGTAGATCATGGGTTGAGGAAAGAGGTCTTCGACCCCTTGGGAGATTTGTCGGAACACAAGTGAAAGGCTGTGCACCAGATGAAATGGGAATCGGCCCAACTCTTGCAATCCCGGCTCTTTATAAGTATACTGGTATCCAGCAGAAAGATGTTGATCTGTTCGAAATCAACGAGGCTTTTGCCAGCCAGACAATATATTGCCTCGACAAGCTTGGCCTGGACTATGGCAAAGTCAACATACACGGTGGTGCCATTGCTCTTGGTCATCCTACCGGGGCTACCGGTACAAGACAAGTAGCGACCTTGTTTTCCTCGTTGAAAAGGCTTAACAAGGAAATTGGCGTTGTGAGCATGTGTGCAAGGCAAGTTTGTCTTGGAAGAGATTCCACAATATAAGCTGATCATCTTATCTAGTACTGGCCATGGAGTTGCTTCACTGTTTATTCGAGAAGAATAGCTATATGATGTGATCAAAGGTTGATTGAAGGGTACTAGATAAAGGAATGCTGTGACATTTCAGAATATTGTAATTGCCATTCGACCAGTCCCCTCCCTAGAAGCGTCTCTTGAGCAAACCATTCGCATTGCTCTCCAAAATGGCCATGTTCAATGGTTATTCAAGGTTTGAACTCTGTCATGCGTTCCGATTAGAAACAATAGTGGTGCTGAAGTGAAGAAGGATCAGAGCAAAGTGCTCGAGTCTTAGATGTTGCAGCAGATGACGCTCGTGGGGCTTCTGCATTCTCGCACTATTTTATTCCCCACCTTTACGTGATAGATTTCTTAGAACCCGGCAAAGCCCTCATCCGAGTCCACCAAAGCTTCAGACCGACCATTGGAACACAAAAACAACCCTTGAGCGAGATTGCAACATCTTTGTCCATCTTGAAGCTTGCAGAGGCCCACGTGTAAGTGTAGACGCCATATTGCCTTTTTGGCTACTGAACTCCGTTAGTTTACCCCATTCCGAAGTGTCTGTCACAGTGGGGGACCTTCCATCAACACAATTTCTTTCAATTACTACCAAGAGGATAAAGCTAAGAACAGTTTTCACTGTCTATCTGCGAAGAGAAACAATGGGTTCTGTGGGCGCAATAGACTCCACCATTTTCAGGTCGTTGTTTGGCACGGAAGAAATCAGAAAGGCATGTACATATGCAGAAGCTCCAACCCCAAGTAGAGATTAACATGTGATCCTATCCAGATATTTGATGACAATGCCTACATCAATCGATGCATAGATGCCGAAACGGCACTTGCTCGGGCGCAGTCTAAGTGCGGTGTCATTCCTGCGCATATTGGCCAGGAAATCACAGCACGCGCCGATTCTCGGAAGCTGGATTTTGAAAGGTTGAGCAGGGAGACCGAGATTGTCGGATATCCAATCTTACCACTGGTCCGCCAGCTTTCTGTCGCTTGTGGCGAGGAAGCTGGGAAATACTTACATTGGGGGGCAACTACTCAAGACATCATGGACATGGCGAGCGTGCTGCAAATGAAGGAGGGGCTGGAAGTGGTCGAGCGACTTTTGAAGCAAGTCATTGCGTCGTTGTCAAGTCTCGCGGAAAAACACAAAGCCACGCCAATGGCTGGCCGAACACACTTGCAGCATGCGCTGCCGGTTACTTTTGGCTACAAATGCGCTGTATGGCTTTCTGGCTTCCAGCGACATCTGGAAAGACTGGAGCAGCTGAGGCCTCGAGCTCTCCTTGTGCAATTTGGCGGTGCTGCAGGGACTTTGGCTTCTTTAGGAGATGGCGATGATGGACTTCGAGTCCGCAAAGCTCTAGCCGAAGAACTATCTCTGGAAAACCCTTCTATTACATGGCACGTCGCGAGAGATGGAGTGGCTGAGATAGCCAATTTCCTGGCATTGGTGGGCGGAACTCTAGGCAAAGTGGCTCTGGATCTTATAATCATGTCCTCGAACGAGCTTTCCGAAGTAGCAGAACCATTTGTTATGCATCGAGGAGCCTCATCAACCATGCCGCAGAAGCGCAATCCGATATCAAGCGAAGTAATACTCGCGGCTTCCAAGATCCTTCGGTCAAATGCTGGTCTAGTTTTAGATGGCATGGTTGCCGATTTCGAGCGAGCAAGTGGCCCATGGCACTTGGAGTGGGTTGCAATCCCAGAGAGCTTTGTCATTGCAGTTGGAGCATTAACACAAGCTGATTTTGCACTTTCGGGTCTCTGCGTCTATAGCGACAACATGTTGGACAATTTACATTCCACCAAGGGGTTGATCATTGCCGAAGCAGTAATGATGGGTCTAGCTCCCCATCTTGGTCGTCAAACTGCACATGATGTGGTATATGAAGGCTGCAAAGAGTGCATTGAAAAAGACATGCCATTGTTTGATTGTCTTGTACAGAAGGAAGAGGTCTTGAAGTCGCTGCCAGAAGACAGGCTAAGAAATTTATGTGATCCAACGAAATACCTGGGGGCATGTCGTCAAATGGTCGAGGATGTTTTGTCCTTGAATTAATCCCGTTGGCATTTGTTAGGATATTTCTTGTCAGCCATGCTTCAGTGAATAGTCTAATAGCTCTTAGTATGTAGTAATCGACATAGGCGACTATTGCAAAATGCTGTATTGCTGTTTATCGAAAATAAAAGATTTAAGCAGAACATATCTGGAAGAAACAACTAAAAGTTACCTACGTTTTTGAAACTACCTAATGATATTTAGATCCTAGCCCTCTTCTTCTCCCGTCTTCCCATGAATGTAACCTCACTCTCACTCCTCACTCCCCACTCCCCGCTTTTCGTCCATGCCCCAACGCCCTCTGGACGAAGGCCCCGCATGGAGAAGCTATGAAGGAAAAGCCCCACATTACAAGGTCCCATCACGGACCAAGGCTTGGAGATTTGTCAAATGCCTTTCAATAGCGTCTCTATAATGACTGCACCCCAGATTTTCTACCTCGAACTACTGGCGATTTATGTCTCCACCACCATGTCAGCTTCCCACCTGCTTACGGAATGTGGTGGTTCATGCCCCATCAAGTCAGAAAACATGTGGTTTTGCATAGAGATTCATATGCCATGGATGCGATTAATATATAAATCGAAGTGATACTTGATTCCTAGAAAATAGAACTCAGTCTTTCATGACTTAGCATTTCTCTAAATACTGAATTTAGATGCAATAGCTACCAAAACAAACAGCAACTCAAAATGGTTTCTATCAGAGAACGCAAACCAGTCGAAGACATCCAAAAAGTGCTCCACTATACCGACCTCCAAAGCAAATCTCCAACCCGTGCAAATGATCCGTATGATTACCAGCCAGGCTGGGGAAACAGACACCAGTCCGAACTGATCCCGGGAACACTTCCCGTCGCTCAGAACAACCCACAAGAAACTCGCTTCAAACTATACACTGAAGGGATCACTTATTCGGCTTTTGCAGCTCCTCGAAATGCCAATTTTAGTACTTACATGTACCGGGCCCGACCGGCTGCTGCACATAGTAAGTGATATTTCAACGTGGCCGACTATTTGTAGCTGACCAAACCTTGCAGTGGGCTTCAACTCGATACAGTCCACTGCTAATATCGAGAACTGTTTTCTATCGAACAATGCCGCAGTAGAGACACTGCCAGAACAAGCAGAATGGGCACCGTTTCCCATTCCTTCGATGCCAACCGACTTTGTTGACGGTCTGCATACCCTCGGAGGCAGCGGCGATCCAAACCTCCGTCAAGGAATGGCTCAATACGTGTACATGTTCACGAAATCCATGGAACGGAGAGCCTTCTGCAATGCGGATGGAGACTTCCTCTTCTGCCCCCAACTCGGTACGCTTGATGTGCAATCCGAGATGGGGATGCTATACGTGCAACCTGGGGAAATCCTCATTGTTCCACGCGGCGTCCGAGTCTCGATTCGTCTTGGCGAAGACTCGACCGCCGCAAGAGGATATGTTACTGAGGTTTGGGGAAGCCATTTTGAGTTGCCTGATCTGGGACCGATAGGAGGTCATGGCCTGGCTAATCCGCGGGACTTCTTGTACCCTATTGCGCACATCGATGAGGATCTTCACGTGCCTTTTGAAATAGTTTACAAGATGAATGGTAAGTATTGTGCCATTGAGCAGGACCACAGCCCCTTCGATGTCCTAGCTTGGCATGGTAATGTTCTGCCATACAAGGTTAGTCATCCTTATTTTGATTATACAACCTTTTCTGAAGCAGATGCAGTACGACCTCACCAAATTCTCCTCCCAGAACAGCACAAGCATCGACCACACCGACCCATCCATAAATACCGTCCTAACCGTGAAATCCCACGATCCCAACACCCCGCTATTAGACTTCGTCTGGCTGGGTCCGCGATGGGACGTGGCAACGAATTCCTTCCGCCCTCCTTATTTTCACCGCAATGCAGCCTCGGAGTTCCTCGCTTGCTTATATGGCGATATGTCTGCAAGATCGGATAATTTCCAACCCGGTGGCGCCAGCTCTGATAGCGGGCACACGCCTCACGGTGGATTCGGTGACGAGTATGTGTACGAGATGCAGCTTCAGGAGAACCAACCGCGGAGGATACTTGAGAGTAAGTTGCAGTCCATTTCTATCTCACATAACGAACTTCAGCATACCAACTGTGACGTACAGATCAAATGACCATCATGGTCGAATCGTCGCGTACGCTTCTCTGGACCGAGTACGCACGAAAAGGATGTGGATGCATCCGTCTTAAAGGCACAAACCCTAAGGTCTGGGAGAAACTACGCGATAATTTCAGTGCCGATCCCCTGGCGAAGAAACTGCTTGCCATTGTGAAAGAAGACCGGAAAAATGCAAAGTTGAAGAGGGAGATGTTGCTTGATGATAGCAAGTTGCAGGCTCTGCTCAATGGCCATGATTGAGCAGGATAATGAAGAGTAATGGACAGGCGGAGTTTGGTCTGATTAAAGCCATGTGATGTGGAAGCATGTTGACTCGTTTTGTATGTTGTTCACCCATAGTATAACTTACTGTCACTCATTTATAATAATATTACGAACATTCACCGAAATTTGTAAGAAAATGATCTCAAGTTCAGTAGTATAAACTTCGACATCATTTGTGAAAATGGACTGGTTGGATTGGCTCTTAGATTTAAGCCATAACAAAGACTGAATATAATAGAATAGCAAAAATGTTTAAGAGGAGAAAGTGTCACGTCCTAGTACTCTCTCGGCTGTAGAGCAGGCTTTTATTCAAGTAGCATAGCCTTAAGGTCTCCAACAAAAAACCGAGACACTGAAACAAATAGAGGAAGCGGTTAGCTCTCTCTTTGGAACCCAAGGTAGATCATAAATGAATGACAGAAGTTGAGCACGAAGCTTCTATCTGCTCCCGCAAGTGGGGACCAGCGAAAACCACCCTAAGCAGAAAATTTGGCCCATCGCAAGCCCACTGCAATAATGATGACTGGTAGGACGCTCACGATTTCACCTACTCCTGCAAAGGCGGGAGGGACGCGGAAATTGACAAACGCCCCAGCAGCCAGCAAGATGGCGAACAGGTTGTAAATGAAGGACCAGGCAAAGTTGAACATAATGCGGCGAAGTGCCTTGTTAGATAGCTCCATGAGCACAAGCACGCCGCGGAGGTTTGCACGCGTCAAGACAACATCCGCAGCACTGCGAGCAACATCTGTTCCTTCGCTCATGTGGATACCGATGTCAGCAGAGGCGAGAGCAATTGCGTCGTTCGTGCCGTCGCCGAGAAACAAGATGGTGGAGCCTGTAGAGGAGGTCTTTAGCATCTGGATGTAAGTATGCTTATCTGTTGGTGAGCAACGGGATAGAGCATTCGACGGGGGGATTCCCAGTCGTTCTGCGGTCTTCTGAACAGCTCCTGTTTCATCACCGCTAACAATGCTGACGGAAATTCCTTTAGCTTGCAGAGTTGAGACGACGTGCGCGGCTTCAGGACGAAGAGTGTCTTGGAGTGCATAGATAGCTTGGAGAGTATTGTTGATAGTGAAGCAAAGGACGGTCGAATCAGAAGTGAGAAACTGCTGTACTTTCGATATGGGTGTAGCTTGTGTCCACAATGCGTTCCCGGCTCGAATCTCACTGCCATTCCAATTACCGAGAACGCCCTTTCCTGGGAGAGATTTAACATCGAGAACAGTAGCCGGAGACACACCCAGGGATTGCAGGTGCTCTGTGATTGCCTGGGATACAGGATGCTTGATTCCGGACACTAGTCCAAGTAAAATTGGTCTGACGTCTGTCGCTAAACCGTCAAAATAATTGCTTTCTTTCACATTCAAACGCCCAATAGTTAGAGTGCCCGTCTTATCGAAAACAACATGAGTAACGTTTCTGGCGGCTTCGATGGTGTCCGCCGTCTTGAAGATGACTCCCCTCTCTGCAGCAACGCCCCCAGCAATGACTATAACCATGGGCACAGCCAACCCAATTGCGCATGGGCACGAGATGATCAAAACCGCAATAGCATAAGTCACCGCCTGGACGGTGGCATCTGAGCTGCTTCTTTGTTGGATGGCAATACCAATAGCAACCCAGATAACAAATGTAACAATGGTAATGGCTACGATGACTGGTACAAAATACCCAGCAACACGATCGGCCAGCTCTTGTGTCTTTGGCTTGGATAGCTTTGCTTCATCCACCATATTAGCAATGGTACTGATGGTGTTGTCACCGCAAAGCCGAGTCAACCGAATATCCAAAGTGCCTGGACCGTTGACGGAACCAGCAACAACAGGCGAGCCCTTGCTCTTCACCACCGGGTTTGACTCTCCTGTAATCATTGACTCATTGATTTCAGAGGTTCCAGAGATGACGGTACCATCAGTCACGACTTTTGCTTCAGGCATAACACGGAAGGTATCTCCGTACTGAAGAAGTCGTACATCAATGTCTCGCGTACTTGTGCCATTGCTCTCAATTAGCATGGTTGTAGATTGCTGCAAAGAGCGGATGGAAATAGACTCAATGGCTTTCTGTCGTGCTAAGGCGGTGATAAATCTCCCTAACATAATTAGAGTGACTAGTAAAGTGCTCGTTTCAAAGAATTCGCCCGTTGATAGTGGCTTACGTGCTACCAGCATAGCGAAAGCAACGACGGAGAATATATAGGCGGCGCTAGTACTCAGAACGATGAGAAGATCCATCTCGATAACTCGAGCAAATATCAAACTTTTCAGCGCGGCAGGGTAGAACGGGCCGGCAATAAATATCTGTACAATAGTTGCTAGTGCCAGTGATACAGAGCCGTAAGTAATTTCTCGTTCTGGGAGCGGAGCCCAAGCTAGAACCAAGACAGGCACAGTAAGGCATGCAGATATGAGAGCTGCCAAGCCCATTTGCCGCACATGCTTATTGCCTGCCGATATTGATGGATCCGGGCGATAGGGAGCCAGCTCTAGCTGTTGATCAAAAGCCGATTCAACAATGTCTCGAGCCCCAATTAGTTGAGGGTCGTAAGTGATCTTTAAAGTTGCATAAGTAGTAGGATCGATACTCAATACACCTTGTGGCAGATGTTGCAGAACCGTCTCTGGAGCATCAGGCAAGAGAATCTCCAATTCGTGGCCATCCGTTGAAAGCCTCTGGCATTCGAAGCCGGTTGCTTTCTGGAGACGTGTCACTGCTCCATTGACGGAGATCTGAGTTATATCTACATCAAATTCAGCACGCGACAAAACTAGGCTGGTTTTGATCTTCGAGACACCCCGGATATTCGCAAGAGTCCGTTCAAGCTTCGTTTCGCAGCCAGTGCAGGTCATTCCTTGAATACTAAGAACAACGTGCTCAGCATTTGTGGCTCCCTGTTCAAGATCAGGGCTGACCTCAGAAGCTGTTGCCCCCAAGTTTGCTTTCTCTTTGGAGCATGAACCACCAGAGCAACAATCATCAGGTGTTGTCACGATCGATGCCGGCTTCGCCTTCTCACTGCAACATATCTTGGCACACGAGGCTACCGATAACCTTGGCTCAGCTGGCTTCTTGCAAGGGCCAGAAGGGGCGACAGAGCAGCAACCATCGCTCTTTGCACCTTTCAAAGACGTCGAGGATGAAAGACAAGGGCTATAGGTCCTGGCACCAGGTCGGCGAGACTGGCGCTGAGCATTTTGTCCTTTCACACAGCAAGACTCGAGGTTCAAGGCGAGAAGCGCACGGCAGATGCATCCAAGGCCTTCAAGAGTCGGCTGAAAGCGTCTCTTGACTGACTGCATGTGACTTTGGCATGGCTTTTTCTCGGTTCTTGCAGCTTTGGGAGCTTTCATGCAACAATCATCCTTACTTTCTATGCTATCTCAGCCAAGTTTACAGGACAGTAGTAGGGGTTAAGCTTACCTAAATCCTTGCACCCACTCGAAGCGGTGGCACAGTTATTGTCAGAGCCGCACGAATCCTCGCACTCGCGAACAGCGATACGAACCATACAGGATTCTTTCGGTGCAGGATTAGTATTGTTACTCTTAAAGAGTTGTTGAGCTGAGTTGACTTACCGTCACAACAAGGCTGCTCCGGGTTCGGAGCGTCGATGCACTCGGAACAAGAATTAGCCATCTTTTCATGCTTCACAAGTTTCTGAGCCCCAGTTTGGACTGCGGGCTCGACTTTATCTCCACTGCAGCATGTGTCTTTATCTCCCGGCTTGGATACTGGAGATTCTGCAGGACACTCTACACCGGGCTCTAATCCGGCGGCCACGTCTGTCTCGGTGGGGTGGACCTGTTTGCCCTTACAGCAGGACGGAGACATGGTCAATGATTGAGTTGCTGGGTTTACCGTTGTTTTTATTATTGCTGTTGGGACTGAAATTGTAAAGGGAAAGTGGAGTTACGGTGAGAAGTTAAATCGTTCCTATCAGCTAAATGTCTTGGACGCCAAGTAGGCTAGAGGAGGGGTAGACTAGTGGGCTCAAGACTCGTTTCGAGGTCATTCGAAGGCAGCGTAAACGGCATTTGGAAGGCTGCTTCTAGTAATCACACTCTAGTGCAGACTTTACTCAAAAGCCTTTTAAAACTATACTTGTTCATAGAAAACTCAAGTTGTATAGAGTGTATGGGTGACGTAGTTATTATTACAAAAAAGTAGTATACTAGTACTGGACCTTTAGTTCTTTTTGAGTGTGGCACAGGTATTTTACTATATACCCTAGGACAGTTGATCAATTTCATGACTAGCTTTACTACTATAATAAGATATACAACTAAGTAGTAGGTATTGAAGTAGTCGCTCGCGAACACTTTCCGCCTAGCACTATATGATCGCCAACATGCACAGGTCACTAATTCGTGTCTTCAACTTACAGTGCATTCAGTGGTTAGTGCTATACAGCGACCTAACAGGGAAGTTGACTTAGTTTATATTGGTTAAAATCCAACACAGAACCATACTCTTCCAGTCTCAGCTCCCTGGTCACATATTCTGCTTCTTCCAATGCTCGACCACTTAATTTGTTTCCGAGGAAGCTTTATTTCAAGTTCAGTATTATAAATTCCCATATTATCTATATAGCCTCGTCCTTCAGGCCAGGAAATCACTCTATCCTACATCTACCAGTGTGTCACTCATAATCCGCAGGATTTGCGAGTGAGTCCCGGTCTTCCATTTCGCAGCCTCCTCAATCGCCGTCGCGAATGTCAACAAAATGCTTTTCGTAGAAGAGTAGCCCGGTTCATAAAGAACATCATCAAGCTGGATCGTCCCTCCATAGCGAATAAACTTGACGATGGGATCAGTAACATCACCGGTCCGCTCATCATCGTTATCCACAAACCCTTCATTGCCAACACTCCGCCAGTCGACATCTCCGAGCAACTCAACCGGCTCAGTGGGAGCATCGCTTCGAGGGGTGGTGTACGTGTGCAGACTAAGCACCAATCCCGCGGTGAATAGAGCGGTGGAGAAATGGAACATCACCCCGTCCGAAGCACGACGTTGGGTTGCAGCTTTCATCGTCTGCGCAGCATGCACACAAGCTCGCCGGGACGCCGGCGTTGTCGACCAGTGCGTAAGGTCCTTGAGAGCTTTCCGTCCAAGATCCGCGCCTCCAGCCCCAGCAGCAAGATCAAGGATCTGCACATCGCCCGTCAACATGATGCAGATGTTGTGCCACAGCATTAAACAATTCGACGTCATGTCCCGGAGATTGTTCTCGTACTGCTCACAGACTTGGAGCGCCATCAGCACACAGATCTTGGCTCGTTCATCTTCGGCATAAATCCGCCATGGAGTCGCGTTGTTGGCCGAGACATGTCTCGGTGTTAGTATAAGTCGGTAATAGGCATCCGAGACTCGAAGCCGAATGCTCGACAGCAGTCCATGCATGGTGAACATGTTGATCTTTGTGGTCAGCTTGGGGAGACTGAACGTTTGTGGCCTTATCTCAACCACGGGAGACTTCGCTTCCGTGCCATTTCTCAGCAACGACGCCCAGAGCTCTGCACTCTTGGCTGTATACAAGCTGCTCTCACACGCTAGGTGTAGCCTCACTGTATCGGTTGGTAGAATAGGTGCAGCATATAGACATCCAGCGAACCAGGCATCGATCATGACTGCACATATGATGAGTCTGAGCACGATCAGCTGTCAAAATCATGATCTGGGCTAGAGTACTCGCCGTTTTGCAGACTCAGCTCGAGACCAGTTCCACCATGAGGATTTAAGATCACCATCATGACCAAGAGTCTCGATTTCTACTGCTTCGTGGTCGTTTTGCTCAAAAAGGCCGTGTTGCTGCATCAACTAGAAAGAGTTGGTTTAGGAAATGAACAGTTAGGATAGACCAAGTATACCGTGATTGTCGTGATGTAAAGCGAGTGACATAGTTCTGACTCATGTTTGCCCTTTTTTGAATAAGCTTGCGATATCATAAGGAGGGCCGGCTGTGTCTACCTACTCCTAGCATTTCCCCAAGCGTAATAACTAAGTAGGAGGTAGCGAAAGTCCTCAAAAGGTCTCCCGGAGAGCCTTTACAGAACCGGACCGCCGACAACTCAGCAGAGGCTCGCTGCAGAAGGACCTCGGAAAGCTTGAGTAAATTCAATTTTTCTTCCTCGAGAAGTCTCTATACTTACAGGAAAGAGTCTTCGAACAAAGACCATTGCTCTCTTAGTGTCAAGGATATTCAGTCCGATGAGACACATACCAAGGAGCAAGGAATTAGGAACTGTTTGTGGATCAAAAGTCGGAATATGGATGAAGGGCATCAAGGGGTGAAATTGTCGAAAGTACAAATCGAGACTAATATCAAGGATTTCAGCCGAAGGGAACTCAGGGGGAGTGGAAGATACTGCAGTTTCACTTTCAGTCGTGGAGACTGCGTTGGTGTCTTTATTATTCCCGAGAGGCAAGGAAGACATAGTATTTGTCGCCTGAAAGACAGTCTCCAATCTCGACTTGCAGGCTTCGTCCAATCCCCGGCGCGTATCTTGCCTGCTGGACTGCGGTAGTAATGGGATTGAAAACGTTGATAGCAGATTCATCCCATCTTCATTCTCTAGGTCCTTCCACAAGGTTGGCATCATCTTGGTGACCTTGACCCAGCGTCTAGGCCAAGACTTCTCAACCCTCGCGAACCTTTCACTTGGCACTTCGATCTCTTTCATGTATTCTGAGGTGTCCGCTCCCGTTTCCGCACCAGCCGGTAGCGATATCCCATAGTCAAGTTCCATAAAGTCCAAGTTATGATATGGGCCTTGGGAGTCAGTTGAGAACTGATTAATCCATTCATCCATATCCTGCTCCTGCAAAGAAGCTATGGACTGAGTCGGCGTGAAGCCTGTATAACTATCTCGCGGTCGAGCTGGTGCTTCTTGCAAATTGTCGAGATGATCATGATTATTCCTGGTGTGTATATGACGCTGGTTCTGTTGCTCGACAGGACTTTCCAGCATTGGTAATACTCGATTACGAGAATCTGCTTCGACGATATCTAAGCCCATCGCTGTCTGGTTCTCAAAAAGTATTTGGCTCCATCCTGCAGATGGTGACCTCAAACTCTGAGTTGTTTGTTGAGTGTCCAACATCGAGGATTTTGGTTGGCTGCTTTGCCAATTGCGTTGAGGCTGATTGTGTCCAGTAATAGGTGAGCAAACAATCACCTGATTATCTGCCATATTCTGAATCTCATGGTGGGTATTTGGGCCTCCTTGGCTATCCGGTAAACCCTCCACGCTTGTACTCGCTCGTTTATCCCGCTGCAAGGAAACTGTAGCTAAAGTCTCCAAACTTGTAATTTGCGATGTCAGCGTTGACGACTGAAACATCTGTGGACTCTGGATATCATCTGGGGCGTTTTTAAATAGCGATTGCAGCTGTTGGGTCGCCAATGGTTCTAACCCCAATGAATGTTCGGTCTGCAGAGTCTCCGCTGGTGGAATTCCCGGCCGAGCTCTTTGGCTGTCCTGCTCTGCGCCTTCCACATTCTCCGAGGGTGCAGCTTCGGCGGTCTTCGTATGATGTTTCAAATGGCGAGTGAGTACATCGCTACATAGAGATTAGTAAACGCTCTAGAAGGCAGGCCTCTTGCCAAGATAATTAAGAATGATTACCTTCTTGAATAGGATTTCCTGCAGAAAACACAAGTATACGGCTTTTCTCCGGTATCTTCGGACAGTCAGCTACTTCACGTCCGACATTCTAGTAAGCAAAGGGGCGCACGGGTTCTCTGGTGTCTCTTGAGATGTTCCGACTTGATGAATCGTCGTTCGCAGTACTTGCACTTCCTTTTGGTGGGCCCACTCGGCCTATGCGACGCCTCGGTGGGTGGGCCGGCTCTATCGCTGCCGAGGCGTGCCACTTCGACCGACATCACCAGCAGAGATAGCGCAGGCCTGTATTGAGCCTCGGTCCTACTCCAAAGATTCTAGAACAACGGCACGAGAGCACGACTCTTGCGCAATGGGAGGACTGGAATCAAAAAGAAACCGGCGGCTGGATTTGACACGACCAAGCATGGTCAGATCAGCACTAATGTGAAAGGCCGGGTGGGATCAATATTCATCCTTACCGCCGACCGACGCTGGTGTAATACGTTGGGGTGGAGAAGACTCACCGCAGCTGGTGTACCTGCGAATCATATTGGTGGGTTTAAAACGACATGTCGGAATGGTGTATATATGAGTTTGAGTATCAGCAAGAGATGTTATTGTGACTAATTTTGTAGCCCTGCACAATAAATGAGGCCATAACACTTTGCATGTATGCGCCGAAGAGAGGGGGCACTTTTCTCGTCTCTGGTAAATTAAGCATAATCGCCCCCAATAACTAACGGAAGCCTCCATTTCAATCTGCGATCTCTACAGATATGAATCGAATGATTGCATTCACGAAATCAAGATAAGGGATCGGCGTCCCGTCCCCCACATATCGGCATGATCACAGACTTTTTTCTTCGCCTGGTACTCAACCCCGATTGTGCTGTGACGATTTGGCACCAATGCAACCTAACAACAGGTAGACAAAAGCAGCATGGCATGCATGAACGAACTCAGTATTTGGAATGCGTCAACCAGCAGCAGCAAAGACTTATATAGCACCACCACAACCACATGGATCCTTATCAAAACTCTATCTCTGCGAACCCCGCCGAATAACACTTCGACTGCATCCACGCCAAAGACCAACCCACGCAAATCACTCCCCTGGCCCAGCAGGAGCCTTTCAAAAGCAAGCAGCACGACCAGCATAAATCTCAACCAATCGAATCCGGAAAAAAAAATAATAAAAAATAAATAAATAAGTATCCCAAACCTCCCATCGCGCAAGGAAAAGCGAGCATGCAGCAGAACCGCGCCCCCCGAACAACTTTCTGACCATTCTATGCGCGCGCCCTACAGCTCCCCATCACAATGAGAGGGTAGGTGAACGAAGGCATGAGGATCCAGGGTGCATGAATCCAAGCCAGCAGCATGGCTGGCATGCACGACAGCACAGCACAGCACGCCAGCGGACGAGCCATCCAAAGCCCAGAAGCCAAGCCAGCACAGCGCGTCCTGAGAGAGGAGTTCCCAGCGCGATATGCCGCTCGGGCAAAACTCCTGCGGGTCAAGACCGACGTTCGCAACATGCTCCGATTGAGCATGTTGGGTTGGAGACAGGCAAGACGAACAGCAGCCCGAGTTGGATGCTGATGCTGATGCTGATGCCTGAGGATCAATGGTGAGTTGTTTATCCCGACCATTAGCTGACTTCCCTGAAAGATATGAATTTCGCCGAACGGATTCATGGAACTCCTTCGCATACCCGTAGAGAGATGATTCTCGTGATACTTGCTCCCTGAGCAAGTGCAGCGAGCTGTGGAGGCTTGCGTCGCTTAACTGCAATTTAGTTGGGAGGTCGCTTAAGGGTCCAGTTTTTGGTTGACGGCTTGGGGGGGGGGGGGAGGTAGGTGATAATAACTAAGTGTCACGGAGCTTTGATAGTCTATTAAGTTGAATACCCAGAATAACATCAATCTCAGTGGGTGACTCGATGGATATATTCAAAACGCTTCCTAAAATGTAAGGGGTATAAAACCATCTATTTATTCAATCATTTGCGGTAACCATCCCCCAGAATGTACAAGGATCAAACTCCGTCGCTGGATTACCAATTACTCAAATCCTATTACTCGAATCCTATTATTCAAATCGTACCACTGGAGATGACCTCTCTCTGCAGCTCAAGCTCTCCACTCTCCGCAGTCCTCCGTCGCTCTAATACCCATCGCTTGCCTTCTTCTTGGACATAGCTGATGCTGTCTGCGCTCCCCGAATGCTTGTGTCCCTTACTAGCCGTGCTACCACTCACTGACTTCGTTAGTGTTGGGCTAGCCGGTGCAGAGCTGATTTCAAGGTTGGAAATCTTAGCAGAAGCAGCGCTCTCTTCACTGACGAGACTGAAAGTGCTATTTTTCCGCCGATGGTTGGGGGTCATAGGACCATTATAAGTCCATGGCGCCGCCAGACTGATCGGAGATGAAGTGTCATCGATGGGACTGCGCGGACTGCCAGGGCTGCTGTGAAGAGAAGCCTGGCTACCGCCCCAAGCACGGTTGCGAAGCTTCATCAAAGTATGGATGCTCAAATCTCCACCATATTCGCCTTCGTCGTTCATCATGCCTGCCAACTGAGCCAACCCTGGACTATTCAGAGCACCACCAGGTAAGGAGCCATGAAGATGTAGGGACATTACCGAGTTGCGATTTGAGTACTCGGACCGTTCCGTGATGGGTGTAAGGTTTGGTTCGCGGAGAGCAATTCGCCCACTCTGACTTCTATTGATGGCTTCTGCTCCACGAGGCCCGAAATAACCGCCGTTCGCATACTGGGCCTCGCCCGCAGCAGGGGCCGAGTAGAAACCAAATTCTTGGCCATAGAATCCTTCACAGTCATTCGCAAGAGCCTCAGCATTAGCGGCAGCAATTATGGCATCGTCTTCAAGAGCATCATCATAATCAAAATCATCGTAAGATGGAGAGAACGGCTCGTAGCTGGAGAAGTCACTAGTGTCTGGCACTAAGCTTGGATGGTTTTCTTCTTGTTCCGAGGGAGTCTCTTTTCGGTCAAATATGCCGTTCGCTGCTGCCTGCTGAGCTGCTTCAGCAAGGGCCGATTGATAAGCAGCCAGAGTATCTTGAGTTAAGCCTTTTGAAACCATCCTTTCGGAAATGGAAGGCTTGGGTGCCAATGGACCAGGAATATGCTCGACCATCGGAGACAGTCCGCTATCAGGGCTTTCCTCCTGAGTGGCAGACTCCTGTTGTTCTACAGGCAGCGCCTCCAGCAGCTGCGGAGAATACAGAGTACCTACTGTGTGGGAAAGCTTCAGAGGTCGTCCATACTGATCCGTATCGTCAGCGTCGAAGACCGATTCATCAAAATCGATGCCGCCCCCATCCACAACCTCATCGATGATGCCATCGTCAAAGTAGAGGTCATCATCGTCAAGAGTAGCAGGTCGGGGAAATTCTTCCTCGGGATTGATTGGCACCTCTTCTTCACTTCCCGTATCAACGCCTCGAAGCCCCAACCCTGACATCTCATCCTGCTTCGGAGATGGGCTTCCAGAACCAGATAGCCCTGGGGAGGTGGTAGACTGAGGACCTGTGTGCAGGGGTGAATTGAGGTTCATATATGGTGACTCTTTCGTCATGGCAAACCCAATTACTTCTCCATTCGAATCTCGTGGGGTACTGACCATCACAGGGCTGTACGGGCTTCTAGGGCTTGTCAAATCCGATCCAAGCAGTTGATGAAAGGTGAATCCTGCAACATTGTCCTTATCATCCAGCAAGGTTAGATCCTCTTCGTCAAATTTGGTATCGGCAATTGGTATCTGCTCTTCCAAATCGTCTGTGGGAGAGTCAATGTTCACCCCAGGAATTGCCTCTTCGTAATCATCGTCATAATCTGCATTTACTCCGGGTATTCTCTCTTCTAGACCATCGTCGTCATCCATGTTATCGTAATCGTACTCATCTTCATCCTGCTCGTCATACTCGTCTCCATCATGACTCGCGATTTTCCTCAATGCTTTCTCTCGGTGCCGATCTTCCAAAAGTTTCTCCTGTTCAGCAGCACCTAGCATATCAAAGCTGAAACGTGACGACGATGTACTCTTCATATGTTTAGGTAATCCAAGCAGGGCTAGCTCTCGAGCTGACACTTCAGACACATTCCGTGATCGACCTTTCTTGGATTGTGATTTCTCGAGGGCGGTTTTCGGTGGAGTTGATGCTGGGTCGATTGATATTCGGCGCTTCTCGACAGGAAGTTCCATACCAGTCTTTGGCGGTACGGGAGGGCCTATATCGGTTGCTGATTTTCGGTTACTAGCTTTTCTTGCAGGTTGCTGTAGTTGTTGTGGTTGTGGTGGTAATGGTGGTTGTTGTTCCTGAATCATTGGCTGCTGCTCTGTGCGAGGTTGACCGTTGGCGTAAGGAGGCTTGGGCAATGGAAGGTCTGAGAGATCACTGGCCTTCCGGACGTGTGGTCCAGCTGCAGGATATTGCTCCTCCTCGAAGTTCTCCGTGAAGGCAGGGGTATGACTGCCTCCACTCCAAGGACTACTCGCATTTTCCTCTTTGCCGAGCTCTCCGTTCGGACTCCGCTGGTAGTGTCGCAAAGGAAGCCCTCCATCCGAGCTTCTAACATCACTATAGGACTGATTCCTCCTCGGTCGTGGAGCGCTAAAGTCATGCACCACCGTCCCTCTAATTCTTGGATCAAAACTTCCACCACTTTCTCCAGTTGGGGTTGGCACATTGACGGGTGCGAGCTGTGTCACCGCTTGAGAGGTCCTCCGCCGCGCGAGTAATGACATCGGATTCAGCAGATTCCTGACCTTGCCAGATCGTGCTTGCACGGGTTCAAACTTGGATGTAGCTGCAGCAGGCGGCGGTGGAGTTTGCAGCCTGGCACCGTTTGGTCTCCTTCCGGTTGGAACCGGTCTGCTTTGGTCGGTCGGACTCAAGTAGGTATATGATTCGGCGGGTTTCGGTAGTGGTGCCTTGTCTTGATATCTGGTCGTCGGTGGTTCGAACGAGGTGAAGGGTGACGCCCCTGCCCTTCCGGCTGATGCTGGTCGCTGCCCTTCGGAAAATATCCGTTGATGTCTAGTATATACGGGAGCGTGGTCCGGTTGCTTGTCTTCCTTGCGCGAGTCTCTCGTCTGGGATCGCGCGGCGTCATGGGTGCTCGATACCGGGTCAGGGTTATATTCGGAGAAGGAATTCTTGCCCACGAAGGAAAGGCCTGTGAGGGGGGGCAGGGTGGGAGGTGGTGATGCTGCAGAAGCCGAGGATCGATCCTGAGGACTGCCATCTTGGTGGTTCAAGAAGGTTCGAGGGGGGTTTGTGGGGGCAGAGGTCGCAGGCGCATGTAAGGGCGACTCTCCCCAGGAATGCGAGCTATCCGGAATGGGCGACGCAGGGCTCGATGGGGTGCGCCGGTGAGGTCGGAGGTAGGAGAACATGTCGCAGGATGGGCACCGGCGACCCAATGGGTGGGTGACGGGTGTGGGCGTGGGAGGTGCAACAGGACAGGTGGAGGGGAGGGAGGTACGAACGAGAGCGATGCTCGCCTCCTACGCGCGACCTCCAACCTCCTTGACCAACGACGACGACGATTGGCGAAGCAGATGGTGCGGAGCAGTGGAGGGGAGGTGGAGGTGGAGGTGGGCAGAGTGGAGGTTGTTGAAGGAGCAGAAGAATTTGTTTTGTTTATGAAAAGTCGTGGTGGTCTGAGCAGAGTCTCGAGAGATGTCGGCAAGGTGACGTCGAATCGAGGTCGGCGTCGGCTTACTCGTTAGGACGAGTCGCCCTTGGCGTGATGGCGGGGAGACGACGCGGGCCCAAGCAGGGACGACCGGGTGAAGAGCGGCGAGCAGCGAGCAGAGTGCAAAAGTGTAAAGAGGAGAGTGCGCGAGGGTGAGCGTGAGGGTGAGCGTGAGCGTGAGAAGGAGAAAAGGGCGAGGGAGAAAAGCATCCGGGGGGTTGAAAAAATGACGAAGCTATTGGCGAGATAAGCAGAACAGGCTGAAGCTTTGCACTGAGCTGACCGTCGGACTAGGGATGCGAGGTAGGTGGAGAGAAGCTCGCTGTGTATCTGCTGTGATGAAAGGGAAGGGCAGGGCAGGGCGATGCGCACACCCGCTCACGTAGCTACCTCAACAATATGATTGTCTGCACCGCTCTAGTTCCAACATGATTAAATCGCGAATGGCACACGTCAACTCTCCTTCATTTCGCTTTGCCAGCTTGCCAGCTAGTCCACGGCTTGTTCCTGCTTGGGCTGGGCTGGTCTGGTGTGGTCCCCACCCGAACTCGTCCCCTCTCCGTGGGTTCTCGCAGCCGTTGTCGTCCTGCACTGGGCCCGGGTGGATCACGCTGTCCAGGCCAGCTCCCATCGAATCACCGGCGGGCGCAATAATAATGTGCTGCAGCTTGCGACGCTGATCGATCGGACCAGGATCGCGCCGCAGCCCTCCGACGCTGATTTGCTCCCTGCTCCGGCCGGCATGCGTCGCCAGTTTGAGGCTCTTCTTCAGCTGTCCATGGACGGGACACGTTCAGGTGAAATTTTGTAAATCCAACGGCTCGGATTGCGTGCCATCCATGGTACGGGGAGGGAAGCGGTGTTTCTGGTTTAGTGCAACGCGGCTCACCCGTCAGGGACAATGGGGTATTGTCCGGTCCCAGCACCATCGGGACAAAGCTCTTGTTCCCCTGGGTCCGACGCGGAATCTGGATCACGTTGGTGCAGTTGGATGTAGACTATAATTATTCTGACTATCTTGGGTATTAGGTAAGGAATCACGTCCAATTCTGTCACGTCCTTCCTCGGCCTCAATGCATGACCCTGGATCCCTTGAAGCAGCCTCAGTTCCCAAGTCGGTAGCGAGTGTAACTGCCGGAGCAGGAGGTAAGACGACTCGAGTAGCATTACTCCAACCCATGCATCCTCCCTCCCCCCGCACATCCTCGACGCTGGTCCACACGGGATCAGGGAGGTGGTCTTCGAAGTCCATCCGAGGCTGGCACCCGCTACGGGAGCGTGCAAGGGCGCCGAACCGGCCGTGATCAAGACCCCTTCTTTAAGAACTTCGCTTGCCAAACGGCTCGAAGGGGAAGCATGCCGCCACGATGGCCATGACGGCATAGAGCGCAGCACAAATCCAAATGGGCACCGACGTCGTCGTTTTAGCCACGGTGGCGATGACCGCGCTGAGAATGCCCATGATTCGGTTGCAAGCGACTGCGACTCCATTACCCGTCGCGCGATGGGCGGAAGGCAGTACTTCGGGAGTATAGGCATAGAGCGTACCGTAGTAGATGTTTAAGGCAAAGGCGATGGCGCAGGAAAATCCCACGTTTTGGGGTTGCGTTTGCACTTGCGTGTAGGCAAAGAAGAAAATCACTGCACGACCAGCATAGTTAGAGAAATGGTACGGATGCATGGCAGCCGCCAAGGGAGAGAAGCATGCTTACTGGTGATGAGCGCTCCAATAACCATGGTATACTTTCGACCCAGCCATTTGATATCGGCCATATGGCCCGCGAGCATGGGCCCGGGAATTCCACAGATGTTGACCAGTGCATAATTGCGCCACGTATCATACGTCGAGACCGTGCCAAACTGTGCCCCGCGCGAGGCCAGGTAGGAGTCCAAGAAGACGTAGAAGAGCGGGTAGGCCAGACCGATCAAGGCCCACGACAGCCAGATCAGCACGGTCGAGAAACCAATGGTTCTCGTCTCGAAGAGTCCCCGGAAATGGATGAGCACTTCGGACACCGCAAGCTTCTTCCGGTTAGCGGTTGCAACCACTCCACACTCTTCGAGCTGATCCACGGTCAGGGAACATGGACGGTTATACTTCTCGGCCATGACCCGGAAACCTTCGACCACTTCGGCGTCTCTGCCTTCTCCGAGCAGGTACTTTGGCGTCTCCTTTAGACGGATGACGGTGATTCGGGCAATGCTCATCACAAAAACGAGAGCGCCCGATGTGTACATGACATATCGCCAGCCCTTATTGTTGTCATAGGTGCACGTCTCTACCGATGCACAGTTCCACTTCGCCGGTGCTATGGATGTTAGTCGGAGCGGCGGCCGATGGGATGCGAGGGCAACCTACATAAGAATCCCCAGGCGATGAATCCTGCAATGGCTTGACCAAGTCCCCACCAAGCGGCCAGCCAAGCTATCAATTGGGGTCAGCCAAGATGTCCACGAATCGGGACCTGCAACGTACTCAAAACCCATTGCTTATTGGAGGGAAGGTACTCCAAAAACACCGTTGTATCCAAGATCAGATTTCCACCACCACCAAAACCGGTCATGGCAATGAAGAAGGCCAGCGACTTCCACGACGGAGCCGCGCCCGCCACAATGACGGCGATCGAGCAGATGAAGAGCGAGACATTGAAGGCGATCTTGCGGCCAATAATATCAGCGCTGAGACCCCAGAAGATGGCTCCGACCAACATGCCCACGTAGACGGCAATGGTCAGAGCACGAGGGTAAGCGGCATTGAACTCGAGAGTGGCCGCAGAGGCGATAATGGACTGCAGGAGGAGTAGGAGCGAGTCGACGGCATACCTGGGGAAGCCGGGTCAGTAAGCGACGGAGGGGGCTGCACGACGACCACGAACCCAAAGCCATTCAGCACAAAAAGTTTCCAGTGGTAGTTGGTCCATCCAATCTCATCAATGGTCTAGATACGTTAGCCCTTCAGGTCGTTCCGCCGAGGCCAGCAGGAAAGGGACTTACGTTGTTGACCAGGTGCATCTTCGCATTGAGGACGGGATCTAAGTCCTGCGATGCGAGGAGGTCCTCCCCGGTAGCGATGGAGGGGTCGTTCAGAGACGCCGGCCTCTCGGTGTCGATGGGCACTTCTTCTTTACCCATTTTCGTATCTACAGCCACGCTGGCGGACAGGTTGGATGGGACTAGGGCAGAATGGCGGAACAAAAGCAAGCAAGCAAGCTGGAGCAGGGCTGTGGAGAGAAAGGCACCGCACGCGGGCGAGTATTTGTATGCCGCGCAGCAGCAAGATAAGAAGAAAAGGGTCCCAGGTAATCGGGCACGCGCCTTATCTGCTCGCCGTATGTCACCGCCAGTCACGCATGTGGCGTGAAGGAGAAGGGAAGATCTCTGCATAGGCGACGACGAGGGTCCACCGTTCATGTTGGAAGTCCCCTACCTGCGTCGGCGGGATAGCCTACGCCTTGGCGGCGCTGGGTAGATGCTTCCAATGGGATGAGCACCACCTCGCTCGACAACCTTAACGGTGCTTCCCATTTGCCATCAGGTAGAGACGGGAGAGCACGTGGGCCATCGAACACGGCAGGGGATCTGCTCGGGCCAGCGTCGTGTAGAGCGAGATGGAGATGAAGCTTCGGGGCGTGTCCTTTGATGGGCACGTGCTCTGGGTGACGGGTACCGAACGGCCCAATGGTAGGCGCAAGTCAAGCAGTTCATCGTTGCAAGTGGGATCCGCATACTGCAGTACACGCTCGAAGCAAGCATGGCTGTCCGCCCCGACCACGGTGCCAGACGACAGACACAACGGCGTATCCGTCGGTGGTCGCGTGTACCTGGGAAAGACGAGGAACCTTATCTCTGAGCGGTCTGGAGCCGTATTCAGGATGAGTAGCCGGTCAGCGTGAAAAGGCTTTCTGCACCCACAGCCACACGTGGGGGAACGATTGGAGAAGTGGGCCAGCAGAATCCCACCAGCTGCCCTCCTTGCTGCAGGGCCAATCATAAAAGGCCCGGGGAAAACTCTGCAATGCCTGTCGGAGTCACTGGTCCTTCGTCGTACGTTCGCCCTGGCCCGAATGGCACGTTGCTCCCAACCCGAAAGGGCAAGTCGACGATGAAAGAGCTTTTGTGGCGCACCAACCGTGTCTGCTCGATGACAGCAGCCACTCTATCGACAGTCGAAGCTACTGGATCTGGTGTGCCTTTGCCGTCCGATCTTTTTGCCCGAATCGCCTCTCCGTCGGCCCTCGGCTGCTCTCGCTTGTCTCGCTTAGCATTGTTTCGCGGATCCATTGTCATTTCGTCGGAGGCCCGAGCTGGAGCTCCCATTTCGATCGTCATCATCAACATCAAAACATTGCCATCCTCCCCTCGTCGCCGCCCTCTCGTCCCTCGGTGCTTCAGCTCTTCTCCTCCACTAGACATCTTGGTCGCCTCTGCATCCCAATACCATAATTCCACGACGCACCGCTGCCTCACGGCTCCCTCCCCCGCCCATTTTCGCCCGACCGGTGGCCTCGATGTCCCCATTCTAATCCTTTGCGCCGAAGCCTGGAGTTCCTCTCGCCGCGGACCGACCATGCGGCTACGATGAATTTCCGTCTTCTGTTTCGCATCTTCTACAATACTCTCTACGCCCTCCTCTACATTGTCCTCCTGGGCCTGCTCGTCATCACCCCCGCCGACGTAATCCGACAAGCCTTGGTGGTCAACAAGCAGGGATGGAACGTCTACATTATTTCGGTGGTCTATTTCGCCACCGGTGTCGTCGCTCTGGGGATCTACCTCACCCGGATATGGACGAGTAAATCAGTGCTGAAAGCCATTCCCAAGACCTTCATCCCCATCGAGAAGGAGGACGTGAATAAGAAGGTCCGGCGGATGATTGCAGCTAGCTTTGCTCGCAGTGCCGTGATTGCCTGGGAGTCACGACCACGCCTCCACCCCGAATCCGCCATCGTGGTTTCGCAACCTGGAGCGCCGGAGAATGTGGCCCGGCTACCGGAACCTGGTGAGCTACAAAAGAAAACGAGGAGGCCCAGATTCACCCGCAAGAAGAAGCAAGCCGAGAAAGATGACCAGACGATAATATTGCCTCCGAACGAAGATCTCTGGAAGGAAATAGCCCACGATGGGTGGTCATCACCGGCTTCACCCGATCTGCCCAACCTGCAGTACATCACCGTGATCATGGAGTTGCCCCATCTCATTGAGGCCAAAGCCGTGTCTCTTGCGCCAGCTGATCCTACGTTGAATGCGCACCCACCCATGCCGGATCTTGAGATCATCCAGTTACTCTCAAGACCGAGCAGTATGGGCTTGCGGGACTACTTGGAACACCTGATCGGCATGGGCATCATTACCTCCCCTGCCTTAGCCCACGATTTCGTCTCCGCCTACGAATATGCGCGCTTCTCCATGAAACCCGTATCGGAACATGAATTTCGAGATCTGATGCAGCAGTTTGCTGAACTTCTCCGAAGTATGCAGCCGTTCAGTCCGGATAATCTGGACCTCGATCATGATTATGATGACGATGGATCCTCGTTTTCACGCATATCTTCGCGCACTCGTTCCACCTCCTCCACGCGAAGTATGACCGACCGCACGGAAAGCCCCCGAACGGTGCCGTTCCGACGACCAGGCATGTTGGACACTAAACATTCCGACTTACCTTTTACGCCACGGAACAAACATACCGGGCTCTCGAGAATGAAAAGCGCAAACAACTTTGCTCAAAGTCGGCCGGCTTATTGTGGCAGCAGCAGCGGTTCCAGCATTAGCTTGCGCTCGATTGGTCAAGGGAGCGTGATCAGGTTGAGTCACTCGAACGAGGAAGGGGCATTACCTTATATCCTTACCGCTCCCGGATGGTCTTGATTTCGAGTGGGTTTGGTCTGCACATAGAGAGGCGTTTGGGTTGAGTAACAAGGCATTGGATTAGACCATAGATACAGCCATATTAATGTTCAATAATAGTGTTTCAACTTTGCGATCCTGTTCCAGTCTTGAAACTCGAATGGGTAATTACAAATAGGAATTCCGTCCGCATTGCGCATCTGTTATGGTTCAGTAGGTCTTTCAAGCGAAGCACAGAAATGTCCAAGTCGCCTTACTCTGTCGGCTAGCACTCGCGAGGACTTAGTCCCTTTCCTTCTCTCTCCCCCTCCCTCATGGGCCATACATTACTCTCCTCCCATGATCCTGTCAAAGTTCTTCAAAAACGCATCCACACACATCTGGTGTTGTTTTCCACCGTTCTTGCTCGCGGAGCATTGCGAACTGGGAGTCGCACTCTCTTGGTCGTTGAGGAACCGGGTCACACGTGCGCAGGAGAGCTTTGCATCCGCCCGTCGATCTCGCGGCGCTGGCTCCGACCCGTGCAGACAGCTGGATGCCGAGCCATTCTCGGTCCGCGTCGACGATATACTGGCGGTCATTGTGGTGCCCGTCCTTGGACGAAGGTTAACGAAGATGGGTAAATGGTGATTGGGTTTCGGTGGTGCTCTTGAGCCTGGTCCATTTACTGTTCATGGGGGTTTGCGAATGACGCTCGCGAGCAATAGTTCTCGGCTGGCGATGAGGGATAGAGCAGATAATGGCATCAGATTGGCAATATGCTGCTTCATGAGCTCGGTCTCTGGACTTGCACTTCGTGACACGAAACAGCAGCTCTCGCATTATATACTATACCATCTCTCTACACGATTGAGTCCTGCAGCACGAGCGCCGTGCAGTAATCCGTAATTAACGGCTTAAGTCCTTTACCAAGCCTTCGCATTCATAAGCCCGATTCCTTTCTGGCCCCGGGCTCCGTGGAAGTGCATATTTGCTCTCTCATCCATCCCCTTTCGCAAGGGCCGCGCCACACAGCCAGCTGACGAAGGTAGCCACACCACATCACCCCGAAAAGGCCAAGCTGGCGCCAAGACTCCGACCCCAAGCTGCATGCCTCCCGTCCGTGGTAAGGCACTCGAAAAGCAACCGTTGTTCCCAATGACAAGGCAGACTCCCTGAGAGAGAGCTCAGCTGATGTCGAGGGAGTGCGGTAACGAGTGGCGCTTGATTTTCCTAGTTGGGGGCTTTCGCGGGGGCCAGAGGTTTGTCAGAAACGCTATTTGCGGATTAGAGGGCTGAAGGATTGAGAGGCCGGCTCGGATGACGCCGTGGCTCGTGTCCAAGGTGCTGGAAAGTTCCAGTTTGTTCTTATGTGCTCTGAGTTGCTGACGGTATTGGGGGTGGTGAGACGGCAGGTGATTGATAAGTCCATGCCGCTAGAGCTCGTGTCCATTAATGCCTGTGGTGCCAGAGCACTGGAAGAAAGACTAAGCGACGAATGTAAAGATAAGAGATGGCTCTTACTCAGCATCTAGAAACACGGCGGAAGATGCCATGCGACTTGAGGACCTGACGATGCAAACTCTTGCAGTCATTATCTGTCACATTCTGTTGTGGCTTGAGAATTGATTGTGAACGCCATATACGTAGTTTCTATAACGACTCGGCGGAAGTGGCATATCCAGGGATGACAAAGCTATGGCAAGCTGACCATAGAGCCAGGTAGTAGCCAGGCCCGAGTTGGTGGTGATTGGACTTCTTGAGAGGCGTACAGTGCATCGAGCGGTTGGGTCACGCTGTTAACCGCGCAAGGTTTGAATCAAAACTCTGCCGATCTGGCATCCCACGTGCTTTATCACTCTTAAATGTTTTCGACGTCAGTTGAACGGCTAATGTCTGCCACGAGGCAAATATATAGTTTTAGAATCACAATTTTTTTCTAGTAAGTCTTCGAAGTTGTTAATTATATGTCACTTCCTTTAGCTATTTATTCTTGAGGAGACCACTTAGCAATAAGAAAAAGACTGTAGTTGATTATACTTTCGATCGTTTTAATTACGCTACTGATCGCCACTTTAGCTATTCCCCCCCTATTTAATTACGACCTTTAAACTCACTTTAAATTCGGAGTACTTAGGTGAAAATCCTATAACAATAGAATATAGCTCTATGTTTTAAGATACTCAAGGATGAAAATAATGTAGCCCGAGAGTTACTCGGGTGTAAGGATAGAGATATGAATGCTATATGTTTTAGCTTTAGGATTTAGTACTTGTTAATATGTATAGCCGGGCTGTAATATACTGTAAGTCTGGGCTCGCTATAATTTGTAGTATTGCTTACCCCTCTAATGCCTCGTGCATCAGGCTCTCAGCTATTGGGTAGATATGGTACGGCTGAATATCAGCCGAAGAAATCAATGCTGCCACCTTACTCTGCCTTCACATCGCCCTTCTCCTGCCATCTCAACGTTGCGCACACCGTAGCTAACCTGTATCATCAAGTTTTCTTGGAGTTCCTGTCGATAGGCTTCTCTTATAAGCGGCCACCGCTGTTTTGGATAGGTAGCTGAACTTATCATTCTCAGCCTTACCTGTAGGCCTGGGGACATCAGTACAATCAAGTACACAGCATCATCTTGCAGATATATTTCAGCAAGAGCACTTTCCATATCATGGTATTCTTACATTGATTTGTTCCAAGTCACATTACTTACCAAAACTAGTCTGAGGAAGCCAGTTCAGAACATGCGCGGGCCTATGGCTACAGCATCCCGACTTTAAACCCCGGCCTTCAGGAGCTTTTCGACAACTCCACGGGTGACAAGAGCAATACTGTAGAGTCTGTTCCGCTTCTCAAGACACAAGTTCAACGGTAGCTAATGATGCTTGCTCTAGCTATGTTCTCATTCATGGATTCAACGGGAGCTCAGAGACAACCTGGTTGCATGAGAAGCCGAAGCCGAAGTTTTTCTGGCCAAAGAGGCTTGAGGTGGATTTGAAAGATTCGCGGGTCTTTGTCTATGGCTACGACGCCGCTTTGAGACTTTCGCTCCAGCAGAATTCTATCTCAATTGGTGGTCTTGCTGAAGGGCTCTTTGCCGCATTGATCGATGCAAGGTCAGACACTGTAAGTACATCGTACCCGAAGTGAGCCTCAACACTATTTATTTCACTTGCTGACTATCAATAGAACAGACGTCCAATTGTGTTCGTTGCTCACAGTCTTGGCGGCCTAGTTCTCAAGCGCGTAAGCATATCTTCCTGTTTTCGAGATTCTCATTTGCCTATTCTCACCAACTTGTAGGCCATACTTGATATGCATCAAAGTATTCACTCCCGTGAAACCCTGACAAACTCAGCAAAGCTCGCTCAAGGGCTTTACGAATCGATTTCCGGACTGATCTTCTTTGGGACACCCCACCTAGGAAGTCGCATTGATGAAAAGAATCGCGTACAGGTATTGAAGGGATTAATAGGATCATTTGCTACTATCCCGAAAAACCTTACGAAGGCTTTAGTGTCAGAGTCGGTCGAGCTGGGTGATCTCAGCAAGTTCTTCGAAAAGACCAAGCTTTACACTGATGGGAAGATTTCGATTCGCTCCTTCTTTGAAACCATTACCCGAGCGGTATATGGCACTGTGGTATATCTTACCGGAGGCAATCAAGAACTCTTACTGACTACATGTTAGATTACTACAAAAGCCTCAGCGAATCTACACTATGCGAGTGAAGAAATGGTTCCTATCGAGCGGACGCATGAAGGAATGGTCAAGTTTGCATCTCCGGATGATCAATACTACAAAGCTACATTGGCAGTCATGAGAAGATATGGACAGGAAGGGTTGAAAAGGAAGAGAGAACAAGGTCTGTGATTCCTCTAAAACCTTAAGCGCGCGATTTTCTGTATTGGAGAGAAATAGTTATAGAGAATAAATTATATAACTTGAAGTCTAAGTTAATCTAGTTCATATCTTTATATCCTACGTTAGGAAGAGCATTACTAATAATATGAAAAACAGATCATCCACCAGTGAAATCTAGCAGCAATATTCCCAGCTATCCCCTTACCTCTATTATGCCTGTCAAGACATTTGTCCAACGAACAACGCTTCGTAATCAAATTCATGAACAGCTACACCGAAGCCTCGGAGAAGAATTGGAAGGCGAGACAAGTAAGGTTGGTGTTTGGGGGCTCGGCGGCACTGGGAAGTCTCAATTGGTCCGTAGTTACTTACGCCGATACCAAGCAGACTACAATGCGACATTTTGGATTGAAGCTGGACAGACAACATCGATCAACCGAGACTTTTTACAAATCTACTATTTGCTCACGAAAGCTCCATCACAAAGCAACTCTCCATCTCCTGAAGAAGCCTTACGAGCAGTTCATACTTGGTTCATTGGCCGAGGCGGAAGATGGCTCTTTGTGTTCGACGGGGCTGACCAACTAGAGGATGAAAGCGATCTACACTTTGTGAACATAAGTCGATATATTCCCGGATCTCCTAACGTGCAGGTCATCATTATAAGTCGAAGCTCTATAGCGAAGAAACTCTCGACGTTTGAAGGAGTAAGCGTCGGCGAGCTAGAAGGGCCACAGGCGGAAGAACTTTTCTTCAAGTGCTCAGAGATCAAGCGTTCGGAGATTGCAATGACGGAGCAAATTGTGGTCAATCAGGTAAAATTAATCGTAAAAGAGCTTGGGTATCTAGCATTAGCGGTCACACTCGCAGGGTCGTATTTCTCGCAGACACCGAGGCTGTCAACCGATCTCCATGCCTATCTTGTGGAATATCGTATACGGCGGCACCAGATCTTGAGCGAACCGCCCAACGAGCTCATTAACCAGTATAAGGAGAGCGTAATGACAGCATGGGAGATATCATATTCAGCGGTGGAGAAGCAGATGCCAGAAGCAGGTCGGTTTCTCACGTTACTAGCATTCCTTAATTACGACGACATCTTTCTGGATCTTTTTCCCTTAAAATTCAATCCAACGCCAATATCACAGCATTCATGGGCTACCGTTATCTGGGAACAAGATCAAGTTAGCATTGGCATGGTTGAGAAATGCTGTGCGATATTAGAAAAGCATTCGTTACTACAGCGACAGGAGACCAGAGCCGCATACTCCATGCATAAGCTAGTGCATTCTTGGGGCTCTGATCGGCTCCTCCTGCAGGAGAGGTGGGAGGAGGCGAATAAGTTCTGTACTGGAGCTTTCCAACTACTATTCGAAGCAGTGTCAAATTGCGTCAATACACCAGAAGCAAAGCTGCGGTTAGTTCCGCATATAAGACAAAACTTCGACGCAATTCAAAAGCCAGGAAGGGTGCTAGGAATTGATAGCTTTATACATGACTTGGAGTATATTGGAGACTTCTTATCCGATATAGGGCAGTGGCATGACGCAGCGGTGATGAGGCAGGAGGTCTTTACAATGAGGCAGCGTGACCTCGGCGAGGACGATCCAAATACAATCTCAGCGATGAACAACCTCGCAATTACGCTTATAGTCCAAGGCCAGCGCGCCGAGGCAGCGAAGATGTTTAAGGAGGTACTAGAGAAGAGGCAGATCCTCGGCGAGCACCATACAGATACAATCTCCTCGATGAGTAACCTCGCAAATATACTTAGAGACCAAGGCCAGTACACTGAGGCAGAGAAGATGGAAAAGGAAGTACTAGAGAAGAGGAGGCAGATCCTTGGCGAAGACCATCTAAATACAATCTCAGCGATGAACAACCTTGCAATTACGCTTAGAGTCCAAGGCCAGCTCGACGAGGCAGCGAAGATGGAAAAGGAAGTACTAGAGAAGAGGAGGCGGATCCTTGGCAAGAACCATCCAAATACAATCTCCTCGATGAGTAACCTCGCAAATATACTTACAGACCAAGGCCAGCACGCCGAGGCAGCGAAGATGAAAAAGGAAGTACTAGAGAAGAGGGGGCATATCCTTGGCGAGGACCATCCAGATACAATCTCAGCGATGAGTAGCCTCGCAATTACGCTTCGAGATCAACGCCAGCTCAACGAGGCAGCGAAGATGTTTAAGAAAGTACTAGAGAAGAGGAAGCAGATCCTTAGCGAGGACCATCCAGATACAATCTCCTCGATGAGTAACCTCGCAAATGTGCTTCGAGATCAACGCCAGCTCGACGAGGCAGCGAAGATGTTTAAGGAAGTACTAGAGAAGATGAGGCGGATCCTTGGCGAGGACCATCCAAATACAATCTCCTCGATGAGTAACCTCGCAAATACGCTTGGAGACCAAGGCCAGCACGCCGAGGCAGCGAAGATGGAAAAGGAAGTACTAGAGAAGAGGAGGCGGATCCTTCGCGAGGACCATCCCGATACAATCTCAGCGATGAACAACCTCGCAATTACGCTTCGACACCAAGGCCAACTCGGCGAGTCAATATCATTACTCGATATAGCTGTACGGAAAATGAAGCAAATTCATGGCGACGAGCACCCTCACACGAAAGTTGCTATCAGGAATTTGGATCTTAGCAGAGCGATATATAAAACAGTGGTAATAGATAGTGGTAAGAAACAAGATAAGGTAACGACGCTCTATACTCGTATCAAGAGAAGATTCCATAGAAAGGCTTTGTAGTATAGATATTATCTTGATAGGCCTTGAATTTGAGCGGATTCCCTTGGAGGCCAGGGCTAGGAATTAAAGCGGTCCGCCGTTTCAAGCAGAGCACAAAACAGTAAAATAGAAAGCCAGAAGTAAAAAACTAGAAGTAAATAGCCAGGAGTAAACAGTCGGAAGTGATGGTTGTTGGCTATCATTTTATGCTTGTCAAAGGATATCGGGAAAAGAGAATTCGTTAGCAAGATCCGCTATGCCTAGCCACAAGCTTCGTATCTACATGTTTAGTAGGCACAAGTATCGTAGTACTATCATGATATATTTTACTTAGGTTACTATAAACCACGAGGTAGCTGACCAGGGTCTATGATCACTTGATTGGAGATGGTATCAAGCCATATAGCGACGTCGTATCAAATACTACGCCCCAATCGCCGCAAGAGTGGCAATAGCTTTTTTGTATTAAATAGAATCCAAATATCTACACCTGACCGTTCTATAAGTTTCAAAGGTAGAAGAAGCTTAATGGTGGTATCACGAGTCGAGGGGTCCTGTTATAGTGCAAAAAGAGGCTTTCTGTGCATTCAAGGAACAGCGACAACGCGATGATAATCTTCAGAAACAACAATCCAAGAGTGTTCAAGAGAGGGATACATTACAATTATAAAAACAAATAGAAATCTTATTGCATCCACAGAGTTAAAGTCGCCTGAACTCGAAGTACCTACGGTATGTCTCGTTACAGGGTGCGTCTCGGGACGCAGGAGGGACACACGTTAGGAAGACATTGGAGCACTAACAGTACATTTTAAGACAGGGCGCATTAGTGCTGGCTCCTCTCAGGAAATCTCAGCATCTCCATGCACTCGTGGGCAGATATTCCTTCCGATTCCTAGTCCTTGGCTGTGGCACCTCAGGTATTTGCAAGTCATGAATCGACCACAATCCTCGTAGCAACCCAGGTGTTGTCATCTGGATTTGCCGAAGTCATAGTCCCGCCAATCGTGCACACACGGTGCAAGATCCCCTGTCGCTGCTCCTTCGCAATGCCCTCACCAAAGCAAATTTTAGCTGCCTGTCCGTACTCGGTGTTCTCATAGTCATCTTCGGCCTGCCAGCTGACAACAAAGTAGGTCGGCTGCACGGCTTGGACCCTAGCCTCGACTTCGAAAGCCATCGTCGTCGCAGCAGCCAGGGTTTGGCCTTGGGGAAGTGCGTCCGCCTGCTTGATCAGCAGGAACGTCGAGGTCCACTGCTTGCCCGGATCCAGGTACATGGCTCCATGGAATGCATATGCCTTGCCTTCCTCCAATACCATGTCTTCCTCCGATCGTGCCTTCAGCGCCTTCGACCCCGCCGGCCAATCCACCATGCGCAAGTCCATCGTCCAGTAGTCATCGTCGAGGTTCCCCCATTCGTCGCGATCGCGGTACCGGCTGAGCACCACCCCCTTTGCTGCCACAACTAGTTCGGCCTCCGGGACGTCGTCGTAGCTATCCGCTGCGTTGTCGTCCTGCCTTGGGCGAGTGCTGTTCATTGGCGGCGGCGCTGCCGCCCCGGTGTACTGGGTGCTGGCGGCTGCCGGTGGTGCATCTGGAACTTTCGAAGGCTTCCCCTTGGCCTTGGAGATTAGCTTTCGCAGCATACCTGCATCCGGAGCCCTTGCGTGAGACTAGACGGAAGAGAAGTATGTTGTCACGCGTAAATAAATCCGCGTCGCGTCGTACAGCAACGAGTATCGGGGAAACTATCATCCGGCTGGCTTGGGGTCGATCTTGTATAGCCCATTCGTCGTGACTTGTCTTTCATGTGGTATAGGTAGTGTATTGTAGGGGAAGGAAAATTTGAGAGACAGAATGCTTTAGAAGAGCTTTAACGGTGTACTGGCTTTGATATGGCCGAAGGCTTTGAGCTATTGATCGTCGAATAGATTGATGTGATGTACTACCACTTAGTCAGTTCAAACTTCATCCACTTTAATATTTAAGCCATTATACCACGAAAATATGAACTTAATCATGAAATGACTAGTTCATATGCATAGCTGTTTTCCGTAGATATGTAGAATTTAATCATGTACAGAATCCAGCTCCCGTGCCCCCCCCCCCCTCACCTCTCCAAGAGCCTCCACATCCTCTACAAAGCCCAGAAAGGCTTGTGCAAATCAGCTTTTGAATCAGCTACCAAAGAATCAGTATAGTATGTAAATTTCTACTGATACATTCAGAGAAGTAAGGGATTCCGGTCTTTGACGTCTACCTTTACTATTTACACATTCATGCCTCGGGCAATCTGGAGCACGCTCTCCCTTTAGATTCTTTCGAGCAAAGGGAATGGGACGTACCTCTCTTTGAAGCTATAACAGGCATAAATTGCTTAACTCAGAGTTAATGCTTTAAAACCGGCCTTTTGAGGCGTTTAATTTAATTCTAGAATGCTCATAGAATTGAGCTACTTGTGTTGAAAAGAATAGCGTGCATTGAGACATCACAACGCAACCGACTAAGCAATCTTTTTCGCGTTCACAAAACCCTTGATTATGAATCAATTTTGCTCATGGCTTTCAAGGAGCTTGAATAACAAAGTAGAATGCTATTCAGGAGGCACGCTAGTCAATCTTCTGGAGCTCAATAAGAAGAGGCATTTGGAAAAGTCACTATCTGTGGGTCTCCTGGTGCATACATGGAACCATTGAGTACTTAGGAACTCTTCACTGTAAAAGCCTTACCTGAGCTGCACGTGCGTATTTTCACATTCAAAAACGCGTCAGTCGTAGACACAACAAGCTCCACAGCCTTCAAGCCTTCGAGCTCGCTAGCTCGCTAAACTTCTCTCACCACCCTCCATCTGAACCTCGAGAACCAGCAGCCAAAACACCTCAGATCCCTGCACACCACATTGCTAAGCATGGCTTCCATCACAAACAAAGCAGAAGACCTTGAAGACAGCGATGCACCCATCACAAACGAATACCCCGATCCAGAAGACTGCGCTCCGGGCACCACGTGCATCCCAACCTGGTACAAGCATTTCAACCTCGCGCAGGAAACCCGCCAGCCACAACCGATCAAGCCAATCCTGACACCCACAAGCTCACCCGAGCGTCCTTCCAATCAAGCATCCCGCAAGCGAAAGGTAGCTCAGCTCTATGGCAACGCACAACAGCACATGAGCCCAGCCGCGAGTGCATCTTCTCCCCTCTTCAGAACCCCGCGTTCTCTGAAGAAAGTACGTTTCGACTCCAACCCACCGAGTATCATCCGCGGTCCTCCCTCCACACAAGCAAGCCGCTGGCACCCCGCAACCTCACCCGCAGCAGCCACGGCGCGCAGAAGTGCCGCCCAGCGAAGCAACTTCAACATCCACCGAAGATGGGTCCGCGCTAAGCTCCCTCCCCCCAATGCACCACGTGCTAGGAGCCGACCTATCTTCGACGCCCGGCCACCGCCAAGTAAAGCCCCAACCCATCACATGAGTCTCGCACGCTAACACCACGCAGAAGACAGCTACGTAGCCTTCCTGACCGACGAGCCAACACAGCGTCTCCTCGAAGAAGAGCTAGCGTTCCTGTACACCACCGATCTACTGGACCCAACGTACCATTACTACAAGACGTACAAGTCAACGTACTGGACCGAGAGCTACGTCTCCATCATCATGGACGCCATGACCTGCTTCTACATCCACCGCTACCTGTATGCAGAGGCAAGCTGCCCGACCAAGTGTCATAAGCCACGCCCGTGCTTCCCCCGGCGATGGAAGAGTCTGCAGGATTCTGGCGTTGTGGAATTTCTCTACCAGGATTGGTATAGCTGGTTTGAGCCAGGGCCTTCTCCGGGGGTAAAGGATTATGCCTGGCACATTTTCGGAGAACGGGACCCTCAGACTTTGAAGAGGTTGAAAGCAACGATGGGGAGAACGGATTGAGATCGATACGGAGGATGAAATGTGAGGGAGAGCCTGGGTTAGCTGGCTCGCAATATTGTATTGTCAGAGGTTCTGTTTGCATTTGGTGTTAGTGTCAACTGAGACAGGTGCAGGATGAGGAGTCAATTCACATGTACCCCTGCTGTACAAATCACAGGTCAAACAACAAGAGGCATGGGGACAAGTAAGTTACAGAATGGGCCCGTAGGCAAGTGTATACGATCAATAGATACAAGATTCTGATTGAAGTTGAGCGCTCGAATGGTGACGCCGAAACAAAATATATTTACAAGAAGATCCCCTCCGTACATGAACCATAATCAGCTCTCTGTTCAAAGGCATTGGGAGTAGTAATCATTGGAATATGTGCAAGTGCTTTTTGAAACACAGGTGGTGCTTCCCGTGTATGCCATTCAACCACACTGTTCTCATTTGGCAACGGTCCCCGTGCTTGTGCTGGTAGCGGCGGCGGAGGATGCGGCTGAATAGAAAGAGACAACAGCGAAAGCTGCTGTGGACGAAGGAACCTAGGCATCGCATTCATCATCGGCGGGCGACGGCGCTGCAGTGGCTGAAGACGAAGGAGCGACGGCAACGGACGTGGCAGATGTAGCAACTTGAGCAGCAGAAGTGGCAGAAGTTTTGACAGCAGCAACGGATGATGAGGCAGCTACAGAGCTTTTGACCGTGGCGAGCGTGGATGCGATGGCAATGGATGTAGCGGATGTAGGTTTGACAGCAGCAACGGGTGATGAAGCAGCTACAGAGCTTTTGACCGTGGCGAGCGTGGATGCGACGGCAATGGATGTGGCGGATGTAGCAACTTGAGCAGCAGAAGTGGCAGAAGTTTTGACAGCGGCAACGGATGATGAGGCAACTACAGAGCTTTTGACCGAGGTGGCGAGTGTGGTCGCGACGACCGCAACCGAGGATGCTGAGGATGCTGCGGTTGTTGCAGCAGCGGTAGCAACGGCAGCAGTTCCCGAGCCGGAGTAAGAAGCCAGGACACTGGTGACGGCATCATAAGCAGGGTGGTGAGTAAAGTTGGCGTACCAAAGGCAGGCATCACCAGCTCCAGAGAAAGTGCTAGGAACCCAGGAGTACTTGTCCGTGTAATCCCAGATGGTGACGCCGACACAGCCAGGCATGTTGTCAAGACAAGCCTGGACGGTGTTGACATAATCGGAGCTTTGAGTGGTTAAGCCGGTTGAGGTAGGTGGCAGAGAAGAAAATCTGATATCGAGCTCAGTGTAGGCAACCTCGACACCAGCATCAATGAAAGTCTTCAGGTTGGCCGATTGAGTAGCAAGACTTGGCGTTGAGCCAACAATGAAATGACCTTGCATTCCGACACCATCGATTTGAATGCCACGTGCCTTCAGATCCTTGACAAGGTTCAAAGCAGCGGTTGCTTTGACGCCAGCGTATTCGATATTGTAATCATTGTAGTACAGCTTGACATTGGAGTCATAGAGAGCTGCAGTCTCGAAAGCAATAGGAATGTATTCCGGACCAATGATCTCGTAGAAAACGGAGGTGCGGTAGTTTCCGGAGTCATCGAACGCTTCGTTGACGACGTCCCAGGCGTAGCATTGTCCTTTGTAATGGGTGACCTCACTTTGAATGTGAGCCTTCATGGCGGCGATCAAGGTTGCATTGGTCCAAGTGCCGCTGGAAACTGCACAGAAGTTAGTATTAAACCTAACCATCAAGACCACCAAAGCATACCCCAGCTGGGCAACTGTGAGTACCAGATCAGATTGTGACATCTGACAAGCTGGCTGTTGTTGGCCGCAAAACTCGTAATGACGTCGCCCTTGGTGTAGTCAAAGGTTCCCTCGGTGGCCTCGGTGTATTCCCATTTCTGGGTATTTCCGGGGGTGATTTGGCCAAACTCGCTGGTGTTGGAGAGAATCGATGTGTATTCGGTGTCGGTAAGCTCGCCGTTGTCGGTGGCGGAACCAAAGTAAGTCAAGCCAGCAGCCTTAGCAAGGTCGTTGAGCTGAGCATAAGCGAATGGAAGTAGCGCAGCTACTGAAAGAATGGATGAAGAACGCATAATGAATGAACGGTATAGCACCAAGGCTGAACGAGAGACGAAACAAAGTTAGAGATCGGACGACAAAGTTCGAGTTGAACGAGAGATGGGTAGACTCCATATATAGCTTGGGATCTCGAAAGACTATTCTTGTCTGTAATTTGAGGACCGTTTTGGATCGACGATACCTGAAACAAAGGAGTAGAATGTTTGGATGAATGCCATTCTCACCCCGCGTCATCAATCTGTGTATTCCGGCGCATGCTCACTCCAAGCTCGAGGTCATCAGGAAATGCGGGAAATATGCAAGTCAATGCCACGCTGCATGTATGGCCATATGAGCCTCTCGTAAGGTATGAGACAGAGTGCTGGACCATACGATGACTAGAATATAGCCATCGTCGACGAAGGAAGTTTGCCGATGGTGTTCCAGATAGATTAGCGAACTCGTTTGTTCGCACAAGGGGCAGATGTGGGCAGGGCCAATGCTGCTCAATTAAGCATTTCCCGTGAACCCCCATCCAGAACTGGACAAACCTCCGTCCAGGACGGATTGTTGCTCTATAAGCGCTGCCCTGAATGAAGCTTCGGAACGTCGGGTCCAAATTGTCATGTTAAAGCAGGAGTCGCCCGACGAGGGGACACCGCCTCAAGGAGGTTGGTATTTCTGTTCATCGAACCATAATACTGCTGACGCAAAGCTACTCATGAAGACGCTGAGGCATTGTCGCGTGGTCATACACTTGGTCACACTTGAGACCAATGGAAAATGTCTACGTGCAGGGGAATAAGGCGCGATGATAAAGCGAAAAACAGTATACAAGTAGATCCATCAATAGTTTCGTGGCCCCGTGAGTGGATTGATTGGTTTGTGCATAGAGGCTTATGTCGCAAAATATGGGTGGATACGCCCACAGGTACTGTACAGCCCAAGAGATTCGCGGCTAAAAGCAGTGCGCGGTGTTCGACGTTCTAGCGCGAGGAACGATGTCAACGGCCTCGGGGTGGAATCCAGAACATGCCGTCCAGAACGTCTCGGGTCGAGCATCGACTTTAACCGTTCATTTGTAGGGAGTTGTGAGCGAGAGCTGCAGCGGGGTAGTGATGTTCCTCTGCACAGTTTCAATGAGTTAGGAAGATAGTGCTTGATAGCTTCAAGATCCCGAGAGCCTTTGGGTCTCAGCGGCCTTCGCACTCAGTAGCCATTTTGATTCGGGATCTCTCGGTGCAAGTCGCTGCATCGAAGAACGAAATCGAGACAGCAGGCCGTGATCAAGCATTGGTATCATGGTCGCTGGCCTGCGCGATCCGCAGGTATGCTTTCACGATGACTTCATGCAGGGCAGAGCCTTCGAGCATCGAGGGGTTATGCCTGCGCAGATGTAATTGTTTCCGCGACCATTCAGGGTCAACGGGTCGAGGTTGTAGGTGATGTCGAAGGGTTGAAGTACAAACCGCTTGGATCAAGCTGCGCGATCAGGTCGGCCGCCCAAGCTGGAAACGGCGATGACTAAGCACACTGCCCAATTTTGCAGATGCCCCGCCCTCGAATACACAGCCAAAATACAACCAATTTTCGCCCGGTCGGCGGTCATGATGCGAATTGGGAAGCAGGATGGGGCCTCTGAACCGCACCACTTCGGTCATACTGCCCACCTCGCCCAAGATGCGGTGTGTGTTGGCCCACGTCGCAAGTGCGGGAAGCGCTGTCATGTCTAGAAGCACAACGACAACAACAACAAAACAACGATAGTGCTGCTCGCTAAGTGGCGAGGTGAGCAGTACAATAATGTAGATAAGTGCAGTCATGAGGCCGGCCATACCCGGATGCGCCAGCGCCAGGGCATCGCATCCCACCTTTCCCTCTATGGTTCTAGTTCTCGTCCGACAGCAGCAGAACACGACGCTGAGGGTCCGGACCGCACTCCATGGACGCTTGACGATAAGCCGAGGCGCCGGACCTGCTGGATCAGGCAGGGCCATTATTGCTTGACGTGCAGAGCCGCGTTGTGCTTTCCTCTTAAATCGCTCACGGTGGTCGTGATTAATGCTCGGATTCCCCTCCGTGATTGTTGGTCGGTTGCGCTGCAGCTTCATACAGCAACGTTGGGTGTTGGTCGGCGACGATGTCTGGGCAATGCTGATGCCGGTGCTCGTGCCTTCAAAACTAGGTGGCGCAAATTGACGAAATTGACGCCCATCACTTCCGTCGCCCAGCCATTCGCACGTCGCTCTGACTTGTTGTCGCATTCAGATTCATAAGGTCGCGCGCCCTCGCGCGCCGCTGGACAACGGTGCTGCAGGATGAGAAGTGCAATATATGCAGTATGCAGGCTGCTCAACCCTGTGCTGGTGCTGTTAGGTTCAGTCCATGCAGCACCACTGCAGCGGAATGCTTACACGCATGTCCAGACAACTGCCGACGGTGACGCTGTCTTCGAGCTGGGGAACATCACTTACCTCGCAAACCTCCAGAATCCGACCGGAGCGCTTTCATGTGATGGCTGCACTTCGGCCGAGTCGTTGGTCCCTTTCACCGTCATCGAGGCCCGGGACAATCGCATTACCGGCGCGATATTGGAAGCCACCCTCAACGCATACCGGGCGGAAGACGACGTGTTTAGCGACGACTTCCTGGGTGGCCTGTACCTTGCGAGCTCTGATCCATTCCCCGTGCTCGATATTTCGGCAGTGGAATACCTTGCGAACAAGTCAGTTGGCTTGCTGCTACTTGATAGTGCCTTCTCCACCAACTATCATAACATCTCTGGAAGCATAACCGTAACATCTGTCACGCCACTCGAGGGGAAAAGACTGTCCAGTGGCCCCTACGCCGCATCCATCAGCGCAAACCGGATTGCATTTTCCTCCGTCTATCGGCTTTACCGTGACGAATATAGAGATTTTCTTTTTGGCTCGTACAACACTAACGATGGCCATGGTACTCACAACCCACTCGGCATGTTCCTTCCCAAATTTTGGGATCCACTGATTCCGTGAGTTTTGCTATGCTTGGGGGTTATATTTGCCCTGCTAATACCCTGGAGCGTTCCATCTAGGATATATGCATGGGGAGATACGAGGCCTTTGGCGGGGCAGCGAGTGGCAGTCAAAGATCTTTTTGATATCCGAGGCCTTCAGACCTCAGCCGGAAGCCAAGCGTGGGCGACCATTACCCCGGTTGCCAACGGAACAGCGCCGTCCATACAACGCATTGTAAGTGTGAACGAGCCGATGATGAGGATATGCTAACACCGACAGATTGATTTGGGGGCAGTGATTGTGGGAAAGTACAAGCTTGCCCAATTTGCGAGTGGTGCAGATCCTTGGGAATGGCAGGACGAGGTGAGCCAGTCTCAAAGTTGTTGAGTGGGAGTTTGCTGAAATCCATAGCATTATCCGTGGAATCCTCGAGGTGACGGCTACCTTACTTGCTCAGCTTCATCATCCGGTGGTGGCTGCTCGATTGCTGCATACGATTGGCTCGATTTTGCCATTGGGAGTGACACGGGCTCCTCCATGCGACGGCCAGCAGCCGTCTCTGGAATTTACGGGTATGATGCATTTTAGTCGGCTTGCAACAAATCAGGCTGACCTTTGCGTCCAGAAACCGACCATCTCAGGGAATGATGAACCTCGACCGAGTGGTACCCTTGGGAGATGCGACCGATACTGCCGGTGTATTCTGTCGTGATCCAAGGAAATGGGTGAAGTTTGCCAAAGCATGGTGAGCCAATTCTACAGTGTCTAGCTACTTTACTAAGCGGTACAGGTATTCTCCAGGCCTGCATCAAAACACTTCAATTACAGGTCTGCCGAAGCTCGTGGTTCCAGATACCCGTAACTGGCCTAAGCGAATCTTATATCCAGTGGAGTATTTCCCTCTCGCCAATCCAGCAGCAGAATTGATTCTCCAAGACTTTCTCGGCAATATGAGTAAAATCTTTGATATGAAAATAGAAAAGATCAATTTCAACTCTATTTATCAAGCTGGCGTGGATGCTGCAGACCTTACCCAAGTCATGAACATTATCAATAGTTACCACCAATACCAAGTGGTCGCTAAACCGCTTATGACCGCATGGAAACGATTGTTCAGTGGCCGATTTCCACCTATTGATCCTCAATGGAGGTTGTCGTGGCGCGCATTCAATGAGACAACTACGGATGCCTCGGTTCATGCGTATTCGTTGCAAAAGAGAGCTGAAGCGGTTGCGTGGTCCGAACAAAATCTCCTCTACTCGACGAATGAATCTTGTTCGGAGAGTATTATGATTCTAGATATCGGAACCGGGGGACTGCCATCTTTTCGAGAAGAGGATCTCATGACGGAAAATCCAGCTGCTTCGTTCCTCGGCGTGACGCCAAGCGACGCCGTAATAAACGAGGCAGCTATATGTCCAACTCTAGCCTGGTAAGTAAACCCTGCATCGCCCGTCTATGGAGGACTTTTTTGATGAAAATACTAGCGCCGACTACACCATACCGATTGGACAAGTTTCATACTTCTCAAACGTCACTTTTCATACCGAATATATGCCTGTCACGGTCAACTTGGCCGTGAAGAGAGGCTGTGACTTTATGCTATTCAACATGATTGATAAGTTGGCGCAAGAAGGAGTTCTGAAGACCGTCCATACTGGAAGAACGGCATACTGAGTGGAAGATTCGATCGCTTAGGGCTGCCATGATGCATGACAGCATGTTACGAGTGGTTCCCCATTATGAGTAGCTTCAGGCTGGAGGATCAACCAGGCAATTGTTTATTGCGAGCAATTTAGCGAGCTGGCTAGCCAATGATGACGTTAGAATTACTTTGTAGATAATGTTTTAGATACGGTACGTAAATAGGTAATGGATAATTTATAGAAGCGACCATGTTTCGCTGTGCTGAAGTGGACCATCGAATGTCATTCATGATCTTCCCGGCCGCGCATGGTGTCAAAGGGTAGCGCTCTCATTGGAGTATATAAAGTTTCCAGTCTTGCTGTATCATCATTCGGTTTCTTTCAAAGCACAAGGCCAAGCGATAACTGCTGGCGCTTGTTTCACAAGTTGATGTTGTCTTAACTGTTGAAACCTCGGCCGCGGCAGAGTGACGCTCATCCAAAGCCGGTCCCCCAGAACCACGATCGACCACTGACTCAATCAACCAGCCCTACACGCAATACATCAGACGCCTTGACCTTTCAGAAGCATTACAGGCATGAAATTTTGCGAGGTTCTTCTTGCATTTCTTCGGGTCAAGTTTTCGCACGTTGCAGAACTCTTGTGACGTCTGATACGTACGGGTCTCGCTCGACTCGCTCGCATGAGCAGAAAATAGATCTCCCCAGAATCAGGATGCGGGAGCTGCTTCCCTCCTTCGAAACATGCTCCATCGGACGCCTCTCCACCCCAGACTTCTCGAAGCCCTGAGCTTCGGTTGAGAGGAACCTATTGGTGCAGGCACGAATTTTTGGGTTCAGCGGCGAGAAGATATGCCAAGGCTTGTGACATCTGACGGCGCTTTGTTTCGCCTGAAGGACAGGATGGGAATCGGGTGGCAAAAACAACATTTTTGGCTGGGAGTCAGTCAGTCAGTCAGTCACGTCGGTTGCTTCATTGGCTCCGTTCGTCCTAGCTGGCAATCATTGTGAAGCACCGGGAAGTTTCTTGGAGAGAGAGCGTAATTATTCATTCTATTTCAAAAATTACCATTGAAGGGTCACTTGTTTATCTACAACCGCCTTTTTTTGACTGAAAAAGGTTATTTTAGTTTTCCCACGTAAGTATATATTTGGGGTCGCTAAAGGAGGATGGGTAAGGTGTGGTAGAGAAGCAGCATATCGTAGCAACGCAGACATCTCGTAGGTCAGCAAGTGATCACTCATCAGCTCCGGTTGAACCTTCCCCACCCCCCCTTTCCTTTTCATCACGTCAGCCCAACGACAGATTCACTCCAGGTGGTATTGCTCAAGCTTCCCTCCGCGAGCTTCCCCTGCGCGATCTGGAAAAACCTCGCCTCCGTGCTCCAGCCCACCGCGGAAATGTCCGCCCCGGGATAATCAGCCACCGCCCAGAGATGGTTCCGTCCGGGCTGCGCGGCGAATTGCGTCGCTGTGGTGGAGGAGTTGCTGCCGAGGAATTCATAGATCCCCGCGTCGTTGCCCGTGTAGTAGACGTGGATCTGGTCCGAGGCTTTGGTGTAGCAGGTTGCTAGGCCGGAGAGCGGGTTCCAGCTCGCGATGATCGCGGACGAGACAATTGCGGCTGGGGGGAAAAGGTTAGCAAGAGGATTTTGGATTCCGAGCACAAGGAGGAGCTTACGAGTTGTCCATGATCCGACAAACTCCGTCTGGTATAATGCTTGGCTCAAAGAATCGACGTAGAAAACCTTGATGTTGTTCGTGACCGAATTGATGTTGACTGCCGCCATGGATGATGTGTTCAACCCAAAGCCCCCGACCAAAGAGCCTTCTCCAAAGCCAGAAGAGTTGCCCGCGAGCTCCCGGATCATGCCGGCGGTGTCCTGAAAGTACACCCTCCAATCCTGGGCGTCGTCAACGTTGACAGCGGCAAGATCGGTGAAGTTGCCGGGAGCCACGGTGAGGAGATTGGAAACGACCTGGTTCGTCGTCATGCTGCAGGAGGATGAGCCAGCTGCACAAGCGTGGCCCACCATGGCGATCTGGGTGGTGTTGGTGAGGTAGAAAAGCGTGAGCTGCAATCATTAGCTTGGCCTCAAATCGTCATGATTATTACATACATAAACCACTCCGGTAGTATCAGTCGAAGCTGTAGCGGAGAGAGGCGAGTTCTGCTTGGGAGGAATGGTAAAGGTGACATTTCTAACGGGTCTCCAGGAGGTTCCATCCAGACTCATTCGCATCTGGACATTGCCGGAGGCTTCCTGCCAGTAGGTCTGCATGTTCCATGTCTTCTTATCATTTAGGAACAGACCCGAGCTAGCCACACTGTTCCGGGTACTGTTTTGGACGAATTTGACCTGCTCCGCGGCCGCTGGTGAATTTCCAACCTCATGCTTGTTGGAGTGATGCGGATTGTGCAATTTGACATACAGCCCTCCCGCAATTCCGACGCAGATGACCAAGAAAATCAACACGGCCAACAGGATGATGGTCGTCTTCTTCCACCACGGTCGCTGGGGGGGTGATTGCGCATAAAAGCCCTCCCCCTTCAGTACGACCATAGAGTCCCCGTCGCGGTCGCTGTGGCTAATGTTGGCGGTCTTGTAATCGGGTGGGAATGAGTCTATTCTCTTCTCCCCAGGCCCAACGGCCGGTGTCTGATCTGGGGTGCATATCTTCTCCTCGGGTATCCAGGCCGTACCCTCGGGCTGTACGGCTATGGGATATCTCTCATCGTCCTTCTAGTGGCGGGTTAACGACGTCCTCAACGCAAGCGCGGGCAACCTACCATCATGTTTAGCAATTATATGCCGGATAAAGATCAACTTTAGCGGCACATGAAGACTTCAAAGGTTGAAAAGAGTGAGAGAGAGGAACCGGTCAACAGTTACAATCCAAATAGGTGACTATTAACACGGAACTAGCTTCGGCGGAGGGCAAGGCGAGCCAGGTACCAGGACTATAAGGCACTCTACCTGATATCCGTGACAATCTGGGCCCGGGATCGCCGCGAGCCATTATTCTGTCAAGCATGGGTGGCTGCAATCTGAAGTGTGACGGAGCCGATGCTGGCAGTTTGACATATGGCCCGTGATTATGCCCTGCGACAGCTGAAGCGCTTTAGCGAGCTGCGGAACCCGGTGGCAGCGAGAGAAAAGCCGGCCAGCCAAAGTGCAGAGAGTCCCGGGCCCTCATGGATGGCCTTCATATCGCCACCATGGATAGAACTCCTCGTGAGCTATGCCTTGCGCAATCTTACTGCGAAGTCCAGTGGCAGGAATCTCGCCGGCGAGCGATGCCACCACCAACGGCATCGAGGAGGGCTTAGCGTAGGATTTCGCAGGGGCTTCGCTAGAGGATGTGGGCACAACCTCAAACGCCCTCCAGAGCCTAATTCATCCTCCAGTTTCCACAACCATCATCAATCCAGCGGTGCTCTGCGTGTCAAGCATTCGGATCCAGCTTATCCATGCATGAATCCTTTGAGATTACGAGGTCCTCCAAGTCGGCCGTAATCCCATTTCGAGCTGCGTACCGTTGCCAGGTGATCTTGCAAACACCGACAATGACAATCCAGCGCCCCGAGCCCGTGAGACAGGCCAAACAATGCGGTAGTCAGGCCCTTAGGACGAACTGATATAGCCTTCCGGAAGGGCATCACCCCCATTTGGTCCTAGCCTGATCCTCAAAGGAATCGGCATGCCCTCATTCTGGGTTGGGACACCCGGGTTAGGAATCCCGTATCTTTAGCTTGGAGCTCGATGCTGTATACCAAGCCCAGCCAGCTGTCACCCGCAACGGCATACCATCACTCCGTCGGTCATAGTCCGTGAGGAGATGCTTGGGATTGCACATAGATGACATTGCCCACAGTATTTCGGAGGCTAGACGGCCATGGCTTCGAAGGATCCAAGAGCACTAGAGGCCGAACCGACCATTGTGTCAGCGCATATTGCAGTTAATCTTCAAGTGCATTGATCTGCTCCCATCTAATGAGCTGTGCTGGAAGCATCAGCCTCAATCTACCTATGTTCTGTTCAACTTCAGCACAGCCGACAATGTCAGTACTGGCACACGAGAGCATTGATGTCCGCGCGGAAGCCCTCGTCGATCTCCATGAGACAGAAAGCTTCATCGTGGCCGTGTGGCAGCAGCCAGCAGCCGGGAATCCTCCGGACGGATGTCCCATCCGATAAGACAGCTGGTATTTCTGGATTCGACGGGGATCTTGGCGAAGCCGACAAAACGCCAGAATCGTCGCCCTTTGTTTCTCCCACGACCATTGGAACAGCCACTCGGTAAGGTCCGGCATGGTCCCCATACCGCTCCTGAGAATCAGGGACGCACACCCGTTTACGGCAGTCTCACAGGGCTGAGGTGTGTTTCAGGTTGGCCCCCCTGGATCTACCCCATAGATGGAGCGAGATTGCGTAATATGGAGCCTCAGCCTGCCACATCTACGAGTCCAATAGCGATGCCCCAGTGTCGGGTTGCCCGCAGAGTGCTCGCAGTGATAAGACGGACTTGCTCACCGTCAATATCCAGCTTTGAGGGATTTTTCGAGCCGCATCACATTCCAGAATTTTCCATCTTGGCCAAATCGAGAATCTGATCAGATGATGCATATCGATAGGCCAATGTGATAGACAAATGACGCCCTTTTTACGGGCTTGATATTAATTGCGAAAAACTAAGGTAACAATATCTGCTGCAATAAATCTCGTCTGACCTTTCGGCCGGAACCCGTAGTGGCCCAAATAACAAATACAGTGTCTATGTACAAATTGCAAGCCAATATCCTACGACTCCCACCATGAAGAAAGCTCCCGGAATCCTACTTCGGACTTGGGACTCACAACCCTGAGTCAATCTGATCCACCACGGTGCTATTGGTGTAAGCAGACCAGTCCCGGCAGGTCTGGGCCATGATGTAGGGAATGTTAAGGTTGGCGATGTCCGCCGGTCGCTCCAGGACAGTGACATACAGTCCGGCCGACACATGCCAGGCAATGTGGCAGTGTAGGGGCCAGGCGCCTGGGTTATCCGCCGTCAATTGCAGGACCATGTATCCATTGGCTGGGAGAATCTGCACGTCGCGGCGCTGCGGGTTGTCCTCGTTGACAATGGTGCCATCCCAGGTCCCCGTTCCCACATCCAGAACGAACATGTTGTGCCCGTGAAGATGCATGGGGTGGGCCAAGGTTGCAAGGGCGCCGTGATTGTTAATTACGATGCGGATCGATGAGTTGGAGCCGAAATTGTAGACATTCCATTCGGGGCTGTCGGGATACGAGTTGTTGCCCATCTTGGAGAGGAGGAGAATTGGCTCATTGTAATCAGAACGGAAGGTTGAATTATTCATCGTCCACTTCTCTCTGTTAGCAGATGCATTTCGGGGAGTACGACATAACCTACCAAGTAGTGACCCGTAGCATTCTGCTGGTAGTCAATCTCGATGGTCTCCGTGACTGGAGGATTCAAGTCCGGCGTGATAGGATACCAGGGAACGGTTTTGGTCAGATCATCATTAGCGCATTGATTTGCCACGGAATCGAGGAATGCTGGCCACGCGGTACTGGTGGACGCGTTTTCGGTCTTGGTGTTGTAGAAGATGTTTGCGGTTGCATCTGGGTTCTTGGATCCCGAGCAAGGTGCCGAAGCAATGGAAGCACGCATAGTGTAGGTACCTGGATTGCCAGTTTTGCCCTTGACCAAGACGTCTGTGCGTTGACCAATACCAAGTGTCACAACTGGTCACAGGTTAGTATTGATCCTCGGACGATCAAGAAGTACTCACCCTGGGTATCGTATGGAATGATGGGGACAAAGTCATTAGCAATCACGGTCAGATTGTGGCCGTCAATGCTGAACTTCTGCATGCCTTCGGCGCCAGCGTTGATCAAGCGAAGTCGGTGAACCTTTCCCGGTGTGAACGTGAAGTTTGCGATTCCAGCATCACTGACACATGGGGTTGAATCCGTGGGATCACAAGCAAAGTTGTTGTGTCCATTGATCAAGTTGTTGTCCGACGTGGGAGCCTGACAGGATTAGTTTATGAGGATGCCGGGAGTGTGATATACATACAACATCGGCAATATTGGTTCCAACTACACCTTCAACTAGTTGGAAGTATTCTTCATGGTACCAATCCGACAGCATGACTGGTCCAATATCTGGGACTACGTTAGAGAGGATGGGGAGATTATGGATTCTGGCGTACCAATATCATAAGGAACCGTGTTAGGACCGTGGATGACCATTGCTCCAAGAACTCCATCTGCATACTGCGCGCTATAGTGGCTGTTGCATTGTAAGTCTTGCAATTTGGAGTTTGTTGAGGAGCTGATGCTTACCTGTGATACCAAGAAGTGCCATAAAGATCCGCAAGGAAGGTGTATGTGAAGCTTTTTCCTGGAGGAATGGGGCATTGCTGAACTCCGGGAACACCATCCATCCACTGAGAAGTCTTCTGCAGAAGTCCATGCCAATGAAGGGTAGTTCCTTCTTCGGGACTAGAAATAGCATTGGTCACGGTCACTTGAATGGTGTCACCCCTAACACATCTTAGTTTTCTGGTTCGTCAGACGGCAGTAGTGAAGTTACCAATTTGCCTCAATGGTTGGACCTGGAAACTGTCCATTGACAAGCATGACCGATCGAGCATATCCATCTGGTGCTTTGGTGGCACGGCTGATGGTGAAGTCGTAAGATCGGATCACACTACATGAGTTCAGTTCAGCAGTTCTTTGAAGCGATTTCGCTTGACTTACCCGGTGTTGGGTGGGTCATCTGAGCGCCAAGGTCAGTCAGTATATATATATCTAAGTGGAGAGACAAGGCCAAGAAGTCGGTTCATACCATCTGTTCAAATATTAGTACTGTAATACTTCCAGGATATCAGAGCTCACTCACAGTAGTTTGTGTTGTTGGCCGTTTTGGTACCCCAAGGAAAGCCTTGAGGAAGCGGCTAAGGATGACTTAGCACCTGACGTTATACTTCAAGTGAGGTTGGTTCTTACATTGTTGGTGAGAAAGCCCGGAAGCGTTGGTGCACTGATGGTGCCCAGAGGACTGTCGGCTGCTAGATATCAGCAAGAGCGTGACTGAGTGATGGAAGGGTGGCTCACTCTGTAGCTCACCCACTAGGGTGGACAGTAGGCCCTGAGCAGCCACAAGGCCTCCCGTCAAGAGGCTCGAAAGGACGATTAGCTTCATGGTGAAAGTCGAGGGAGAACGAATGGAAGTAAAGAAAAGGCTTGGTGAGGAGTAGAGAACGAACGAGCAAGTATGAGAGGCTTGGAATACTTATACTCATCTTGGCATCGACCGCTGGCACAACGCCATCCGTCATGCCCACGGCGGCAGCGGTGGTACCTGTGGAGTCAAGCTTTAGTTAGATCCATGGATAGCAGCACCACTTCCGTCTGCCTGGGCTTGATGATGCCGCCACAGCCCAGCTGGGTGGTGCGGGAGTGGGAGTGGGCACAATTAGAACACCTCTAGTGAATCTCAATCTTGACGACCCGTCAGACACCACTGCCGGGCTAGGGCGCAGTGAGGCTGACCGTGCTAGGCCAGCGTCTACCTTAGTGAACCCATGTCACGTAGGCAGAAGAAGAGGACGATATTAAAAGGCCGTAGATTGTGCTGCGTGCCGATCATCGAAAGTGACTACGCAAAATCCCCCGCGCCGCTGCTTCGGACGGCTCGCGTCGCGAGTCGGCCCCAATCCAGCGCCGATAGATTAACTTGGGCGACCCTTTTGGCGGTGGACAACTTGCCGTGTGGCACGATATAAGGACGTATCTCATCCGACAGCCAATTAGTCCCAACGGCGCCATCCCAGCAGTGGGGAATCCCCGATGCGGAAATGCTTGAATATTGACATCACGTCTTGGGTCGGCGATGCTGCATTGCATGAAGCATCCCAGCACATGATGCCAAATCGCCTATAACGGCTCCTAATACGAGAATGCGCCCTATCGCCGACATATTGGCTGCTGAAACACGCCTGCAAGCTGCTGCCCACGAACGGTCGGCCGTCAGAACCCATCCTGGAGCTGACAGCTAAGCCTTCTGCCATTCCATCCGATCTTCGAATTGGCTGGCGGCCCAGACTTCGGACGACGACGACGACGACCAGGAGCACGAGCGAGCCTCCAGCGTCAGCAACGATAGCCGCGCTGGTGCCTGTTAGGAATAGCAGAGCGACTTACTCGTTGGCTGCAACACCAACACGCGTGTGCTATATTGGCCATCTAATCGCCTCAGGGCTGCAGCCAGTGAGCTGGCCGACGCAGGGCACCACTCACACCGTCTAAGATCGACCTCGAAGTATGATTTCACGACTTCTTAAGCTCGCATTAGGGCGAAAAGCGTGGGAACTACCTCGGCGATAGCTCAACTCGCGCCGGCGACCACTTTGACGAGGACGCCGGTGAAAAGAACACCACCTCAGTTAGCTGCGAGACAAGCCTTCACGAAAGTTTATGCTTATCCTCCGCATGTTGTGCAAAGGCCAGCGAGCTGCAGGTTGTTGTGATGATCAGAAGTCCAATATGTGCAGTTTCGTACCACGACCAGCGAGCAATTGATGTGCGTGCATGCGTCTCGTCCGCTTTTGGCAGCCTGCAGTTCGCTGTTGCTGGGTTCCCCGAACTCACAGACTCGGATCTGCGGGAGCCGCTCTCGCCATATTGGATGAACATACATAGATCCTCACGACATCGCAAATCCCTTTTTTTTTGGGACCAGGCCTCGACTCCAGAAACCAATATATGATTAGCAAGGAAGTCGAGGACACCCGCATGGCTCGCACGCCAATCAGCGACGCGGCTTTCATTATCTATCAATAATCCCCCGATGGACAGAAGATCAGCAGTCAGCGCCTCGCCTGGGATCGTGCACCCGTATGACGTGTGGCCACGGGGCGAGCAGGCATTTGACCCCCAGCCTGACCGTCCAGGGTGCACAAGGCTCAACTTGACTTGATTTGGGGACCGTCATCGTGGGTTGCACAGCACAGAAGCCGGTGGCAGGCTGAGGTGGGACAGCCTTCCCAAACATGCGAGCTCGGTCCAGTCTGGGCTGGGTGCGTATCGTTGGGCTGCTGCTCGGAGAAATATGCATGTGGCGTAAGCGCTGTTGGGAAGCTTATGAGCTTGGATTCGGAGGAAAGGACGGCTTTGCATTGGTCGGTCAGCGCTGGAGCGTCAGGCCATTGCCCTGCGTGGAGCACACCTGAAGCTGAAAGTATCTCGTACCTCCACCGCGAACGCACAGTAAGACGAAAAACGCGGTAATGCACTGCTCGTTCAGTTATCCAAATTGAAAACATGGTGGAACTTCGACCTGTCATCCCTGTCGGCACTGCCAGCTGGCCACGAGTAATGGCGTGCACTAAGGTTCTTACCTCCTGGACATCGTTCGCAATCGCGGGACACAGTCAGCACCATGCTAAGAAGAGGACTCCAAGATTGATGTACGAGGGAACAGATGGACACCGGCTGTCATTGGTGACAAATTTGTCCGTATTACTTGTGTTCAGCGAGCAGGGGATGGCGGGGGTGGAAAGAGAGTGTTTATGTTTAAGGTGAGCAACCAGTGTGGCATCTACTAATATTAGCAGCCCAACTTGCCACCAGCGGCCTAACTTCAAAGTACAAGCAATTCACGTAGGCTGGGAATAACCAGCAGGATGGCAGTGCCTGGCAATGGACTAAAGGAAATGGCTGAGCGAGAGATGCCATTTAGCGCAAGACGGCGGAAAAGCGGTACTTGTTTATGTAAAGTGATTACTCGCGAGTAAGGCTTACTATTAAGTATGTGCTACTACCACTGGATCTGTCGCAATGCGTTAATGATCACCACAGCTCGTATGCACTCGACTCGACTATCGAATTTTTTACCCACTACCATGCCCCAAACCCTTCAGGCAGCATTGGATACTCGACGCCGTCAATGATTTCTGTGCGTGGAGTAAGCTCTTCGTCCGACCTCTTCCACGCCTCACCGCAGCTCCCCGGAACATATGCCGCTGCATCCATTGCCAGCGTCATCTTGACCTCGGGGCAGTACTCTGGATATAATTAGTATCGGCATCAAGGTTTTTGGGCACCGGATATGCAGAATGCTTGGAGAATGGTGACAAAACAAAAGGGAGAGGAATTGGGAACCATCGGTCACTCACCCCAGATGTGTTTTCTCAGTTGCGGCGTGCCCCAGATGGGATGCGACAGGTAGCGACCTGAGCCTCCTGTATGATATCCCATCGGTTCATAGAAGCCTGCCCTCCAATCATCCACCCCCTTCACCAGCTCTCCTGCAACATCGCCAAAGTGAGTCGCTCCAGCTTTCGCCGAACCGGCACTCTTGACGATTTCGCCCTGACCCGGTATGTTTTCCCCTGAGAACGTGATGGATGCAGTGCCGTTGGCAAGTTTGGCATTAGGACGATGGCCCAGGCGATCAGTCAGCCAGACATCTTCGGGAAGCCCGTTTAGTTCGCGCTCCTGCTTCATGTGAGTCTGGGATGGTTACATGTTGCCAAGTTCGCGTACCTGGTTTTTCAAGACGTCAATGATGGCGCTGACTCTGCGCAACGACAAGCCGCCATTTCCACCAAACCGGCTGGTTGGGTGCCAAGGCGCACCAACCCAATCGTATTCTAACCAGCTGTTGAGGCTTTGCCTGCTGTTCGCGCACAGCATGCTGTCCGTTTGGAAAACCAACAGCCACTCTGCAGGATGGAGCAGGGTTTCGTACAGCCACAGATTGGTCAGGAACCTACTAATCATCTCTTGGTTCTCGGTCGACATGTTGGACGGGATGTAAGTGAGATCCAGCTTTCCGATCTGCACCTGATGCTGAATCGCCAAGGAGTCGTTCACCAGCGCAACAGAGTCCAACGAGCCCATGAAATGGAAGCGCCAATCGGGTGGTACGACCGACATGAAGTGAAGAATTAAAGGAGCGAGGATCGGATTGGGCCGATTTTCCACCAGAAAAGCAACTTTAGAGGCATTGAAATGAGATTTCCTCTCGTCCTCATAGTGTAATGTGATCTTGGGCAGGTGGGGCATCGATGTCGGTATTGGCAACGAGTCCGTATGAGCTATTTCTGGCAAGGAAGATCTATCGACGAAAAGACTGCAGACCAAGCTGGGATCGGTCAGCTTCAGACATCAAAAGAACTGCTCAAAGGCTTACAGAAACAGAACAATTGCTCCGGCCTCACGCATTCGTCTGGTCGTCCGAGTCCACACATATGAGACTGCGGACGAAACTGACCAAGAAATCGACTCCCAGGCATCCTCGATCGTCAAGTCGGACGAGGGTGAAGAATGGACCATGGCGACTTGCTCTTGACTGTTCGATGGTGAATATGGATCTGTCCAGAGTACTAATCGTACGCTTTGCACGAAAGCTTTCTATATCCGCATTACACCGTTGAAAGATTTCAAAGGGCAGATCCGGGTCGACAGAGAGTCCTAATGAAGACAGATGGCTGGTATATGATTTTCCGGTAAGGGAGTTGCTTAAAGAAAGAAGGATTAGATAGTGCGGAGGGATGGAAGTTTATCATGAACCCTTCTGCAAGGGCTGTTTAGATCCAATCATTCTAATAGGTACGTGAGCTCAGTTGAAGACGGCCGGTTGAGACTAGAAAACCCCCTTGCTTGAAGCGACACGCCCATCACCTGTTTTCATCTAAGTTATCCGGGTTGGGTTTTCCGGAACGGTACATAGATAAGGCAGAAGAGCACGCGGATGTGTACTTGGCATAACTGAGCTTCATGGACAAGACGTACATTTAATCGTTGATGAGCCCCGAGAAGATACTACAAGCAGTGGTCCTTTACCAGGACTTGCACCATATATACATACATATATGAAGCGAGACTTCGCCGTAGAACCAAAGCTGCCAGTACATTATCGCACTTCCTCTAAACAACCAGACGACCGACCTCGCACGGCACAGTCTACGGCTGGTACCCGTTTCTTTTTTCCGTTGTTTCAGTCGGAGGCCGCTTCGAAGATTCAATTCCTGCCCGCGACCTCGATGCGCTTGCTTTTCTTTTAATAACTCCATCGACCTACCTCGAGTCCTCCTGAAGCGACGTGTCCCAGACCGTGGAAAGCGAAGAATAGCACAGCGCGACCTAGTCGGTAGGTAGCCCAGGCAGAGCTTGTGTGTGCGTTATTGCCACCGGCCTCCGTTACGCGCAATTGTCTACGAGCAAAGAGTCGTCGTCCTGCTCCATTGCCTTCGGGCATTTGCACAAATGGCCAAGCCTCGTCTCTCCATCATTTTGTATCATTCTTGCGGATGTATCGCAAAATGCAGGCGAAGTCGACCAGCCATCGAGAAGTATTCCGAGGCTTGCTCCATCTTCGCGTCAAGGCGTGTATCTTGACCGCTGGATCGTAAGATTTGGGTCGCGGTTCGTCCTCACGATCATCGTCGCTGGTCAGGCTCTTTGGTTCGATGTAGTAATTTCGGGTTCGATGAGTCTTCGATCAATCGCAATGGCTGCCGCTCCCAAAGAATTCGGCTCGTATTCCCAGGACCGCCAGCAGCAGCGGTGGTGTAGGAAACAACGCGATCGGGGAGTCGTCAAGGGCAGTGCCAACCCCAGGAAAGTTGCTTTGCGGCATTTCCAGTGCATTATGCCGAGACCACGTGATTGCAAGGGACTATTTTAAGCTTGGGAGGGCTTTCCCTGCTCTCGCCACCATCGTTCTTGGGAGCTCATAGAACAGGGATTGATACGGCACCGTGGATTACTTTATTAGAGCTTGAAAGGAAGAGGGATCTATAAAGAATGGAGATCTGACTTTGAAAGTCGGCCGCAAACGAAGCCCTGCAATTAACTGGGAAGCACAAACTGGAAGTCGGAAGCGCGTACTTTGTACGTACAAGCAGGGAGGCGTACGCTGGGAACCTACGCCCTCTCACTGCTGCTTGGCCTTGGCTAATCACCTTAGAATTCAACGGTGGTCGCAGTTTAACAGCGGAGTCTATACCCTTCAATCATGCTGGTCTATCTTAAAAGCTAATCATCGCACTTATCTCCGGATCCCCGACTTCAAATTCTGGAAGGGTCGTTGTGCAAGTACGTAAAATGTAGGTACACCTCAAGATTTGTTACTCTTTCTCCTGTCGGTCGTCTCCCTTACCTGGGGATTTTACACTTAACAGTCGCTCATTACGTTTCCTTTTACCCTCCCTTTCAGGCTCGCCCGAGTAACTGTCTTAACCTACGTTCAAAATGAAGCTCTTTAATATTTCCGGCCTTTCCCTGCTTCTTTCTGCATCAAGCGCAGTAGTCGCCGACAATGTGCGTCGTCAGTACAACAATGGCACTTCAAATGCGTCAGTATTCTGGCGAGAAGCCATGATACATAATGGACGCCCTGGGTATCTGAACAGCGAAGATGCCGCTTTGTACTCTGTCTGGAGAGATGTTAGAAACTCGACGTTTGCTGGTGGCGTGGTAGCAGACGGTGTAACTGATGATTCGGCTGCGATACAAGCTGCAATCAACTGTATGTTAAGAGTATCAAGGCAAGTCGCATATACTGACCGATGTAGTCGCTACTGGAGAAGTCCTGTACTCTCGCTCTGGCACTGCCGCTCAAACGACAGTTCCAGCCCTTGTTTATATTCCCGGCGGCAACTATCTCATTAATAGCAGCTTACAGGTTCCCGTTCAGACCATTATAAGTAGGTTCTCAGTCAACTATAAAAGATTATTTGCTGAAATTGGCAGTCGGTGACCCTTTGGATCCTCCTGTGCTAATTGCAGATCCGTCACTGGGGCAAAATGCAATTATTTATGTCTACGATTCCAATTTCGGCCTTCAACCGACCACCCAGTTCTTTCAGGGACTTCGAAATTTAGTCCTAGATACTACCAGAGTCCCTTCCAATGTATCTGGGAATGGGATAAACATCCCTGGAAGCCAGGCAAGCTCGTTTTCAAATCTTCATTTCAAGATGACAGTGGGAAGTCAGCACCTGGGCATCCAAATGTACGGGCCTAATGATGCGGGAGGGTCTGCTCTGATGATCGGAGACCTTTCTTTCTACGGAGGCGGAACGGTAAGCTTTCTTGCCATTATATGTGATGTGTATCTTATATTCCAACCCAGGGAATTCGACTGAACAACCAGCAATTCAAGTATGTTCAAGAGCAATGTTTTTGGTGCACGCTGCAAACTAACTGTTTTTCTAGTTTCAAGAATATGACATTTGACTCTGTAGGGACTGCGGTATGGTTGCCTAAGTCATTCAACCTCTATTTACTAAAGCCTCTAGATCTCTGTACATCATGTCTTCACCGCAACTTTGCAAGGAATGAGATTTATCGATTGTGGGCTCGGCATAGATCTTGATGCCAGCGATGTCGCTGGGAGCATTTCTTTGATCGACTCATCCTGCTCTTCCACCAATGGCTCGAAAAGCAACGGCTCTGCCAGCATTATTCAGACAAGGAATTCGGCTTCCGGAGATTTCACACTGGTTGTGGATAATGTTAAGAACGAAAATTGCGGCGCCACGGTGGTTGATGTTGACAATGGTAGTGCTTTACTTCGTGGTTCCGTAGATGGAGCTTGGGTTATGGGGCCTATCTTTGGAGATGAATCGTCTAACACCACGTCGAACCAGATTAGCAAAGCACCGTACGCGAATGGGACATCATCTGGCGGATTGGGAAATAGCACACTCTATAATTCAACAACGGTGGGTAGATACATCGATTTTGACCGCTCGGCATTGGTTACGGATACTAACGGCGACTACTTCACTCTCGGATTTCCACAATACGAGGACTACGACATCAGTCAAGTCTCCAATGTCAAGAGTGATTTTGGTGCGGTTGGAGACGGAAAGACTGATGACACTGTCGCAATTCAAGCTGCCTTGACCACTAATGCAGGAAAGAAGATTACTTTTATTCCATCTGGCACTTACCTTATCAAGCAAACAGTATTCGTGCCAGCAGGTTCCATCGTTGTGGGGGAAGTATGGTCGGTTTTGAATGGTAAGATCTGAGTTCAAAGCGTTTGATCCATGGCCTAAATCTCTCTAGCTGCTGGACCTATCTTTTCCGACGAGGCAAATCCCCAACCAATGCTTCGTGTTGGCAATCCCGGTGATATTGGTGGTAGGTATTTGAACCCTCTGCAATATACGACGACTAATTATCCACAGTTGCGCAATTTTCTGACATGCTTTTTTCTGTACGCTCTGTCTCGATTCAATTACTTCAGCGCTAATTTTATAAGGTGTCTGGAGTTCTTCCTGGTGCCGTTTTGGTTGAGGTCAACATGGCTGGAGAATCGAAAGGGGACGTTGGTTTCTGGAACTCACACTTCCGTGTTGGCGGGTGGGTCGGAAGCGGCAATATTCGCCAGAAGTGTCAGGCTGATGGCAAGTATTTTGAATGAAGAGACAAGAGAAGGCTGCTGACAGCACTCAGATACTAGCAACTGCAAAGCTGCATTTCTGATGCTTCACCTAGCTAAGACTTCATCAACATATCTTGAAAATGTGTGGGGTTGGACTGCAGACCATGACATGGATGGGGGACCCAACATGAACATTGCCACTGGACGCGGTGTATTGATCGAAGCCACCAAGGGTACTTGGCTTGTCGGTACAGGATTTGAGCACAATGCTCTCTACCAGTATCAACTAGTGGACGCAGAGAATGTTTTCTTCGGAATGCAGCAGGTAGAAACGCCTTATTGGCAGGGACCAGGAAGTCCAAATCCAGCTCCTAATCCTTGGTCACCAAACTCAGCCTACTTCGATCCAACATTCTCGAACTGTGGCACCGATGCGCAATGTACGATGGCTTGGGCAATGCGTATTGTTGGAGGTCAGGACATCTATGCATACAACAGCGCTTTCTGGGTATTTTTTAACCACTGGGCCCCGGGTAACTATGGCTCCAGCATTGCTCAAAGCGCAGTGGGACAAGCTTCTTGCGGTACTGTTGAAGCCGGCACCTCCGATCTGTTCTGGTTTAACATCGATTCGAGGGCTTGTGACTACATTGTCTACGGTAGCTTATGCCTTTACTCCTTTTTGTAGTGAACTTTTCAGCTGACGATACCTAGACAATAATAGGACCCAAACTCGACAGGTCAATGCTCCGGGCTCTTGGGGAGGTGCTGTAGGGGCTTATCTGGCTTGAACGATAGATTTGAGTGGCCTGGTCTAGAAATCAACAGCCCCGCGGGAATTTTATTTGTGTTAAATTCATTAAAGACTATTTGCCATGATATCCACCAGCGTTCCTGACGGCGCAGATAAACTGCCATCTGATTAGGCTTCGTAAGGTATGGAAGGTAACCACTCACTGGAAAGATACGAATCTGGAAGCCACGTGTTAGCAGTTTTTCACTTGCTTAAACTGCTTCATTTACTCACAGTGGAAGGATCCCATATGCCTTTGACATAATATGGATCTTGTTTTATCTCGTTCATAACATCCTCCCGAGTGGCAGCTTTTATTACCGCAGCAACACCACTTATTTTTAATGGCTCTCCCATGGCTGGGGCCTCACTTAGAATGATTCCTTTTCACAAATTGTCATGTAAGTAAGCACACCTTGTCTATTTACTGTTTTACTCACCTCCCATATTATATACTCCTGTCTGAGGATCTGTCTTTGGTACAATATGATTGACGTGTAGCCTTGTCTGGTGTTAGTATCTTCTACAATTGGATATTAACGTGTTGACCCACGGCCTGGTTTCGTAGCGTTCTTTAGCTTTCCCAGGAAAGTCTTCCACCAGCACAATCCACTCGAGGGTCATTGTGTTATCGAATAGGCGCGCTGGAACTTCATCTTGCTCAGCCATTTTCCCCGATATATTGGAACGGTTGAGATAGGAGAAAGAAGAATGCCAATGGGCTGATAACCCGGGAAAGTATTGTCTCAAAGTACAGGAAAGTTTGAGCTAATGTTGAGGCTGCAGCCCACCATAGCCTGCGTTGATGGAAGCGACCGGGTCCGGAGGAGACCCGGCCGGTCGGGCTGCGCCGATAAGGACCGCTGACGAACTGCTATGTGTCGAATTAACATCCAAGGCAAGAGCGGATGGTTATATCAGTCTTTGAACGCACGAGATATCCTTAAACAATCCAGATTTCAAGTTATCATTCAGCTTTAACATTTCAAAATGCCTTCTGCAGCTACAGAACAAGTTCAACCCGCAAAACCTGTTAAAACTCCATATTCGGCAATCAAAGAATCCGAACAAGAATGTGAGACGACTTTGGAAGCCTCACGTGTATGAGCTAATAGTGTACACAGTTGACTGGGTTGACCTTTCAATTATCGATCTCGCTGAGTTTGACAAACCTGGCGGAAAGCAAAAGCTCGCGGCACAATTGTATGATGCTTTGAAAAACATCGGTATGCTAAGAGGTTATGTACTAGAGTTTCAAACTGACATAGGCAGGGTTTATCTATGTCATTAACTTCGGTTTGACACAAGAGGAAGTTGACGAGCAATATGATTTCGCTCAAGAGCTGTTTGACACGCCTCTTGACGAGAAGATGAAGTACATTGCCGACTTAGACAAGGGAGAATATATAGGCTACAAGCCTTTTGGACTTCGTGATGTCAAACCCGGAGTACCTGAGAATACCGAGGTTTACAACATTCCTCGATTTAGCCCTGATGTCAAGCCCCGACCTCATCCATCGGCAATTACCAATCACTGGGGCAAGGTCGAGAAGTTCAGCAAGCATATTCACCAAGAAATTGTCATGAAGCTCTTCGCTTTGTTCGCGATTGTCCTGGAACTTCCGGAGGACCATTTCACAAAATTCCATCAGTATGACGACAACCACAGTTCATATCTCCGGTATATGAAATATCATGCCCGGACGCCAGAACAGAATGAGGCGTTGGAAAATATCTGGCTTAAGGGCCATAGCGATTTTGGGTCATTGACACTCCTATTTCGCCAGCCCATCGTGGCTTTACAGGTTCGAACTCCTAAAGGAGAATGGAAATACGTGAAGCCGTACCCAGAGTCAATCACCGTCAATGTGGCAGATACCATGCAGTTTCTGTCGAACGGTTTCTTGAAAAGTAGCATTCATAGAGTTATTGCACCCCCCAAGGATCAAGCTCACTTAGATCGACTTGGTGTGCTCTACTTTGTACGTCCGGGGGATGATGTGGTCTTGACCGGGGCCAAAAGTGCAGTGCTGCAGCGAGAAAATATGCTAGCGAGTTCCGAGACGATCGTGGCAAAAGACTGGGTGAAGGCGAGAACGATTGCCAATATCAGTGCGAAGGAGGTTGAGGTCGAGAAACAAAAACTGAACAATGTTGGGGATGGCTTGACTCCTGTCTATACCTGATTAAGAATTCATTATAGTACCATTTTATTGAACATTTATCTTCCACTGAGTACGTGATTCTTCGTGGCTTTGTAGAGGCATCAGTAGAGATGTTTCATGTCGTCCGTGTTCAAGGCTGGTTAGGGCACACCCATCTAGCAATCACAGCAGCTTTACAATTTTACAAGGATTGAGTGGCAAAAGTCCGCCACTTGGCATTACGATAGGGAAAAGAACACAAGCAAGTGACAATACCAAGAGATATTAAGTTGTCGGACGAAGTTATCTTGAGGAGTGGCAGTCTTTGACAGCACATGAAAAAGAGTACCGACCAATCGTAGCGTAGAATGGTGCGGCCGGATCACATCCCAATTCCGCTGCACGCGATAGGAAGAGCTCAACCGACCTAATTGGAATGATCTACTGCAAGGACTTTGTTGCCGGGGTCCACTTTTAACAGTTATTTGGAACTTGACTTGTTATACAAAGAACTCCAAGTCCGAAGCATCTGGTCCAACTCCTCAACTTGGATTGCTTGCAAAATGGCGACCGAAAACGACAAGAAAGAGCAACTCGAGCTTTCAGCAACCAACGATGTCGACATTCAAGAGGCAAGCAGCCTCGAATGGTCTGCGGCCGACGAGAAAGCGCTGGTGTGGAAAATCGACCTTCGAATCTTTCCAATGCTCATCATCCTGTTCATCCTGAATTTTATCGACCGAGGAAACTTTGCCAATGCGAGACTTAAGGGCCTTGAGGCCGACTTGGGACTTTCCGATGTGGAATACCAGACGTGTATTTCGATTCTACTGGTGGGCTACGTGCTCATGCAAATCCCATCAAATATGATTTTGAACAAGATCAGCCGCCCAAGCTGGTACCTTTGCAGTTGTGTTATGATATGGGGCATGATTTCAGCTTGCATAGCTGCGGTTCACAATGCAGGAAGCGCTATCGCCTGTCGATTCTTTCTTGGCTGTGTGGAAGCAGCACTTTTCCCGGGTTCGCTGTACTATCTTTCTCGTTGGTACACGAGGAAAGAGATGCAGACTCGAGTGACCTTGATGAATGCTGGAAATCTACTTGCTCAAGCTTTCGGAGGTTTGATTGCCGCTGGTGTCTTGGGAGACATGGAGGGCAAATCAGGGATGAGGGCTTGGAGGTGGCTTTTCGTCATCGAGGGAGTGATTACAGTCTTCTTCGCCTTCGTCGCACTGTTCGTCTTACCCGACTATCCGACAACTACTCGATGGCTTTCACAGAAAGAGGTTTTCATCGCTGAGAAACGACTTGTTGACGATGCGGGTGTGGCAGATGAAGACGAAGACGATATGAGTGCTATGAAGGGATTGTGGCTTGCAGTCACGGACCCCAAAGTCTGGTTGTTGGCTATCACATACCACGCAACTATCATGGGATTGTCTTTCAGGTATGCCATTCTGAGGATCGATTTGAGCTCATTTACTGACCGTTCAGCTACTTCTTCCCAACTATAACATCGGCTCTTGGCTATGGTACGACGGAGACCCTACTTCTGACCGCACCACCTTGGATTTGGGCGTTAATAGTTTCGATACCCAACGCAATACACACAGATAGTAGCGGAGAGCGTTTCTTCCATTTCGCTTGGCCAGCAGTTACTTGCTGTATTGGATTCATCATCTCAATGGCATCCACAAATACCGGGGCTAGATACTTTTCTGCTTTCATGATGACCAGTAAGTCCTTAACGACGAGAAAGAAACTATCAAACTGACTTTACTAGCCGGTTATGCTTCTGGTTTCGCAATGCTTGCGTGGATTTCAAACACCATTCCACGGCCTAGAGCCAAGAGAGCTGCAGCACTTGCATTTGTGAATGCGTGGGGCAATATCGGGAGCATTCCTGGAGCATACATCTGGCCAAGTGCATATGGCCCATATTACAGAAAGTCTTTCGGCGCCTCGTTGGCCATTTTATCATTTGCAGTATGCTCTGCGTTTGTCTTGAGGACATATCTTAAGCATTTGAACAAGAAGCTCGACAGTGACGAAGGAGTAGCTTTCGAAGCAAGTGAACATGCTTTGAAGCACGCAGCTGAACTTGCTCACGAGTCGGCAGAGGAAGTCTCTGAGCGTAAGAAGGCTTTCCGCTATCTTTACTGAGAAAAGGAGTGGAGGAGAAAATATGTAGGCTGGGGTAATTTGGCGGTAGCTAGTCCATTGCTGAGTAGGATAACCATATTTAGATATGAAATTTCCTGAATCGAATGATCGAAGATGCCTCGAAAAATCTGAGTGTTGGTTTATTTATATACAAATCTAACCATTATTGCCAAATAACCCGTACTCACCATGTCAACAAAGAATGGTATCCACACTGCTCTCTTATCATTGGTAGAACCACCCTGCCAGCAATCCCACCAGTCGCCCCATTGATTATTATGAATGGCCACATCAGATGTGCGCCGTTGAGATACTCCGAGGCATATCCGCCCGCAATCGTGATTGATATGTGACAAGTACCCTGGTCAAAGCGGCACTAACCAAGTAATGGTAGCAGCAGAAATTTGTCTAATTTCTTTCTCCTCTGAGAGAAAACCTATTTCATAACTAGCATAATCTCATGTACGTCTGAGGGCTGGTTCTTAAGTGGGACCAAAATTTCTTTTGTTAAAAGTTGGCTAATCAAACCTGCAGCACCAGAGATGAGCATATGCATTGTCATTGGGATCGTCTCGAGGGCCTGCAGTTGAAGGCAAATGACAAACAATGGCGCGATACTCCGAGGTCTGCTCGGTAATCGCAGTAGCTCGCCCCGACGACGTATGTCAGACAACTCCAGGAAATGTTTCCCCACTCCACTCTGGCATAGCTAATAGTGGAGAAATGTGGAGGCCCCGGATTTCGACGTCTTACAACACACTATCGAGAGCCCGTGACTCTGTCTATCCATCGCTCCCTTCCCTATAAGTAGTAGCTCTGTCTGCATCCGCTCGAGGTCAGCATCCTTCATTCAGTTGTGCTATTACATGACCCCTCGCCACTTGCAAAATGAAGACAGACGCAAAAGTCGACGACATGGGTCTCGCCACTGAGAGCGAGCATGTTGAGGGCAAGGGCCCCAGCGATCCCACTCTTCAGATTTACCTGGAGTTCGCCAGTAAGGATGCGGAGTGGAAAGCTGCCAACACCAAGAAGTTGCTTCGAAAAGTTGACATACGTCTCCTTCCTCTTCTGGTGATCATGTATCTTTTGAATTTTCTGGACCGCAGTAATCTGGCCCAAGCAAGATTGGGCTCTCTGGAAAAAGACCTTGGCATGAAAGGCACTGATTTTAACCTTGCGACCAGTATTCTTTTTGTGGTATGAGCCCGTGACGATCGGAACGAGGATTTACTGATCATTCTAGGGCTATCTCCTAATGCAACTGCCGTCCAATCTTCTGTTGACTCGAGTCCGGCCAAGCCTGTACCTCGGATGTGTTATGGCAGTATGGGGCGTCATCTCAGCAGCTCAGTCCGCTACTCACTCATTTGGTGGGCTTCTTGCTTGCCGGATCATGCTTGGCATTGTCGAAGCCCCGTTCTTCCCCGGTGCAATTATGTTAATGAGTTCCTGGTACACTCGAGCGGAACTCGCACATAGAATTGCCTGGTTCTACTCGGGGAGCTCCCTCGCAAACATGTTCGGTGGGCTTTTAGCTGCGGGTATTCTTGGGAATATGGATGGCGCTCATGGTATTGCTGGCTGGAGGTGGCTGTTTATCATTGAGGGCGTTATCACGGTCGGCGTTGCGCTCACTTCTACGTACGTACCTCCGGCAATAAGAAAAGTCCTCTGCTAACAACTTGAAGCTTCATATTGCCCAATTTTCCTGCCACTTCGATGTGGCTGAGCGACGAAGAGCGTCATTTTGCTCAATGGCGTATGGTCGATGATGCCAAGGAATCTGACGATTCTGGTGCTGTTGGACTTTTCGATGGTGTCAAGATGGTAGTTACCGATTATCGACTATATCTATTCATTATTTTGCAGCACTTGTCCCTGCTTTCGCAGACCTTCCAGTATTTCTTCCCAACTATCGTCAAGACTCTAGGTTTCGGGGAAATCGCCACCCTTCTACTCACAGTCCCTGTCTGGTTTGCTACATTCTTGGTCTCCCTCATTGTGACGAGGACCGCTGGAAAGACTGGGGATCGCTCAATCCACATAATGTGCCTTTTGGCTGTTTCTTGTCTGGGAAACATCATCGTGGTCTCTACAACCAAAACAGGCCCCCGATTCTTCGCCATGTTCCTCATGCCGATCGGCGCCGTTTCAGCGTACCAGATTATCATCACCTGGGTAGCAAACTCTTTTCAAAGACCAATGGTCAAGCGATCGGCCGCAATTGCTATTTGTAACATGATCGGAAATACTGCTTCAATTTATGGATCGTACATGTATCCATCCTCTGACGGGCCAAGATATCTTGGTGGAGGTGTCGCGGTGGCTGTAATTTGTCTTGTGATTGCTGCTCTAGCATTCGTCATCCGGCTCGTTCTAATTAGGGAGAACAAAAAGATTGCAATTGCAGAGTCTGAAAATATTGACATTGATGAGATCAATACAGAAGGTCGCGGCATTGGGTTCAGATACTTTTACTAGATTTGCAGGATGATTCGAGAAATAAGCGTCTGGGAAGTTGTTGGCAAGGGGCCTATAGGTAAATGCACTTGGTGTGTCTTTGGAGTTAAATGGAACGAAAGTTAGAAACAATACTGCTCCACTTAGATAACATACTATTCGCGTACTAAGGTAGATAAATTGTATACTTTAGATAGGCGCTTCGTTTTCCCGTGAATGCAGATGCTCGTTTCTGCGGAAAATCATTTTTGACTTCACGTACAGCTTGACAGGATAGGACCTATATGGTTAACCATCTAGGGCTACACGAACACTGGTTAAACTGTATCACGATGAATGACCAGCATTTATTTTGGGCATTGAAATTACAAAGACCCTTTGCCTTCTAGACATTTTCGTCACCGTCAGCTTCTCTGTTATCATCATTTCCTTCTGAAGTGGCGTCCTCATTTTGTCCAGCACCCACGGATGAGTGCGTAGACGTGGTGATCGACGAAGAATCATCATCTTTACTGGACCCTGTCTCAGAAAGTTCGTCAAACTCTGGTCCAATCTCCTTAATCGCATGATCTGGAAATCCAGCATGGATGACGGCTCTATGAAAGTAGCATTTGTCACAAAAGTAGAAGCCATAGCAAATCTTGCACTGGTATATTCGGCCTTTCATCTCCTATAATAATGTTAGTCATCTGAATCCGAAGTCATAAAGGCCCAAGAAAGACTGACCCAGAGACAGCTGTCGCAGTACTTTCGATGCAAATGAAGTGTTTTGCTCTCTAGCAAATTTCTACCTCCATCATCTGGTGAGGCATCATCTGACTTGCTGGCTTCATTGCCCTCTAACCCGTCCTCAAGAAGATCCAAAATCGCTTGGTCTGCGTTATAATACCGAGCAAGCTGGAGAGGAGTACGCTTTTGTTCGCCCACAGCGCATTCAATGAAACGGTGCGCGCCCTTTTCAAGTAAGAGCTTGACCATACCGATCTGATCTGCGTCTTCTCCTGCAAAATCCTGGTCGAGGAAATTCACAACGCCACGAACCGCCCAGCAGAGAGGAGTCCATCCGTCAATGTCTTCTTTGTTCACTACATCCCACTGCATGAGACTCAGTATCTCCTTGACGACTTGCACTCGCCCAGTTTGCGCTGCCCAATGCAATGCAGAACGACCTAGCTTGTCACAGGTAGCAATGTCACCTCCCGCTTCCCTAATGATGTTAAAGTTCTCGCCGCCATGAAGTGCAGCAAAATGGATTGGTTTTCTCCCAATACAATCTTCAGCATCTATTGTTGCACCCTTTTCCAGCAAGAAACGCAGCGTTTCTGGACCCATACACCAGGAGGCAGCGTTGAGTGGGCTTCCAAAGTGCTTACCTTTTCCATTCACGTCTGCTCCTAGGTCAAGAAGGTGTTGTATAATCTCCGGCCCTTGCTGTTCCTTGTTATCAGAATATTGCAGACACGTCGCTATCAGTGGTGTTTCGCAGAAATCGACCGATAAAAAGTTGACATCTGCAGAGTAGTCTGTCAACATCTTGACCACGTCAAACAAATGCCTGCGGCATGCTTGATGTAGCGGCGGTGCAGCTGCATCGGGCGAAGTGCCAGCCAAATTTGGATCAGAACCATGCTTGAGTAAGTAGGGGACAAGGTCGCTACGGCTATCTGAAACCGCCATACATAGGGCTGTACGGCCGTATTTCTCCAGTATATCGATCTTAATACCAGCACGGATGAGGTGTTGCATATTTTCGAAAGTAATTCTCGCAGAGTAATGAAGTGCAGTGCGTCCTTCATCGTCCACCTGGTTTAGGTCCACTCGGTTGTGAAACTGTAACAAAGCTGGTAGTGCAGATCCTTCTATAGTTGAATGAAGTAAACCAATATTATCTGGAGGTGTGTGCTTTAAATCTGCTCCAGCCTCCGCCAGTATGGTAACAACTTCTGGATAGGTGAAAACAGCTGCAAAATAGATTGGTGTCCAACCCACCCAGTCTGAATTGTCCGTAGGAACCACCGCATTTACGTCCGCTTTGTGCTCTATGAGGACATTTACGCAATCCTGCCAACCGTGTGATGAGGCTAGCATAAGTTGAGTTATACCTTGCGGACTCACAGCATCGATGTTGGCAGTCTTCTCTGCTAGAAGCCGGTTAATTTCAGAATCCGAAGATGCAAGGTGTAGTGGAAGCTTTTCTTCTGAAGTCCTCAAATTCGCATTTGCGCCTTTTTCCAGTAACTGACGGACCATAGAGGCGTCTTGCTTTACGGTAGCTTCGTATAGAGCAGTGCGTTGCTCATTATCTGCGACATTAACGTCTGGGTCGTGTTTGAGGATTAAGTCAACAAGCTCCGAGTGACCATCCTCTACTGCAATTTTTAGGACGGTATTCCCTTCTTTGTCAGTTGCATCTATGTTGGCGCCGTGATCCAACATCAGTTTGATCATCTCGAACTTCTGAGACTCTGAGAGGCTATTTCCTTCCTTCATGATTTCGATAAGAATAGGGGGCTCAATGTGCGAGTTATTAGGGTCTGCGCCACTGTTAAGTAGTAGGCGACATGTGTCCATGTGACCAGATACAGCTGCGTATCGAAGAGGCGAGTCAATCCCGTTAGGCCCTACTTCATCGACGTTGGCACCATTGTCCAATAGAGCCTGTAAACATAGATTGTACCCATCATCGGCAGCACACATTATTGGTGTCCAGCCATTGCTTCTCCTAAAATTAGGATCTGCTCCCAGACGTAATAACTCCGCTGCCGCCTTGTAATTTGCCCATATACATGCATCATATAATGGTGTGCAACCGGAGTTGTCCTGGTGCTCAATATTGGCTTTACCCTCTTCAACCAGGAGAGTCACAATATCAGTAAAGCCTAAACCAGCGGCGCATTCCAATGGCGTTCGATTATACAATCCAAGATACTCAACATCTGCCTTATGATTTACCAAGACCTTGGCGGTTGAAGCGCTGCCACTTAATGCGCATAGCCATAGTGGTGTCATTGAAAACCCCTCTCTGTACTCAATTTCACAGTCAGATGGGCACCCGAGGTTCAGCAACGCGTCCGCAAGTTGATCAAAGTCCAGCCTTGACGCTCGAAAGAGTAGATCTGGACCCCATTTACTTATTTCGTCTTTTGATTCAGTGGTTAGACGATCCATCAGCTGCAAAATGAGCTCTTCGTCGCCGCTTGACACAGAAGCGCGTACTGCTTCCAAAATAATAGTCCGAGAGAACTCATTTTGGTGCAATAGGTCACTGACAACAGAGACTCGACCATTCAGAGCAGTCTCGTTAAGTGCAGCGTCGAGGTCCTCTTGTCCTGAAGGCTCAACGAGACCCACATAACCCCAACTTGCTAGTAAAGGGAATGGGGAACGCCAATGTACTTGGCTTCTCGTAATAGGATTTGACATTGCCCAGTAGAGCTTGGACCAAGTGCCGAGGTCCGTATCTTCTACTATACCAGCTAATGTTGCAGGTGTCATGGGGTATTCTGTGCGCTTGAGATGGTGGAACCAGAATTGAATAGCATATGGTAGGAATATGCCGTGACGAAATCCGACTGGAGAGGGACCGCAGATATTCAAAAATGAGGAAATTTCGTCCACGTTCTGTGCACATTTCTGGGAGATATATTTGAGGCAGTCTTTGGCAAGCATAAGATGGACATCATCAGTGTTGTGGCGCCAGATATAATCTGGCCCGTCTTGTCCTCGTGTTCGGATAATCTCTTTCAGTACTGCATGTCGTATGTATACTTGGTCATATCGGACATCTATGATTCCGGCAAACCATTGTTCCAAGTGGAAAATAAGACCGTTCGCTGAATCATCGTCATCGTTACGAAAGTCCTCATTGTCTATTGATATTATAGCCACCAGCTCTTTCATCGATAATGGCCTCATCGTATGACTGAGCCACATGAGTGCGCGACGTACAGCACGCTGATTAGGGGCGTATCGGAGCACGCGGTCGACAATGGATGCAAGAGGTTCACTCAACACCGGATCTTCCCAAGGTTCCAGGACAACGCTTAAGAAATCTATAGCTTCTTGAGGAGCATTGAACCTTGCCTTTAACTGATGCCACACAATTGAATGCGCGATTGGTTCTAGCTCCTTCAGTTGAACAAGGCGTTGCTGCATTTGATCCCCAAGACGATAGAATCGAAACCACTTCGCAGATGGATTGCTGAACGTATTGGTATCTAAAGTCGCACCATCGAAATAATCTTGTATGAGGTTGCCAGACATCTGGGTGATCTCAATTGTCGGCCAATTTAGCAATTCCTGCTCAAGCTCCCCTGGTTTTCGGCTGGTGACCAGGATTTTCCACGGCACCTCAAACATTTCGGAATCGCGAGCAATTAAATCCACGAATACCTTGCGCGAAGAAGCATCGCATTCGTCAAATTGATGGAGAATGATTCTTAGATCGTCGATAGATTCCACTCTCACTGTACAGTATTCGAACCACTTCATCAAGTCCGCCTCGCTCCATCCGCGCTCCTTCTGAGTGCGTCGAAAAAATACCTCGATGATGTAGAGAGTTGGGTAGTGACAAAAAATTTGAGTAATCAAGGTAGTCAGCATGTCAGAGAGAGTGCGGCGCTCAGAATTCCAGGGCTTGAAGTCAAAGTACAGAATTAAAGACCGCGAGCTTTTCTTACTGATGTTTTCTAGATGGTAAAAAACTTGATCGGAAGCAAATCGAGTGTTCGTACCATAGCCAGTGGTGTCGAAGAGATGGAGTAATTGAGGCCTTGAAGTGTCGAGCCACGTTTGATAAGTTGAGTCGTTTTTGAGCCAGAAATCTTCCACATAAGACGTGGCAAGTGGATGGATGATTGATGCAAGATGTAAAAGCATCCGTTCACCACTTAATGAGGTTCCGGCAGGGACTGAACAATCCATGATTAGTAAAGTATAAGAGCAGATACGCCGTCAAGACAGTTATAGCTAGTAATAGCGAAAATGGAAGGGGTAAATGGGTTTCAAGAACACAACACAAGGTTTCTATAATTACCCAGTTCCAAAATTAGTTTTCAGGGCTATGGGCCTCACTGGAGAGCTCAAAGATTTACTCGCAACGGTACCAGGAACCCAGCTTATGACACCGTTACAAAGATAAACCGAAAGTGGAACAAGGAGATCGGAGCTCTGAAGGATGATATATTGGTCGAACTCGATAACATACCGAACTGTAGCTCTCGGAGATGCTGTATTACTTGTTTGTGATATGAATCTGTATCTCCACGGCCAAATCTACGTTCAAATGGAACTCTCATAGTGTAGTCAAACTCATCGAACTATGAAGAGGTTAGTATTGTTATTGGTTTACAAAATAGCTGACCCGATACCTTTATGTCATCTGAAGGGCGAATCTCTTCGTAGGAACTAATCAAGTGGCATCGTAGCGGAATTTTGGACCTTATAAACTCTCCATTTATATCCACAATGGCGGAAGCTAATCCGGGTGTAGATGCTATAATTGATTCAAGATTTGGAAACTTCCAATGGGCTTCTATTCCAAAGAGGAACCTGCCAAGTTTGTCCTCCATTTCTAGACGGTCGTAACTCTGATGTGGACAATCAGAAAACAGCTGGGTTTGTCAGTCAAACTCTTCGAGTGGGAAGTCTGCATTGAGAGAAATACCAAGATGCGACTGTAGTCTGAAATATCTCCCCAGGCCTCTAGATCACTAAACGCAATCACTTGAGCCTCAACGAACCACGTGTTAGTGTACGCAATTTGAATGAAGATTGATCTGAGTGTCTTACAGCCTTGATAATTATTGATCCGATGTCTTTACCAAGGAACATAAGTGGCCTGTTCTGTTTTGTATTGTGAGTGATGTGCTGGGCTAAACTGGTCCTAATTGCATGTACTCACGGTCTCATCGTGGGTTCTGAAGCTTTTGATGCTGCTCAACAGTGAAGTAGCAATCGAACGGATTGCTGCTGCGCTCTGGAAGCCACATAGAATATCGCTCAGTGTATAATTGAAGTTGACGATTCTGGAGTTTAACTCCAATGATTCGGCATATTCCGTGAGCCGATCCGTGTCCAAGGAGTCTTCATAATTATCACCAAAAGGCCTACGGACAACGACAAAGCTACTTCTATTAGCCCACTGACTTTTGGATTATTTCCCATAAATTGAGACTCACTCCAGCACAGAACTCTCATCAGTGTGCTGGGTTGATGTCCACAGAACATCCAAGGCATCATCGCGACTTTCGCTGGCCTCATGGTCGTCTCCTGTATTCTGGTCGTCATCACTGCGATGCCCGCTAGAATGAGAGCTCGATTCTGACGACTCGTCAATGTCAGACGCTGCCATTTGTCGCGTGGAGGACCGGGCATTCACCCAAGCGTGTGTCGATATGTTAGATCAAATTCGTCCGTCGCATGCGAGAACTGCTTGCTTCTTGAGCCTCAAGCGGGAGGTAGAGAAGGACCACTGCTGACACGCAATTCTTTGACCCGGTCATCTGCCTAGCAACCAATCCGACTGTAACGTACTGTGGATATGCCAGAGCAGGCAGCACGGAGCGCCATTGGAACCTCGTAAAATGATTTGTTGCTCTGCAGATCCTCGATGCACCGCTGGGGCACAGCCGGTAGCACCCCACCCTAGCTGGGATTTCTGTAGCTACCTGCAGTCGATGACCGACCGAAAGCGCAGGGATGTTGCAGCCGTCCTACAAGTACGGAGTCTTTTCAATGCATTGCTTGGGGTGCCAGAAATTGACTGACAATCGACTGTTCTGGTGCTGTTCTCCGCATTAGTACGGCCGTCCAACCCGCAACCACCCAGAGCACGTTTCATATCTTCTGCTTCAGGCGTTCCCAAATGGACAGCGAGACCACCCACGCGGCACCAGGCCTCTTCTTTGGTCTTGATGATGTCTCCGATGATGATTTGGATCTCGACGAAACATCCTGCACAATCGGGCTTAACAATACTGGTGAAGACGGGAGCGCCTACCGTATACGCAATAATCCAGCAAATCGATTCCAGCGTGAGACCGTGACCGATCAGACGAAGGGAGCGATCCAAGTACGTTGCAAGTCCCGTGAAGTTGTTCACGGTTGTCTAGATGCCAGCACGGGAGAACTTGGAACCCTTCTGGTGTACGACTTTACTTTCAACGCCGCCAAGCTTGGCCGTCGAATTGTGTCTGCTGATATAACACTGAATTTCAGCGCCAGCATCCCTGGAATGGCTTCGCCAACCGTTCACTCCTTCGCACCATCTGGACGTTGTATTCTTCAACCTACTTCGCGGGATGAATCTTCGACACAGGGTACCGATATCAGTGCCAACGCTGGCCAACTTGGCATTACTATTGGTACAGCTTGGAAATGGGAAAAGACCATCACCCAGACGACGAGTGACGCTACAGAGCTTAGAGTCTTCACTAAGTGTAATGACTTTGGGGACGAAGTTGGGGTGAACTGGGTCCTGCACGAAAACAGAACAGTGAAGTCGGGAATTCCATCCTTTCTGCGCACTGCAATTCTTCTCAAGCGTGAAGATGTCCAGGAATTTGAAGCAACAATAAATGTGGTCGCCGAACCAGATTGGAAGAGTCAATTGCGAAGATTATTCGGGTCCAAGGACGAAGACGAGCCCATTCTCTTCAATCCCGGGCAACCCCCTACCAAGAACCTACGCCCAGAAGGCTACGACGTGGAAAACTTGAGTAAGGAAAGCTTGGCTGAACTTGCGGATGTGACCTTTTACACGAAGATCGAAGGGGCCGTCAAGTGAAAAGTGGTGAACGATCTTATTGTCATGTGACATGACTAGTTATATTGCATTGCCTAGGTACTTTTGTAAACTTCTCCTCTCGTCCCCATAGTCCAATCTTGCGTGCATCAAAAAGAAAACGTCCATAATCTCATCTGAGAGTTTCCTTGAGCCCCGATTTAGGCTCGAAGATACAACACCCTTACCCTGCCAATTGGCATGGGCCCGTAAGCGCTAAGCAGGGCTGTGTGTGACAGTGGGCCGACAACTTGCAGACTGCTGCGTACTACAATATCCAAGCTATTTTCCTTTGGGTTGCTTTCCCAGCCCCCATGACCAACGGGGTGGACCTTTTCCGTCGTCAGCCTACCACCGCTTGTCTGGAATACTTCACCTCGCCACTGGCTGCTGGTTTCGTCAATAACTGTTGGTGCCGTCGAGTCCAAGGCCGGAGTCTTTTGACGGCACAACATGAGTTCGTCCAATATTGCCGGTGATTCTGCCTTCGTCCATTATGATCCCCAAAGCTACACAAGTGATGAAGGGTCCGACGACGACTCTGAGGCCTATAGCTCCGAGGATGAAAAGGCGGAAAATGTCGTTGGACCTCTTCCATCGCTTGAGGAGGGCTTAGAATGTGTGCTGCGCGACCTAGAAAGTGGACACAGGCAGTTCCATCAGATGGAGCATTTTGAGAGGGTCGAAATCAATGGGAGATTGATCGAAAACCTCCTGGACTTTCTCGTTGAGGATAAACATAATCCCAGAGCCCCTACGGCGTTGCATCTACTGGCCACCCGAAAGAACGAGAAGCCTGAACTCAAGAAGATAGGCCCACTAGTAGTGTTCCTTGTGAAGCACCCTAAGAATCCCTTGACCATAAGAGACAACGCTGGTTATACCGCACTCCATTATGCTGTAGAGGAGAACAAGAAGGAGCTTGTTGACCGCATGTGCGAGCATGAAGACATTGACAGTATCCTTTCAATACAGACACATCTGAATAAGAATTGTCTTCATTTGGCTGTAGAGAAGGATGTCGATTTTCTCCCAGATCTCATACGAAGAGCACGACCCTGGACCTTATGCGCGAAAAATAACGAAGGAAACACTCCGCTTCATCTGGCAGTTGATTACGCTCACTGCAGACCGGACCAACTGTCCGTCGTGGAAGCCATTATATTGAAATGCGATCAAGAGATGAAAGGGTCTGAAGAAGCGGACGATGAACTGGCCACAGTACCCACGTACAACAGCAACCAGCTATCACCTTACCGCTACCATATTGAGACATGCAAGAACGCAGAGAAGAGAAAAAGAAAGAAGGAAGAGGAGAGGAAGGAGAAGGCACGTAAGAAGATCAATAGCCAGGGCCACGTTACTGGCAAAGATCAGCGACTCCGAGGAGGGAAACCAGTTGCACCACAAGATCCGACTATGCCTTTAGATCCTAATCAAGCTGCTGACGCAAAACCCAAGAAGGGCATTGACCGGTCCAATACTTTCAACGAGGCCTTTCCCAAAGACACCACGACAAAGCGGGGGGAGAAACATCCAGCAATGGCATCCAAAGCTCCGTCAGGCACCGCAAAAGGATCGTCAGTGGGAAAAGAAGGATTCGATCTCCGAGTGTCACAGCCGGTCGATACACCAGGCAGCAAAACTGCAGTTGTGCCCAGGAACGATATGACTATGAAAGGACGAAGCGACGATTCATCGAGGCCCAAGTTAGAGATAAGAAAATCGCATAAAGACAGTAGCCGCCACTCAAAGGTGACGGAGGATTCAGTTAGAAGTATACAACGCTTCCTCAAGCAACACTATCTCCGAACAAGGAGTCACGATGCAGCATTAGACATTATTTATGGGAAGAATGCAAACCCAGGTCAGTATGCTTCAAACACAGCCATACCATTCACCGTATTTTGGATAGCGAACTTCTGGAAGTTCTTAGATTTCTTGCTGTCTTATAAATATCAGTTTGTTGTGCAGAATATTGGCTAATGTTACACTACCATAGATATCCAGATAAACTTCGATTTATTCGGTTATTCAATCATGACGCAACAAACACTTACTAAAAAACTCCATCATGTCAAGTTCGATGATACGTTGCAATATGTGGCAATACCAAATATCAGGATAGAGGGCATTGCGAACTATGCGAACACTGCCAAGCCTTTGGCCTTGTCCGCCACAGCCGCCGCTGCTGGAAACGGACGTACTGACCTTGAACTAGTCTTCAACTGGCTGCGCAAAGACAAAGGTGTTAAAACAATTCTCAAGGTTATCGTCAATGACCTGAAGAGTCCGGCCCATGGGGACGACGCAATAGAGAGATCCCTGAGAGGCTTCAATATTGAGACATGGGATTGGAAGAAGAGCGACTTATGTTCGGAGGTAATTGAAATAGCAGCTCCACAGGTGCGAGTAGTCCATTTATATTGGAGTGGAAACAATGCTGTTCTTCGAGGATGGAGTGATGAATATGGGCTGAGACGTCTGTCACTTCTGCGTAAAGTCTACATTCATACTCAAGAAGTAAGTTTCAACTGCAGCACACGTCAAGGGGCGGAAGATAAGCTAATCGTAGCATTGAAGGGCTTACTTGATTCATACGATCGTGCTGTAGCAAACTTCGGTGCCTTTAAAAAACGCATGGCCACGCACTGCTCAGCTGTCGACGTTGTCCTCCTTGGCTTGGAAAGGAAAATTAGTAAAATGACAATGAATCAAACTAAAACGATCAAAGAACCCATGTTGCAGCATCCACCGCATGAGTGGATTAAGTGCATGGCGAGTTTCAAGAAGTTACTTCTTGAAGCTGAGGCAAACCTTGAACGAAACCATGGAATTAGCATCCAGGACCAAGTTACAGAACCAATCAAAGTGGCACTTATTGATGATGGCATTGACATCAACGAGCTACAATACACCCCGATTGGAGGACGAAGCTTTTGTCCACGAGATGACAACGGAGACACGCTCAGTTTTCCTTGGCATTTTTCAAGCAGTGGGCATGGCACCGTTATGGCTAGCCAGATATATAGGATTTGTCCCAGGACACAATTATATGTGCTAAAACTTGAGGATCACCAAAACAAGAAAACAGGAGGCCATCAGATCACAGCTAAAAGCGCAACAGAAGTATGTTATTGAACATACCTGTTCATAATCTGATATTTTGCTCACCCAGATCTAGGCTATCCACGCTGCTATCAGAAAGAAAGTGCATATTATCTCCATGTCCTGGACCATCGATCCTACGGAGCTGCGGGATGAGAAGGTCAAAACACGACTAGAGAAAGCCATTGCAGAGGCAGCCGAGGCAAATATTTTGATGTTCTCCTCTGCTCATGACAATGCGCCAAAGGAAGACAACACTTATCCTGCAGTAGCGGCGAAAAGCAAGATCTTCAAAATTGGCGCTGCCAAAGCCTCTGGTCAAACCGATGACACGGTTGGAAATGCCAGTCGCGTGCACTTCACCTTCCCTGGAAATGAAGTGGAAATGGAAGGGTCCACGTTGGCTCACAAGGTGGAGTATCGAACGGGCTCCTCGGTGGCCACGGCGCTTGCCGCCGGCCTGGCAGCACTTATTTTGTACTGCGTCCAGGTCAAGCTCTTTCGATCAAGTGCTGAAGAGCGGCCCAAGATCGAACAGGCATTCAACAAGTTGAAGAAGCATGATTCGATGATGAAGGCTTTCCGAAGTATTGGGATGACGGAAGGCAGTAATGGAAAGTACATCGCGGTCTGGGACATGTTTGGGAAACAAGTGAAAAATAGCGAGACGGCAGGTAAAGATTCTTATCAACTGGTCGATCTCGTGGCTGCTGTAGGCCAAGAGATATGCATCAAAATATAAAGCGCTCAGTGCCTGATCGATTACATTTTATAGGCATAGCGAAATGCATGTGCTCAGATCCACTTCGACCATCCGTAACTTCTTGTCCGCGTTTGGGATTGTATATAAACGCAAGAGTCTTATGAATTATGCTTATAGCGTTCCATGTACAAGCATAGTACGAGTAGAGCTTTTGCTTAAGCTGCAAAAAGACCGTTCTAGACCACCTCGCTTGTTAATAACTTAAGGGGTTGTATTACAAGCTTATGGTGTTTGTCAATGAAGTTCTTGGAATCGCAAGAAGGATCACCCCCAAAGCAGAAGAAGAAACAGGAACTGCAACACAAAAACCAGTCATGCTCTTGATGCTGTAGAGTTGCGACGCAATACTCGGCCTGCACATTATTGTGCGGCCACTGGCATGCGTTGGCGCATAGGGACTGGTACCGGATGAGCCAACCATCAGACTCGCCTGTGACATGCGGCCGGCGCGTTACGTTCCCCAAGGGGCTGGATTAGCCGACCAACGTGCGCCAGAAATTTGAGGATCGTACGATATATCTGTTCATCCTCCGAAACTTATCCCCCTGAAGCGTATACTCCCTAATGTTACTGGATGGCTCACCTGTGACTTGATGGAACCGGGGACGAATGATTTTACGAATCCCTTTCTGGGTTGATCGTTGAGAGCCGCATCGCAACTCCTGTAATCCTCGTCGCTTGGTACATGCTGAAACTCGCATGGAAGATAGACTCCTGAGGTGGGAGCATACTTTCAATTTTTTGGACTTAAGGAGCGAAAGCATGTATCAGTAAGTAATATATTCCAAAGTATGCCAAAGGAATAGAAGTGATGGAAAGACGATTTAGAACGTGTCGGTGAGCTTTCTGTGCCCCGACATCCTAGCTCGCTCCTGGGATACTATGCTCACCACTACTCAAGAAGTGCAACAACTCTACTATACATGTTAGCACAGGCAATGGACTCACATCAAGTGTGAGCTCGCGATGAAACTAAAATCGAATGATGTATAGGCCATGAGCTGATTTATGGGCTCGAAGACTAAGTTCCACCCCCTGCCTGAAACACATCGACTCCTCGCTCAGACAGAGAGTCCGGGGTTATAAGCTGATTATAAGCGACAAGCCCAAACCTAAATACTTGATATGGGCTTTAGAAATACTCTTCCTTCCATCACCCAAGCCTACCATTTTAATTTTAGCGGCCGTAGATTGCACGACAGGTTCTGCTACTACCTCTACCAAGACTCTACTAAATTCTCACATTTCTACAATGCCTGTGATCAGCCCGCGACTCCTCCAGGAGATTAGCGAAGCTAGTGTCATGATACAACGCGACCTTCAGCGGAGAGCTGTAAATCACGAAGCAGTAGAGGCTTTTCTTGTATGTAAGTAATCTTTCCATAATCTTCCTGTTCTTCGAATCCTTAGACTTACTGTTGAATAGTATTCGTAACAATCTTCGGTGTTGGAGGGGGGATTTGGTGGGCTATCAAACAGAAGTAGACCCTCGAGGCGACCAGTCACGATTTCCAGCTATCAAAGCACCTCACTTTCCATCTTCGGCGTTTTATACTATAACAGCTGTACGGATTTTCAGCAACTGGCTTGGGTTTTCCGTGGGGCATTTCTGGCATATAGCGTGGGATCGTTGTACTTCGGCGGGTATGGGTTCACCGTCAGGCATCGGATTTTTGGATTCTTCGGCGTATTTACTAGGGCCTGGCTACCTTCGAACAAATGAAGAGTCGCTATGTTTTATTAAACGGATATTTATGGCGCACAGGTGGCTTTTAGGAGGATTTTTGCATCCATTATATCCGAAGAACTGCTGGTCAGGCAGTTATGCAACGAGCTTTATCTCTTGTGAAGTCAAAGTCAGCTCAGATTTATAAGTATTACCTCAAATAAGAGTTACTATTTATGCAAGCAGTTTTTCATTTGCTCAAAATCCAATTGCCGTTGACTCCGGTTTGAAAATATGGCTTGGTTCCAGCTTCAGGCACTACACTCTCCCAAAGCCAAGTGATTGAAACTTTATGAATACTTTGCTACTTGAATATTGATTACACGTGTGGTTGAAAGGAAGAGCAAGTCCATGAATAATTTTCCAGACATCACCGCGTGGTAGCTTTATCTGGATCTACTCGACCGGCATTTGCCAATGTGGAGTGTGTAACGCCTTAGCGTGTAAAGCGAACAGTGCCGCTGAAGGCGGAGAAGTGTGCTAATTCCATACATTTCCCCAGATCTTGATTCCCCTGATGCAAAAGTTTGAGTCCAAGGTCTCAAAGCTAAGAGTAGGTTGGAACGACTCTGGACAGAAAACTAGTATGCAATATCTGCTACTGAAGTACAATTGGTTGGTTCCAGTTTTGGTGTTTTACTAAGTAGAAAGTATTATGATTATAGCGTTTCTTATCATACCGTAGCCTCGTAGCTTACTGTTCAGAACTCGGATGACTCTGTCCTAAGTCAGCTGAGCAAGCTCCTAATTTTAGTGAACAACCACATTTCATATCAAGATCCGGGTCAAGATCATTTGAAGAGCCCAAACGGTCTCCTTGTAGTTCTTTCATCGAGCATTCAATAGGACTCGCAGGGCCAGTAAGTCGGATGGCGGCAAGCTCCGATCCCGGCACCACGCGCTTAGAAAAGCAACTCTGCACCTGTGGGTTGTCATAATTTGGGTTGAACGATTTAAACCATATGGGAATGTTCCAGAACATATATTCGCGCACAAATCGCGTTGTAGCAATATGGAATAGTCTAGCCGTCATCCAGGAGATATTATCCCAGCATCCGTACAGACGTGCCGTGCTGCGCCGCGTTAAAAAATACTTCGATCGGCTAACACAATGGGGTGACATGAGTCCTAATTCAGAATCACGCATCGCAAGGTTCCGCCCAGGCTCTGCCGGGTGAGGAAAATCTTGAGCTTAATGCAGTAAGTCAGCCTTGTAAATTTGGAGACCATCCCGCGATGACGTCCCATATCTTTTCAGCCCGTGGGGAGCTGAGTTAATTTGAGAAGTATTCAGATTCATACCATCCTGTTTCTTTTTGTATGTAGCCCTGGGCTGTTACCTCCTCACCCAATTAAAGTTGCACATAAGTTCCCTGCCTGAGTGCATTATTGCACTGCTGATCGACAGTGCGTAGGATGCTCCCGCTGGTAGCGATTGAGAAATCATGGATAACACCGGGGACGGTACGGAAACTGCGGGAGTAATCGCGCTGATCAACTTTTTTTTATCTCTGAGTTCGTATGTTTTATCAGACTATAATACAACTAGGTATCAATGAGCTCATGCGTCCACATGGGGCACCGTCCCTTGTCCATTTTAGGATTACTCCAGTAATCATTCGTGTTGTATGTGGTGGAGGTGGCCGATGGGGTGATCATCACGCTACTGCACGAAAACATCTCGGATCGTAATCCTGTCATCGATAAGCGTAGCAATTGGCAAATATTCGGTATAGACTGACTAATATATCGCAAATATCTAGGAAACTCGTTATATTTGCCCTTTCGAGACACTTATAGTTCCGTTATCCAAGATTTAGTGTATATTACCAAACACAATTTACGGCGCTTTACGGAGACTGGAACCCCAGTCGAATGTCATGATTCTCACGTGTAACAATCAGACAGGAAGTATATTAGAACAACTCATGCAGGATTGATGATATCTCACTTTTTCTATACATCAACATCGTTTCATATCAATCTAGCATTGCATATCTGAGTTTATCTTGCGCTAGCACATACATATCTACCACAATGTTCCATCCAACAAATCCCAGGAGGTTACAAGCATCAAGAAGAATGCAAGTCGGCTGGCCAAGTGTAAGAACATGGATTCTTCGCACCACAGAACATACTGATGGTTTTACAGGAACATGCAGCCAAGACAACGCCGATGCGCTTCTGGAGCCTTAAAAAGATTCCTGTAGAGGTATATCCACTAGGTACGTTGCGAGAGCTTCTAGGCTGTTGAGCAGTTAGTGGCTGACAGTCATTTGAAAGGGGTCGTTGTCGGATTCATGGTTAGCATCGCTACCTTTTCTGCATGGAAGGCGTTATTCGTAGGGAAGGGTTTGAGAACAAGGAGGTCAACCAGTCAGGATAACTGAGCAACGAGGATTTTGGGTTATAAACGGTCGTCTTTGGAGTTCTAGCGCAAATCATTACAGGAAACAAGCCGGAAAGTTCTTGTACATATAAACAATTCCTGCCAATCTAAAATGGACATATCCTCTTGAAGCTTGGGAATCAACTATGCCGTGCTGTTTGACAATCAGGGTCTTGTTTCGACTGCAGCCTTCACTACAGCGGCAATTTCTGTTCTGGCGGCTGCCTTTTGAGTCCCACAACTGTCACAAGTAGCATCAAGGTATTACTGTCATATATACTGCAAGTAAGTCTTTCAAATTTGTTCATATTTTCAATCTGTTACTCTACGAGAAATCGATGAGTTAGGATTGCGTCCTCATTCTATAGGAAATATGCCATGCTTCCACTGTCCCCGCCCTTGCATGAACGAGACCTACGAAAAAGTATTTAGTAATGGCTCATTACTACTCATTTGTGTCAGTGCATTTGAACAGTCCTGGATAGTTTCATATCCAGCCTTATCTTCTCAAAGGCGCGGAATTGTTATGGCAGTCAAACAGCTGATACTAGATGCGCGACATATAGTTCCATTTCAGTGCCTTTCAGATTACCTATGTCGATAATATTGACTAACCATGCCGCGACAATATTCCGATGACCATTCTTACCACCATCAGTGACATCATTACTTGAAGTATATACTATCTCCTGCCGTTGCCAGGCTTTTGGAATAGGGAGCAAGAGCTTATGAGGAGTTGTTGAGTATTGCCCAGTGTAGCTCGAGTTAGAGCTACACGCAGTTAGAGCTACACGCATACATTACGCTGTGATATATGCTCTCATCGTGCTCAAATGAACGTGTGACATGTGTGGCAGAAGTGTCTTCAGGAGCGACCGAGCACAAACGTGGCTACGAAGCTAGAGCTCGCACGAGCGGAATGCAGAAACATGGTCCCGACCTTAATAAGGTATGGGTTAAATTGCTGACTAAGCGGGCTATCATGCTCCTTTCAAAAGCAAGACCTTTAGATTTTGTTGTAGGGGGCCAACAGAGTTATCACAATGGATGATACACCGACTATGTAGAATGAGAATGGCCACTGCCTGCGAAACCTCTTGACATCGAGGCGTCTGTCACGTGGCAACATGACCGGCTCGCTCGGAGAGCTTTGGGGCTTGCGTCCGAATACAATGCTATTAGAATAAGCAAAGCTCGCCCGATCTTTCCTTTTGACGTGGTCGAGCCAACAAGTAACAGAGAAGCACCATGCATAAAATGACAGGGCAGAAAGGGCTTTATTTCCCCAGTGTCGGACAATACTCCGTCCGTCTCTCGGGATGAACAAAGCCATGGCACGTAGTCTCGCATCCAACGAGTCTCAGCAAACTGATTGACCAAACTCCCTTGAGGCGAAAGAACAGGCAGGAGATTCTTTGCAATGAGAGTCTCGTCGATAGTAGGGCTCCGTTTCATGTCGTCCGGACGGGTTAGACGCTCACGACTTCGATTGGCGAGCATCTCACAGCGATTGCCGATCCACGCCTATAATATCAATATGTACATCGACCTGTCAACCGGCTCATGGGTAGTCATAAGGGGTGGAGTAGTGTGAATTGCCTATTCTTTTTGACGTGCGTAAATGAATTATCTGGTCTAGTAGGAACGACTTCCGCTACGACCGCCCACATCAACCCTGCCCGAGCCCTATAGCGGCGACGATGCTATCCTTTGACACAGCGACCATCCCTGCCAAACAAGCAGGAGGCCCAAGGTTGTGACATCGTCCGAAGTCCCAGCCCTTGAAAAGTTGTCCTTGCCCCCACCGACTTCCAGGTTTCCACGACCAAGCGCCCGGCACTCGGACAAGCACCGTTTCAACAGCCGAATCTTGATAAGCCGTTGGCCCATATACAAAAGAGCTGTTATGTTTGGTAAAGTCAGTCGCCCAACATCCATCGGCCTTCATCGTAACTGTAGTGGTACCTATGCTGAACCCATGTCTGGCCACCCCATCTAGAACACCTGCGCGGGTCTCACCGTAAACTTAGCCATTGCATCCTTTGAACGGGAGTGTCTGCTAGTATCCACCCGCGATGGTTAACACCGGGGTGCCGTCCAATGGGTGTTACCTTTGCCGGGCTCGTCGTGTTAAGGTATGAATACTCCGTCAACTCTCCCTCATATGTGATGCACAATATACATAGTACGAATATGTACCATGTTTACATAAACCCCACCCGATCATCGAATTGACTCCATGTAGTGCGATGAAACCAAGCCTCATTGTATGCGGTGCTACAAGTTGAAGAAGCAGTGTCCTGGATACCGTGATCCCCTCAATGTGAATGAGAACAAACTGGGCCGGAAAAAACGTTCTAGCGTGGTCAGTACTGCATCGAGCTCGAATGATGCTCCGGGATCATCGAGGCCACGCAGTGGCATCACCACGTCGAAGCATTTGTCAGTACCTATCGACGAACAAGCTCTATGCTACTTTCTCTCCAACTTCGTGATCACTCCTCACGATAACGCGACGGGACATCTGAGCTTCATGGTTCCCCTAATGAGGAGCGAACAGTGTAGCGCGGCATTTTCTCTGTCGCTGTCAGCTGTTTCTATTGCTGCATTAGGACGTCGCCCCAATTCGAGAGGGCTTCTGGCAAAGGCAAACAGTTTCTACGTCAAAGCTCTAGGAGAGATCAACCTTGCTTTGCGGGACCCTGAGTTAGCTACACATGACTCTACCCTTGCGGCAGTTGTACTCCTAGTATTCTTTGAGGTAACTACCCTCATTGTACATTAATCCACGATGGAACTAAAACTTCAATAGACGTTGACTTCTGCTGGTGGGATGAAGGCATGGTCATCTCATATGGAAGGAGCTATTGCCCTGGTAAAATTCCGTGGCCGTGAACAGCATATGAGCCAGATGGGGCGCGACCTATTTGCCACGGTTAGGAAACAGGCGGTAAATAAAACGTCATGTAGCCGGTTTTTGTTTCACACTAACGATTGATAGATGGCTTATTATGCTGCGAGCTCTCCGAGCATAGATTACGGGGTTGACTGGCATGCACAACCGTTGGATTCAGAAGTTGAGCAAGCAATATATGAGCTCGACTTTAGGGCCGCTGAATTACGACATGAGACTAAGGCCGTAATACCATTTGCCACTCGTTCCGACGAAGGTGTTGAGAAAGTACTGAGGCTTCTGAAAAGGGCACAAGCATTGCAGCAAGCATATGCTGATTGGATCGACTCACTTCCACCTTCTTGGCGTGCAGGAACGGCTGCGTGGATCGAAGAGGTCCCTCAAGAAAAGCTTCAACACGCAAGTGCATATCCCGGACTCGTTCGGTCCTATAGGGACATCACGACAGCAGCCGACTATGTCTCCGGTCTTGCAACTCGACTGCAGATTTTCATACCAATCCTCCGCTGCGTTGCTTGGCTGAATCCCTTGCTTGATTACAAGATCACGCCTGAATATTTAGTCGCTGCTCGTCTGTCCAGGCAAATCATAGCAGATATCATAGCCAGCGTTCCTTACTTTTGTGGCTGGAGTAAAGAGGCAGAATCGCCATCGCCCGAAATTACCAAGTTTCATTCTGCTGATGCCGTAACGGCGAAGGGGGTCACTGGAATGTTTATAATGGCCCCTATATTTACAGCTGCAACATCAGACTTTGTATCGAGTCCACAGCAGACATGGCTTCTTGGGAGATTGGAGTACATTGAAAACTCTATGGGGATCAGCCATGCAGGATTATTGGCGAGTGTGAGTCATACCTTCCTTGTGTCGATTCATTTAGGTATTAATAACCCAAGTTTTCACGCAATCGGTTTTCCCATCCATCAACTTTGATTTACATGGATAAGCAAATATCTCAGCGATCATCATATTGAGGGGTAGATGCCTAAAGTGGATGAATTTCTGTCCCTACCGAGTCACGATGCGGACATGTGCGTTGGATCGCAATAAAGCCGTTCTAAGAGCTTTTAGACCAATAAAGCACTCCGTGTGTCGCGTGGGATAAGAGTACAGAGGTGCTTACTTTCCTTCCTGAAACTTTCTGCTTTGAAGTTAGCAGGGCTTTATTGCTACCTGATGCGCAGCAGCAAATTGCAGCTATTTCAGATGTATTACTACTTTCAAGGAAAACCTACGAAACCTGGTAGTGACTTGCCGCAGAGATGGTAGAAGAGAAAGTTAAGATGCTTCCGGTCCTGCAATGCCACCCGCCGAGGCAATTAAATCATATTATTACCGACGTCTTCATTTCTAACAAGGTCCAGCAGAACATCCTTATTTCTTTCTCAATTTCCAACTTCGATGCCCATGGCCATCCCGCTACCCAAGTGGACAAGTAAATGGCAATGGAACATCCATATACCAGGATTATCTGCTCTAAAGCGGAGTATCACATATCCATACCGAGGAACCATAACTGTATCCTTCCGCAATACTGGTCCTCGATCAAGAACAAGAGGTGGTTCCACCGAAGGAGAAGGAGGTGGAAAAGTCGCTAGTCTATAGCTACCCCAACCAGATTCTGACCTTTGGGAATCTAAAACAAAGAAGTCATGGCCGTGAAGATGGAAGGGATGTGAACCATCGTCAAGATTGTTGATGATTATATCAACCCAAACGCCATCTTTTGAAACTCTATTGGTGGGATTTTCCGGCAGGGAAATGAATGGCACAAGCTGGTTGTCATCCCAGGAACTCCGGGGAATTTCAATAAGAGGTGGCTCTTGAGGGGACCAACTGGTTCTATTTATTGTACCCATGGGATGATTGGCTGCCTTTGACAGCTTGAGTGTTTTGGCATAAAGGATGAGCGTTTCGTCCGCACTGTACGGGATTGTAGGATACAGGAATGAAGAGGCTCCATGTGCCGTTTGTAGGTTGAAAGTCGTCGAAGCCACGACTGAAGAGGGGAGATTCAGTGCTGCCTTGATTGATTCTGGACTAGGAAGGGCTGGAAATGACTGAACTGGTGCCAAAGCAGGGTTTGGATATCTAAAGTTCCTTTAGAAACTGTTAGCTTGGAATCTGTGGCATTGCAAATGGAAGTATATGGAATAGTACTCTTGGTCAAGGCTAATTGTCAGACTTGATCCTTCAGTCTTTGAATTCTCGTCCCATTGGATGACTAGGTCAACTCGTTCGCCTGGATAAACAACTCCTACAGAGTCTGATGGTACCCCTGCTATATCGAATCCGCCATCGACTTGGAAGGGATCGAGCTTCGCGTTCTTAATTCCAATGGACAGTCCAGCAATTGACCTATTCTAGTTAACGAGGAACTTTTGAGCAACAAAAGTAGAACTTACCCAACATTGACGAGACGTAATCTCTTTGAAGAGCTATCGTGGAAAATAGGTCGAATTTGAACCTCTTCGCTACAATTCAATGGTCGGGCAGCTACCGCCATTGAGCAGTCAAATTTCCCAAGGCCATTGATTAGAAGCGAGTCCGGTACAGGCTATAGGATTATTAGTGGCGGTCGAACAGCCTACGTCCTTGATATCTTACCTCGTTTCCAAAACCTTTGACACTTGTATACCAGTCAAGCATGGTAGGGGCACTACGATGAAACCAATCACCCACGAGTAATAATACCTCGCTCTCGTAGTCACGAATATTCATGCCCGCGGTATCCTCTCTTGGTTTATGAACAACAAGGCCTCCATAGAGACCGTCACCCCTTTGCACGTGAGAGTGTGCGTGGTACCAGAATGTCCCATCTTGGTTTTTGACCTGAAATTCATAAATGAACTTTTCCCCTACTGGAATGAGAGATTGAGTGAAGCCAACTGCGCCATCCATATGGTTGGTACCTCTCATATGGAGACCATGCCAATGGATGGATACACCTTCATCATCAAGAGCATTAGTCACTGACACTGTGATAGTATCCCCTGTTCGTGCCTCGATTGTTGGACCAGGAAAGTCACCTGTATTGATATATTAACGATGACTCATGTGAGAATGGAGTGTAAGAATGCTCACCATTTATAAGATATACTTCCTTTTGAACACCATCTGGTGAGCGAACACCGGATGTTACCACCCAGTTATAGTTACGGGTTTGCGGTTTGCGATAAACGTGATCTTCTGGGTGTAGCCGAATTCCTACAGTCTCTCCGCTGGTGACTCTAGTACTCTGGAAAAGGTTGTCTTTCCCCGAACCATCAACCTGACGATTGAAAGTTGTCCACAAACTAATCACACTGGCTGTAAGAGCAAATATTACCAAAGTCAGTGTGATTGGGATAACTCTATTCCTCGTCAATCTTTTGAATCTGTTTTTCTTTTTCAAGTCCAAGTCCGAAACGAGATGCTGTTCAAGAAGCTCAGGACACTTAAAACCCGCACTTGTGTGATCATAATCGCATACAGCAGCACTCGCTCTTCGTCTGGGCTCACTGTTGCTATTTTCCATGTTTTGCGCCGACTCTCAGATGAGTCCGCGAAAAGTAGCTTCAAACGATCTGCACATTTGTAGAAAGAGCCCCTCACCTTGAACAGCAAAATAACTGACATTATTATTTCGCTAGGGTTTCCATGGAATTGAGTATAGACTTCTCCTAGGAGTGGACCCAAGAATTTGCATTCGTAACGTAAACATTCAAAAATGGGATGGTGAATGCACGTGGCTGAAACGCTTGGTTTTGCGTCCTGCGAGATATTCCCCCATGAAAAAATAGATCCCCGGAGTCCCCAATATCCATGCCTTTCATCATTTACATATCTTATCTTAGATCGTGGCCTAATTCCCTCGATATGATTGGTACAGCTGAGCTTCTAACCCCATTTACCACAATGTCGGGATTCCTCCCCAACACCATTAACGTCATCTTAACGAGACAGTGGCGTGGTTAAAATCTTACCAGAGATCCGCTCTGATGCTTTTCTAGGTGGATTACACCAAAAAGAGAGGCTTTAAGGTGGACGGAATGCATAATGAGGAGTCTGTCTTATGTAGCTGAATATCTACTGGATCGTAAGCCCACGTGTTCGACTGCAAGCAATAGTATATTGTTGCGATATGTGTCCAGCCCGATTCCGTTCTTCATCGTGGAGAATCCGACAGTATTCTGGCCTGAAAGGTGTAATTCATCATGTCCCTTTTACAGCTAAGTGCTGTTGGCCTCCTGGCCGCACACATTGGAGTGTCAGCTTATTCACTCGAGAGCATTGATCATGTGGTTCTATTCATGCAAGAAAACCGGGCTTTCGACCATGTATGAAGCCCTACGCTGTTATTTGCTATATTTGAAAGGAATGACGTGCTGATCCCATTAGTATTATGGAACTATGGCCGGAGTAAGAGGGTTTGCAGACCCTAATGCACAAGTTAATCCTAATGGCAATACCGTCTTCTACCAGTAAGTAATAGAAGATATATTGGCTATCTATAGCAAAATATAAAACATTTAGAGCTTACATAGTTTTAGAGAGGTTCCATCATCGTTATCCAACGTTACTGATGAGCTTTTGCCATGGTATCTCAACTGGAAGGGAGGAAATTGGACGGAGGCCACCCAATGTATAGTTGCCGGAGACAATGGCTGGGTTGCCAATCATGGTGCTCTAAACTTTGGACTGAACAACCAGTGGCCTGTTAGTATACCCCCACCTCATGCATAATATGTTTTCTAACGAAGATACTCAAAAGCGAAACAACACGCCCTATTCATGGGGATACTTCAAGCGAGAGGACATTCCTGTCCAATTTGGCATCGCCGATGCTTATACTGTTGCAGACATGTACCAGGAATCAGTCATCGGCGCTACAATGCCGAATCGAGCTGTCTGGGCCAGCGGTAATAACCATCTAGATGGAAACCTCTTCATTGATAATATGTGGTCTCCAGGTAAGTCTTTATAAGTTTACTCGACGAAAAGTTTCTGAGATTCCGAATTAAGGTTGTGATGCTACTGGTTTTAACTGCTTCCCGCTCACCTGGAAAACTATTGCCGATTACTATCAAGAATCCAACGTTACCTGGCAAGTCTGGCAGAATGTTGACAATTGGGAGGATAACCCTTTCAGTTGGTTCGAGCAGTTTATTGATGCCGCCAACGGAAGCGCCTACCAGATCCGCGGAAATAGTAATACAGGCCTTGACAAATTCTTCGAAGCGGCGGCTGAAGGTACTTTACCTCAAGTCAGCTTCATTATCTCTGATCAAGAACTTACCGAGGTACGTATTTGGAGGAAATCCTATGCAAGTTCGGAAAATAGCCCATTTAGTTGCAGATGCAAGGCATTTCACTTACAATCTCTGTGACAGCACCCCCCGTATATGCCAAAGGATGGTGGATGGATTCAACAGCAGATTTTTAACGCAGTTGTTAAGTCGCCGAAGTACAATTCTACAGTTTTAATGCTCAGCTATGATGAAAGTGGAGGATGGGGAGACCACGTAGTTCCATATACATCTCCAGAGGGAACTGAGGGCGAATGGATCCTGGACCCTTATGATACTGGATTCGGGTCCGTACCAATGGGACCAGGCAAGATATTATTCACTAAGCTCTAGTACCACCCCTTCTAACTGTTATGCACAGGTTTCCGTATCCCGTTTTATATTGTTAGCCCTTATACCAGAGGTGGCCACGTTTTTACCGAGAATGCAGACCACAATTCTCAGATCCTTTTCGTTGAGAAATGGTTGGCAGCTAAAGGACATAATGTTACGACCGAGCAGATGCCAGAATGGCGGCGTAATCATATGTCTGATTTGACCAAAGCCTTTGACTTTATGAACGTAAGCCACATGTTTCCACGAGCTCTTGTATTTTTTCCTTTAGTTTATAACTATGCCACCAGCTCAAGAGCTATCATATCATAGCTAATCTTTCTTATAGCCAGATTTCTCAATTCCTGAGCTGGAGCAAGCGACATACCCACTTGCTGATGCCAATGCTTTATGGTCAGGCTCAGCGTACTGTGAAGCGAAATACGGTGACGCACTGCCGCCGGTTCCATATGGCCTTCAAAATGCCACTGAGGCATTGGCCACAGAACAAGGCTACAAGAAAGTCCGCGGCCAGCTAACTGAAGGTCGTTGGTTAACATTTGAACTCAACGGCTACGCACTCTCCAATCCAGGGAATACCTCCTCTATTGTTGCCGGACCATCAACCCCAGAACACGAGGAGAAGAGTCAGCGTTGGGTCCTACAGCAATTATCCCCCGGTGGCAACGTCTTCCACATGTACAGTGCCTTAGATGGAAAGTACATTAGCGCTGGCATGCAGCTCGCCACCAATGGCACTGCAGCACAGAACATCACCCTTACTGACATGGGAAATGGTCAGGGGTATACTTTCATCCAAGAAAATGGACTTTATGCCTCAGTAGCAGCTAATGGCACCGTTGGGTCTACAGATGTGGTATCTGGTTTCCAGGTTTTCAGTGTTACTTATGCTTCTTAACCTATAACCAACACTGCATGAAAATAGGCCGATTAACTAGAATCTTACATTCTAGACTACTTTCAAGGCCGAAATTAACATCAGTATAGCTTTACAACTAAAGCTAGGGCTAAGCATGGACTAGGCAATATGTAACGGTTTAAATTGCTATAATTCTCATAATTCAATAATTAAATAAGAGCTGATTTCAACGCGCCGTTTTGTCCCATAATCCAAAGTAACCCAAATTATTCGTACTCTGATTATCGATCTGGATATTATCAAGACTGATGCCGGAATAATTGATTGATTCCCATGAGTCAGGAAGTCACATGGCATTCTGTGTCAATGTCTCCAAGCTACTTGTACTTGGTAACTGCTGAAATGAGTTATTTGGGACTAGCAATCTTATGAGACTTCAATTAAGATCGAGGAATTTATCTCGCGGATAACATTCATTTGACCCACTATAAGGGCATTATTTCACAATCTCCCAAAACAGCTTCAGAGTCCCCTCCAGTAATGCCATCCACGGTCGCGCACATCGATGCGATTATAGAGAAAGATATACTGCTTTGTGGGTATTCTGGCATCGAAAAGGTTGAAAACTATTGGACACATGGCGTAAGTTATTGTGACGATGACGTGCTTACCATTGCATGCTGTAGATGAGGATATAAGGACCACCGAGAAAACCCATACTAACAATTACAAATACGAATTGATGCTTCCAAGCCAATATCTGCACATATTACCTCAAGATGACGTGGGAAACTGACGGACACTGAAATTTCCAGTCACTCTTACCAGAATGGAGTGATCAGCCCATGGCACGCAAGACCATTTTCGTCTCCGCAATTATAGCATGGGAAACAAATGAACAGCCTACTATTTTTCAGAGGGGAGCCTTATGTCTGGGCCTCTAAATTTAACTTTTAAAGAATTGGGAGATCTATAGCTTTTTGTGATATACCCAGATCATCACTACTCCCATTCCAACGCAGCAATGCCGCTACATTTCATTTCGTGGAATGTTCCTATTGCTGAATGTGTTATGCTATCAATCTCAATTGCGGAAATCCCACTGCTTCAATGCATCGATCTCTTTCTAGTACAGTATCAAAATGTGAATAAAAGAATTCTTATAACTACTGATTCGTTCGCCCTGTGGATGGATAAACGAACAATTGCCATCTTGAGACACAGGTAGAATTAAATTCAAGCAGGACCGGTGTTAGTGTAAAACTTATCAGGGGTCTTGCTATCCCTATCTATGATTAGGGACTGTCATGAAGGGATGATACTAGTTCATGTTGGTAGTGCCCAAAATGGTTGAAGTGCCGGTCTTCTGTAATATCCTATCTGGTGTAAACCCCATCTATAGCTGACCTTCCGACGAGATACCAATATTCTTGTCAAATCGTGAGGCTTGGCCTGCAGTGTGCATCTGCATATGTCTTGGGACCATGCCACTTCCAGATGTCCTGAAGATAACGAAATGGCTGGGCAATCGACCGGAGCTGTTCAAATTCATGTGTGATAGCTTTCGACAAGCTTCTCGCCCGGGAGATTTATTCTAAATGAAGGGTAAATGCTAGTATGTATAAGTCATTTTAAAAACGACTCTGACTAGCGTATGTCGTGGTTGCAGTGTGATGGACCTTTTATTGACACAGATTCATGAATTGAGGGCCAAGTTTTTTACAGCTGAAACTCTAGCAGTCGCGTGCTCTTAACCAATGATTCCAAACTCCTGCTTAATCTTTACACCTCGAAGTCCACTTTATAATGATAAGCTTGCAATCATTCCAGGGATTCTACTGGTGAGTCCTCTAAACCTGGTGCGTAGAAACGAACATCCCATGATCTCCGCATGCCAATCTGAAAGTGGGATGAGATGGCACCGGAGATCCACAAGTACGAATCGCCATATCTGTACCGATTTCATCGACTAGGTTTATTGACTTCAGGCGAACTTGCGTGGTATGTATAGGGACGTAGAGCCACTTCTTGAAGCTACGATACACCATCTGCAAAGCCTTCACACTCTACTTTTTAAAGCATGTTGTCTACAACGAACGAAAAAGTGGTGCTAGGCTCGGTGGAAGAAGTGAAAGCCCCTGCAACAGCAAATAGTCCAGCCGACATTTCTAAGGAGAAGCATCAAGTTAACTTGAGCTCAGTTGAAAGCGATGGAGGCAATACCTCTGACGACGAACCCCAATATGACTTTTCGTCCGAAGAGTTTGCCAATATACCTGAACTGGTTAGGAATATTGTTGGCTTTGAGGATGATCCAACAATTTCAGTGATAACTTTCCGATCACTGCTTCTGTCAGCAATCTTCTGTGCTCTCGGCAGTGTCGTATCTCAGTTATCATAGTGAGTTCTAAGCTTATATCAATCAGAAACAGGTGCTAATGATGCGGATGCAGTTTCCGTACAACTACGGCGCCTTTCCCAATTTTCTTTGTGATCCTCGCGTCGGCACCACTAGGACGCTTACTAGCTCGAGTTCTTCCAGCGTACACTGTACCGTTAGGAAGATTCTCTTTCTCCCTCAATCCCGGTCCATTCTCTATCAAAGAGCATGCAATCATTGGCATTGCAGCCAACGCGGGAAGTCAAGGTCAATGGGCCAGTAAGTTATCCTCTTCATTATCTCACCCAACTTAATGAGTATCTAATTGGAATTAGCATATCTGCCAACTAATGCGGCGTTGTATTACGGTATCACTATGAATCCTGCCGTGGCATTATTCTTCGGCTGGGTTAGTTGCGGTCCTGGAAGCCTTGTATAGGATGCTAACCATCTGAATAGGGCGCTTCTCTACTCGGGTTTGCCTTCGCGGCAATGGGTAAGCTCACTGCTAACATTTGGTTGATCTCGCTGCTAACAGATCCCAAGTCCGCAAAATCCTGATCGATGATCCTGAATTCATCTTTCCCCTTTCGTTGCAGCAAGTCACACTGTACAGAGCTATGCAAGGGGAAAATGAAACTCATAAGGCCACCGCAAAGAGGCGGATGAACGTAAAGCCCCTATTTCTAGTAGAGTAATCTAGGCTGACCATCCAACTCATAGGTGTTCTGGCTGCTCTTGCTTGGTACTTTCGTTTGGCAGTTTCTGCCGGAGTATCTCTTCCCATTTGTGGCATCCCTTGCTCCACTATGCTGGTTTGCAAGTCAAAACCACGTGGTAAACTTTCTTGGGGCAGGTCGGGGAGGTATTGGATTATTGAATATCACCCTCGACTGGTCAAATATTACATCAACGGTTATCACATATCCATATAGTGTCCAGGTAACCGTGTTTGTTGGCTTCGTTATAACTGTGAGTCCTACCACGTTAGAAAGTGGAATTTGCTAATCTGTGCAAGACCTGGATTTTGATTCCTGTCGCGTACTTCGGTAATATTTGGGGTTCTCCAACGTACGACATTATGTCAAACGGAGTTTTCACGAAGAACGGATCATCATATCCTTTCAATTCATTAAGTGAGTGTTTATAAGTTCCAACTAAACAATTTGCTAACGTCTTCGCAGTTTATACCGATGCCAGTGGTATTCAGCGCGTCAACGAGACAAAGTATGAAGAAGTTGGCCTGGCTTATTCCGGTGCTCAGTACACATGGGAAATATTTATGGTAGGTCGTACTACACCACAGCCTTTGGAGAAGCTCATTTTGAATCTATCTAGTGGTATGCCTCATATATATCTTCCTTTGTGTGGTGTGGTCTATTTTTGGCACCTAAATTCAAAAGTCTCTGGAGATCAAGGAAGCAGCTTGGTCAATATCATACCGACCGTTTAAGGTGAGCATTGTCTTTGGTTCATTCAGTATAGCTGATCTGACACTCTCAGTCGTATCATTCAAAAGTATCCAGAAATGACGAAATGGTAATGTCCTTGTGCCATATGGTAGGAATATTGCTAACCTTGAATAGGGAATGGGGCATTCTGACTGCAGTTCCTATCATCATTTTGCTGATTCTTGTTGCAACGAATTCGGTATGGATGCCTACTTGGACCTATTTCATTGCCTTAGCATTTGGGGCTGCTGCAATGCTACCTATGGGTCTTGTTTATGCTGTCTCGGGATACTCTATCAAAGTAGGACTGTTTAATGAGCTCGTCTATGGATGTGAGTATTCATATTTCTTCAAACAAGAAAAGCACCGAGCTAATACCTTTTCAATTAGACATGATTGATGTGAAAGGATCATCGAGACACCCTCTTGGTCAGCTTGCTTACCGTATCATCTCCGGCAACGTTTGGTATGATGCGCGGGTTGTACTGGAAGATCAGAAGGTGAATTTGCTGGCTCGAATAATCATAGTCAAAACTGACGTATCGTATAGATTGGTCACTATCTCCACTTGCCACCTCGAGACGTTATCGGTATGCAGATTGTCGCTAATATGATTGCCCTTCCGGTAAACTACGGAGTTATGCGCTGGGTCCTTGCCTCCAAGTTTGACTATGTCAGTGGTAAAGTCACTGATCCATCGGGTCAATGGACTGGTCAAGATTTCAAGAGTTACAACACAGCAGGTATTCAATATGCCCTCGTAGGACCCAAAAAGCTATTCGCATCATCATACTTCAGTCCAGTTCAATACGGACTTCTTGTCGGGGCAGTAGCACCAGCGATCATCTGGATATTACACCAAAAGCTACCGAAATTTCGATTCCACCTCTGGAATACAACTATCTTCTTCGCTAGCTCGGCTACCTTTTACGGAAATCTAAGTACAGGACCATTCACTGCTATACTCATTGGCACGTTTTTTAACTTTTATCTTTATCGATACAAGCATGAGTTTTGGAACAAATGGGCATACATTATCGGTGCAGCATTGGATACCGGGTACAACGCTAATTTATTGTTCATTTTCATCTTTTTCGGCACTACTGGTACTGTTATGGTACACTGGTGGGGTAATAATGCCGATAGTATTGAAAGGTGCTTCGCGCTCTGAATGTGCTACTTTAGCATAGTTCATGGATATTAAGATGAGTCCGCTGCAACTCAAGTTCTTGGTCTCAAACCTACTTCTCCTCGACCTCAGATTGCTACCTTAGAAGAATTCTGTATATATCAGCAGCTGATTGATAGAAGTATTTAACCGTCGTTGGTGATTGTGCGTCAGATTCGTTGGACATTGCGATTCTCCTATTGTGATCTGCATGCTATTTATGTTCTGGAATAATGCCTGGATTACTTGTATGATGATAGTTTGACAAAGATCGATACCTTAGAAACCATTTTACCCTTTCTAGGGTGATTGATTGTTGGGTTATACTACTATGATAGGATATTGCTGTTCCGAAACGGGATTTTGTTCTCGGAGGAACAAAGTGACGGCTTAGATAAGCGCTCCACCATAAGATATCGAATAGTCCGGCGTAATCTAAGCCCTGAACACTCCATGTCTATTCCTAAAAGATCTATACTTTCATGTTTCCCTTTAAGAAGATTAGGACCGTAGTACTATCACTATCTTCCTTTATCTGAGTGACATTCTTATCTAGGTTTTCGCGTTATCCGGGAAGCCATTATCCAGCTCCTAGGAACCGACGCATTGACCAGCAGGCTTGAAACTAGCCAGGCTGACGGCTGAGGGCCCCAGATCTTAGGATATGGGTATATTCCGGATACATAATATCCCATCGCCACAATTAATTGGATCATAGGAGATGCATAATCAGGCTAGCCGATGGATACTCCAAGAACAGGCCATTCGTCATATCAGATAAGGATTGTGAACCCCTGTACAACATTAGTTTCTGTAAAGAATAGGTTCCAGCGTAGCATATGGACTCTAAGTATATAAATGCAGGCCTGCCCTATTGTGATTGAACCTAAACTTCACTCAACAAAGAAACTACCTTAAATCATTCATTAGATTGGTTTCTATCATGGCCACTGAAGCTTCCCATTCGCGGTTTTCCTGGGATAATGCTGCTGTAGGAAATTGATCTCAAGGCCTGAAATATCTCTGACAATCCCAATAGATCGTGTTATCCCTATGCTTGGGTAGTGTTTGCTATGGCTACAACTTCAGTATTGCCACCTTTACCTTTGGCCAACCGACATTCTACGCATACATGAACTTGACATCGGATGCTACTCAGAAAAGCCTCTATGCCCACTCGAACAATATGATCGACACGGTCCTTGGTCTTTTCTCAGCAGGGGCTTTCCTTGGAGCTCTCTTTGTAGCATGGTTTTGCGATGCATATGGTCGCAAGAAGTCCATTATACTTGCGGCTGTCATAAATATCGTTGGTGGTGCCATCCAGGCGGGCTCGGTGAATATTGGAATGTTTATTGCTGGACGGTTCATCACCGGTTTTGCCGCTGGTAAAGAGCCCTCTAGGCTGCGATTACGTTCTGGACTTTACTGACTTATATTATTAGCGATGTTCGTTACTCTGGTGCCAATTTATATCACGGAGGTAGCCCCGCCAGCTGTTAGAGGCTTTCTTGTGGGCCAACATGGTTTGTCTTCATCCTGTGCTTGAGACTTTTTCGCCAATTCTTATATATGTACCAGGGGCCTCGTTCCTATTCGGCTATACTCTGGCATCTTGGATCTCGGTTGGATCATTCTTCAAAGGCGACTCAACGTTTCAATGGCGCTTCCCCGTCGCGATGCAAGTGTTCTGGCCCGCGTTATTACTGGCATTTGTCCGGGGAATCCCAGAGTCTCCACGTTGGCGTAAGTTCCTCATTAGGTTTCCTTGGTGACAAAACTAAAACGTAGTTCTGTAGTTATTAGCCATGGAGAGACCGACAGAGCATGGGATGTGATTTCCCGCCTACATTATAGTTCGACAGACCCAGCACAATTCTTCGCTCGTGAAGAGTTCTTCCAGATGACTTCTCAGATTTCGGCTGATAAGGAAACTTATGGTGGAATGAGTTTACTTGACATGTTTCGCAAGCCCAGTTTTGCTAAACGGATGATGGCATCGGCCTTAGTTATGGCCACTTCTCAGCTGACGGGAAATCTCGTCATTTACAGTATTATAGCCCCTCTACTCTAAATTACCAATACTAAACCTTGCATAGGCAATATAGCAATTCTATACAAAGGATTGGGACTAAGCAGCAGTGTTTCCCTTATTGTGTCGGCTGCATACATTACCTGGGCATTTGTTTGCAATTTTATCAATTCCACATTTCTTGACCGGCTTGGACGAGTCCGCTCCATGCGTATGTTGGCAAAAGAGATATATCCCCGCAGCAGTCTCAATACTAACATCATGTACAGTTATCGGGTTCAGCGGCGGAGCTGCTGTTATTGCCATTGAAACTGCCCTGGTTGCTAGTTATGCTGGAACGAATAATAAACCAGGACTGTCAGCCACGGTCGCCATGTTATTTGCCTATATCACAACGTAAGTCTTTTACTGAAACATGCTTAACATACCCAAACTTATACACCAATGAAACAGCTATGGTGGATTCTGCGACACAACAATCTACGTATATTGCGCCGAGATATTTCCTACTCATCTCCGCGCAAAGGGTATGGGATGGAGTGTAGCTGTCTTCATGCTGGCAACAATTCCGTACCTTGAAAGCTTCACGCTTGGCTACTCGGTGATTGGATGGCGGTACTATCTTATATTCATTGGTATGGCAGTTTTGGCAGTGCCTGCAATTTACCTTATCTGTCCTGAAGTAAGGAATTCCAAGAATCTCTCTGTGGGTACATATACTGATTACACATAATAGACGAAGGGGTTATCTCTCGAGGAAATCAACGGCCTGTTTGGAGATGAGGTTGTCGTGAAATTAACGGGTATTTCTGAGGAAGAGCGAGTGAAGCTAGAGAAGGCAGTGGAGGGTGATCGACTAGCCAAACAGGATGAGGCAACAAACTTTGGCAAGGATGGCAGTATGAAGTCATCTAGCCATGGCATTGTTTCTGTCTAAGAAGACAATCAATCACAGGAATGTTACCTCAATGAAGACTAAGTAGATACAGACGATCTTGCTGTTAAATAACTACATAATGTTCCCCATACAGAGAATCAATTCAGTTTCTGATTTATGGCTAGAGTTACTACACATTTGTACTTGTACTCACTGCCAGGAATTTGACATTCAATAAGAAAGGGCAGTTCTATTCGAGATTTCCTGATGGCAGATATATTGTGTACCGAATATTAAATTAAGCCATCAGTCGCAAAAAGCGACGCCGCTAATTGATTACAATTGACGGTATTCATGTGTACAATATTTTATGACAGCATCCTCCCAATAATACAATGACCTGTAAATTATTGGTTTACACATTATATAGATACAGAGCAGGCGGAAGCTTCTAGACCTGCATCAAAACAGCACAGTCCTTCACCCTCATATCTGCTCATGCCTTTCAAATGGCGGTGCCCTTTTGACTCTATGCTCATACACAGAGAACGAGATGCATAGTATGTACTTATGGTAAGGTTTGATTGGTAGTCAAAGCGGTATGTGGGTATTTTCCGTGGCGGCTAGATAGATTTCTGTTATCTTCAATGAAATCATCTTTCGGGGCATTCGAACCTGGTCTCCTTCACTAATTGGGAAAGCAACGTTTACCCTGCCTGTTGGCGAATCCTGCTGTTCCATGGAAATTGTCTGATCTTCGCACAGCTGATAGGGTAATGCTCTTCCGGCGCGCTGAGAGCCGAGCTAGTTAGTAATCAGCCAAGTCTCTGGCTAGCGAGACCTCTACAAGCTACCGGCAAGCTAAGATAACCATCAGAAACGTACAGTATTCACATATAATGCCTTATCTTAAATGGGGAATAGGATGTGCTTGAGATGAGCAATGATAACCACATATCATGCAGTGCCTCCCCGATAGGATAATGGATATCCTAAACCTTGCAACAGCAAGCTGGATAATGCTGTCCCGTTGCACTTAGTGGTATGGATTCAGATAGGGACATAAAAGAAAGATATAAACAGTGGAATTGAACAAGAACAAAGACCATATATATTCAGTTCATACTACCCTATTAAACAGTTCAAGTCTTTCGAAGGACTGGAGACTTCAGAATCAACTTCTTGTATTCCTCGAGACTATTACAACCATGTCTATCCGCCAGTATAAAGCAGCCATCTCCCAAGCCGAACCTGTCTGGTTTGACATGGAAGGGGCCGTGAAGCGAACCATTGAGCTCATCGAAGAGGCCGCAGCCAACGGAGCATCCTTAATTGCCTTTTCGGAAGTCTGGATTCCAGGCTACCCTAACTTCCTATGGGGCGGCACGTATACCGAGAACATTCCGCTAGTAGCCAAGTACATGAAAAACAGTATGTCTGCACACGGGCCTGAAATGCTACGAATCCGCCAGGCCGCAGCCGCGAACAAGATCTATGCCGTCCTTGGGTTCAGCGAGAGAGTCGGCAGCAGCTTGTATCTGTCTCAGGTTCTCATTGATTCAAAAGGCGATGTCCTTCTACACCGACGCAAGACCAAGCCAACTCATTTGGAGCGAACCCTTTTCGGAGATTCCACTGGCGACTCGTTGAAAACTGTTGTAGACACCCCCCTGGGAAAGATTGGCATGCTCAACTGCTGGGAGCACTTACAGCCGCTTTTGAAATACCACACCTACGCTCAAGGAGAGCAAGTCCATATCGCAGCGTGGCCATTCAATGGCGAAAGTATCGGGGATGAGCCCTGGTCTCTCTGCAACGAGGCAAATGAAATCACCGCCAGCAGAATGTATGCTATCGAAGGAGGGGCATTTGTCTTAGTCACCAATCAAAGTATCAGCTCCGAGGGCCTCAAGAAGAACAGCGAGGGCCATGCTGCAACAGGCCAAACTTTTATGCTCGGAGGAGGAGGCGGAGGTGCTGCGGCGGTTTTTGGACCTGATGGTCGCAAGTTGACCAAGGACACTGATCCTACATTCGACGGCCTTATCTACTATGATATCGATTTGGACAAGATTGATGCGGCTAAGACTCTTGCAGATCCTGTGGGCCACTATTCTCGACCGGATCTTCTACGTCTTGTCGTTGACGATAAGCCCAAGCATTGTGTTGAGAGGGCTGACGGAACTCCGCCACCAACTCTCATTTCCTTTTTCAAGCCTCTTGGGGAGACAGTTGCTGAGTTTGAAAAAGATGCTACAAATTGATTAGGGCTCTACAACTGAATCCATGGGCGTTAATAAAATGATTTGCTACACTATTTCTGTTTATCAGGGGCTATAATCCTCGCAGCGCCTACTCTGTATATAGCTTGCTCTCAATTAGTCAGTCCAATAGCAATACATGCCATGAAAACTTATGGAGCGTGTTTCCTTATAGCAACTAAAATATATTATTGAGTACACACGTGAGTCTACATGTCTTCTTGATTATACATCGGTAAAATTTCGTCAAATCTCATCCCAAACAGATCCTGATTGAAATCCGTTGCACCTCCAAAGCTGGCAGAATCCAATCCAGCATCGTACTGCAAGAGCCAATTTATATCATCTGTGGTAGAAAAGGAGAAGTCTTCCGATCCAGAAGCTACAGTTGGTACACATATTTCGGACGTAATAGCAGGTGCAGCTGGAATTTCAGTATGAACACTCGAAGCCTCCTGATGCTTTTCTTGTGAAGATGATTCACTAATTGCCCATTCCTCTGCGAGCAGCTGCAAAGCTAAAATCGCTCGCCGACTCCAACTCCAGGCGGTACTCATCTCTTCTAGGCAAGAAATGTTGAACCTTAGCAATCTGATAGCTGTACGCCGCACCAACATGTCGTTAGAAGTAGCATTAAACAGGTGAATGATGGACCCTGTGCCGACAGCATGGACCGTAGAGATAGGTATTCTCCTCTACATTCGAAAGTTAGTCGTAAATTTAAGCACGATATAATTAGGTTTTGTATACCAGAGTATAGTGGTTTCTGTATGCCCTAACTATATTTGAAATCGCCTCAGCCGAAGCTGTACAGGTGTTATTATGTGAATAATCATTTGTGGAGAGCAGTTCAGAGAGCGGAGTTGTTGGTGAACGGCGCCGTAAAAAAGGGCGATGGAGTAGAATACTAATGACATGGTATTGAAGACTAATTTACTGTTACACCTCTAGAACATATATCCGGAGTGTTCTCTACTTACTGAAAAGAATAGATGTGTGGCGGAAGGGCTGTCTTGATAGATGTTGGTAACTTAAGAAAACTTGGGAGGTTATTGTAGAATGTAACCACTTTCAGATAGGTTTGGGTAGCTAGATTTTCTTTCTCGGTAAGGTTCAGGCTACTATTTGGGGCGTATCTATGGTGGCATTAAAATCTGACAGAACCGCAATTTCAACCAAGCACACTCACATCTCATCTAACGTGTTACAAGTAATTCGAAACATTCTGCAAGTATGGCGTAGATTCGAAACACTTCGAGACATTGGAGTTAGTGTTGATGATGTTGAGTCAAGATCTTTCCACGGACTAAGCTCAACTTCGGGAAGTAAAGTCGGTTCTCGAGCAGCAATATCACGCTCTTGTATTATACCAGGGCGACCTAAGCCGAGACTAAAAAGCCTATTCAACGCAGCTGTTAGCAAGTATAAAATGAAACCCAAAGAACATTAATCACTTGTCTATCAAGTAGCAGGCCCACCAGGCAATCCTTCGGATTTCTGCTTCTTCTTCCGATAGCTGATGGCTCTTGATCCACATATCGCAGTTAAGGTGAAGCCCTAGGTTGTATGCTATGCGTATTGCAACACCTATCGCATGTTAACAGCCACACTGGAAAGGAACCCCCATCTGCTTACCAGTATAGGTCCAGCCGGAAGCCTCTTTATTAACAGCCATTTCACGTAGACCCAAAAGTAGAGCTGCAACAACAGTGGAGGTGACTGGGTGATGGATCTCGGTCTGAAGGAGGAGCTTGGCATGCTCTGCAAAGATCTCACCGGCACTGTTTGGATCTTCCTTGTCCGAACGAACTTCGATCCTGTCTGAATATCGGGAAGCGAGAGCTAGAACAGAATACAGCAAGAGAGGAGTAACGTATCCGCTGGGGTTCATTTCCTGCAAATCGCGACGGAAGAACTGCTCGTGCACGAGATATTGCCACGGGTTTTGCCATGTCCAGTAGAGCGCCAATAAATGATCCCGCAGTTCTATCGGAATCTGGGGCCAAGACGGAGGCAAGTTGTTATACATGGATGGAAGTGATGCTGCGCTGGTATCCACCGCGTCATACTGGTGGTGATGGAGGAGGTTGAAGTAGCTTGGGGCGCCAAAATATCTCAGTCGGCCATCCTCAGCCACGCTCAGGTGGCCATACAAATCAGTCAGATCCTTAACCGGATCTCGGACATCATCTGAGCTGGTTGGATTCTCTTCTGCGGCTGTCGAGGATGCATCTGCCGCCGGGTCTTGCACAGTGAAATCGGGAATAGCTTTGGGCGGAGCTGGCGCCGCTGGGGCAACCCCAGGGACCATTTGCTGGCACTGGGCCAACTGTCGCTCCAGGAACTGGACACGATCACGAAGTGCATCTACATAGCGCTTACTTGGCGGTCTACTCCACCGTTAGAGCGCTGGAAGCTGGACGTATAAGGAGGGGGGCAGAGTTCACGGTCCAACTCACTTCCGCCGCTCGCTCTCAAAAGCATATTGGCACTGTCGTTCATCACGACTACAAGGGCCGCATCGAGGCTGCTCGCCGTCGCACTATGGCGCATATGATTTTAGTTCGAAGGTTTGGGCAGGGGAGTTGTTTCATTGTTGACCTACCCGGATCCTCTTGGTTCGACATGGCCCGCAAGCAACAGACACACGCTGACGGCCTGCTGGCTTTTGTTGGTTCATCACTGGGTTTCCCGCCGGTACTGTCAGTCTATTGGGATCCTCGTTCGCTGGCTCATGGGGGGGACATCATCGGTGTCATTGCTGACATAAGCGAATTGACGCTTAATCGTCGGACCCACTTCGAGACATTCCAGACGGCGCTTCAGGCCTAGTCAGGGAGAGCAATTGACATATGAAAGCAAAGGACACAACCTGCTTTTGCACCAAAATGACTACTTTTTAACCATTACAGCCTTCTTCTTACTATTATGTACTGCTTTTAAACCTACTGCTGCAAATATCTCTCTGCTATAATCTAATACACGATCCTAGACCATTTTCGGAGGCAAATAGTTGTTAGCACAGCCGATATGTTTAAGGCTAATTATTATATAAGTCTGGTCCGAAAGTCGCAAATCAAAATGTTGAGAAGTGTCCATTTTGGTTCAGAAATTTGGCTGTGTTACTTTATTTTCATTTGTCGACTGCTTTGGTCTGACCATTGCGGGCGGGGCAAACCGCTGCGTTGTGCTTGGCCAGCTGTCCACTAATACACCATTATACAAACTGGCAGTGGCAAGGCATATACGGTGGCATGGCGAGGCAGACTATGGCTGATCCAACGTGAGGCATTTCTGCTACTGGCCGTGTATTACGTTGGCGAAAGCCTGCCAGCGAACCTCAGCAAAGACCTACATGAACTTGTTCAGCGCATATCGGCCAATATGACAACCAACCGCTGTCACAGAGCATGAAGATCGCAGCTATGTTAGGCTTCTCGTGATATATATGAGCGGCAATGTATCACATGCGTAGAAATCAGTCAGCCTCGATCCTCAGCCCCAAAGCAGCGATCTAATAGAAACCTCTCCTCCATCACAAAATAGTTATCTCAAAATTCCAGTCTACTACTCTCAACATCTCGTCAAACATTTGCATTTCTATAACTTTTCGAAAGTTCGTCGTACTTCGTGTGCGACACTCAAATTTCACGATGGATCCGCTCTCAATATCAGCCAGCGTAGCTGGGCTGGTAACGATCACTGATATGATAGCTGGGAGATGCTACAGATACATCAAAGAAGCTAAAGGCGCCTCCAAGGAAGTCAAAAAGCTCCTTGAAGCCATTACCGATCTCTTTGGAATTCTTAATAGCTTGCGACTCGTGGCCTCCAGGTATGAAGGGGAGGCGTTCGACAGTACCATGCAGTCACAACATATCCATACATGCCATACGCTACTAGAGACAATCAAGACAAGACTAGACAAGGCGGATCCCAGTAAAGTAGATGAATCTAAATCAGCTTTCCTCCAGAAAAGTACAATGTTGGGCAGGTCACTAGTATGGCCTTTCACATCCTCTGAAACCAAGTCCTTGCAAGCTGAGGTAGAAGCCCACAAGTCAACTCTAAGCCTGGCATTGGCAGCAGATGGAATGTAAGTTTTTGGTTTTAGATTTCAAACGCTAGTAATATCTAATCATACTGATAACTCCTAGGACTGCTTTAATTGAAGCATTGAGTCAGCAGAAAAAACAAGATGATGATATAACTGAGATTCGAGAAAATATTCGCGCGCAAAGAGTTGAGCGGGCTCTCTCATTGCTAAGTATGTTCCTGGATATCAGTACTGTCATCCATGATAATAACTAACGGACCCCACTAGGCAGGGAGAGGCGTAATATGCTTGACAAAATCGGACCCTATGATCCTAATAGACATCAAGTTACGACAGTGATGACAGCTACTATAGTGAGATCAGTAGTATATAAACAAAGTAATAGTGCAGTAGAAACATATTTAGGACAACTGTTATATTAGCTTAAAGTAGTGTTTTAGTGTAACGAACTTGGTGATAGCTTTACTGGTAGGCTATGTAGCCGTAATAAAGATGCACAATTGACAGTTTACCTAAAGGATAAACCATTATACTACTTTCGATTATAGAGCATTCGTATACTAATTAGATTATATTCCCCAACTAGTTACCAGGTATAGGTAGATGACCGGTGATAGTAAACGAAGCGGCTAATTATTGTAAATATACAATAGCTTATAGATACGTTGGCAAAACACATGTTCACACCACTCCGAATACCCATATTTTGTGACAGTCATCGGATTAAGCAGCGAAGCAACTATCATTGCCATCGAAACTATGCTCGCTGCAACTTGTGCTGGACGAACTATGAGCTAGGACTGTCAGCCACGGTCGCCATATCGTTTGCCTCCGTCACAATGTAAGTCACCTTGAAACATACTTAAGATACCAAAACTTATACACCATTTTAATAGCTACCGTTGATTTTGTGACACAAATTCTACATATAACCCCCCCCCCCCGGGGCGATCTTCTTTACTCATCTCCGCACCAAGGGTATGGTTTGGAGCATAGCATTTTGGGGCGCCAAAATACGTACGAGACTAACGATTAAGCGATAAGCGCTCAAAATTCCCCGTTAGTTAATGGCGAGCTACATTGACAGACCGCAATAGATAGCTCGTGGCCGTAGCCTCCCTTCGCTCCAAAATAACCTTCATCTCCATTAGAATGGCCAGATCGTGGCGGGAAGTAAAGGATTGTCATGCTCAATAGAGGTATAATCGACCTATTTGTGGGTCTCTCACGTGCAGATCGCCTTTATTTTTCCATATCTCAACGAATACATCCGCTAATTAGCAGTGTTTTTTTAAGTCAAGAATATTCTTGAAGGTTTCCTCTATACGGATGTCATAAAAAGAGATTTTATCTGAATCGCATCCGTAAGTATACACTGCTATTAGAGGTTTTCGCTGGTATTTTTTCGGTTAAAACCCACTAACCAGGTTGTGGTAATGCCATGCCTTGCACCTGAACGGGCATTGGGTCCGAAGTTAATGTTAAGTCCGAGTGATCGCGTCAACCATTTTTCGTTGTCTGATACCATGACGCTCAAGGTATGTCCATCTCCTACCCTTCACCACCCCGTTCTCTTCATTTCTTTCAATGTACTCCTGCTTCCGTCCCTTGCTACGGCGCCGACCATTCCACACTGCAACCCAATGGCTTCCGGAACCGTCCCTAGCTCGTATTCGAGCAATGTCCACTGCAGTGACGGCCCCCGGAGGTTATGCTTGTTCTATGACACGCCCTAGAGCTTTGGGAGCGGTGCCAGAGGACACAGCTGCCAAGACCCATCATCGGAAAGATGGGAAAGGCTTCGCCAACCCGTGGGCGTCGTGGAAAGGAATGTCTGGCCCCCAGATTGGCAAGGCGGTGTTATGGTGCGTAGGAAAGGCCAACCCGATTAATTGCAACATCTAATTCATCTATAGGGGGAGACTTACTGGGAAGTTCAAAGTGCCCGACACCACTCCACCTACAGTACGTGTTGTCGAACCTACCTTCCTCCCATCCCGGGAAACTCCACAGCTACGAGCGACCTGGCTGGGACACGCATGCTACTATGTTGAATTCCCTGGCGGCCTGCGTGTTCTTTTTGACCCTGTATTCGAAGAGCGCAGTGGTCCCTTCTCTTTTATGGGACCAAAACGCTACACCCCCGCGCCATGCCACGTCAAAGACATCCCGATTATTGATGTGGTGGTGATAAGTCACAGTCATTACGACCATCTGTCCTACCATACCGTAATGGAGATACACCGGAAGCATCCCAATGCCACTTTCCTCGTTGGTCTCGGACTCAAGAAATGGTTCCACGGGTGCGGGATCGAGAATGTAGAGGAGCTCGATTGGTGGACCGACATTGATGTCACGTTATCTCCAAGTACCGGCGAAAAGAGCGTTTCAAATGCGTCCACTGCGAGTGCTCCCAGTGCCAGCGCCAAAGGTTCAGATATAACAGCGCGATTCTCCTGCCTGCCATGTCAGCACATTTCCGCACGGACGCCGTTCGACATGGGCGTCACCCTGTGGTGCTCTTGGTCCGTTGTCTCGGGAGGGAAGTCGGTCTGGTTTGGCGGAGACACTGGCTACCGTGCAGTTCCCGAAGTTGGGAAAGACGAGGACGACTATGGAGAAGCATATGTCGATCTTCCGCGTTGTCCGGCATTCAAGCAGATCGGTGATCTGAGAGGGCCGTTTGACTTGGGATTGATCCCTATCGGAGCATATGACCCACGATATATCATGAGTTCGGTGCATGCGAATCCGTTTGACAGCGTGAATATCTTTGTAGATACCAAATGTAAGAAGGCGATGGGTATTCATTGGGGTACGTGGGTTCTCACGGGTGAGGCCGTCCTCGAGCCTCCGGTGTTGTTAAAGCAAGCCATGAAAAAGAAGGGGCTACCGGAAACAGGAGTCTTTGATGTCTGCGATATTGGGGAGAGCCGGGAGTTCCAAGGTTGACTGTCTGCCTACACGGAGTCTGGAAAATGCTTGGGCGGAACTGTATTATATCAAACCACACTCTAGAGGGTTGCTGGACAGCCTTAGTTCACAGCCGCTGTATAAACAAAACAATCAGTGACATTTATTAGGATTGTATGACACCTATTTTCAAGCTACATCTCGTGTATTTTATGGTCTCACAAACAGTGGCATGTCTTCTGAGAGTAGATCTACTTTTGTTTGTTTTCCTATGTATTCCCTCTCCAACCTGGAGAGTGTGGATTTCTCGAGAAGTGATTGATTGGTCCAACGGGTTTCGGATTCCGGGATTCACCAATTCCGCCCCGACAATTCTGGGGCCATCACTTACACCTCAATCCGCACGTTTTATAGCCCTGCTTACTGGTTTTGCTGTTCATTCCCAGGCCATTCCAATTATCAATCATGTCCAGTCTCGCCGGTGCTTTCCAACCATCCACTTTCTAGGCTTTCCATCGCCCCTGCCGTGTCTGCACAGCAAACATGGACCAGCAGACATCAACGTCCCCCGGCACTGCAGCGCCCTACGGCTATGCGTGTATGGACTGCGCTCGGTCCAAATTGAAATGCATCATTGGCCGAGCCGGTGGGTGCGAGAGGTTTGTAGCACCCCCGATCCGGGCCGGACTTGTACTTGTAGAGCATGAGCATTAACGTCGTCAGATGCCGTCGATTAAAGAAAGAATGCCGCCCCAGCGAAGCGACTCGGCGCCGCCGTGTGCGAAAGCCTGCCGCACCCAAGACAACCCGTCTCGAGGAGAAGCTAGACAGTCTCGTGTCATTGATCAAAGCTGGAGGAATGCCCAATGCTCCCACTAATGGTCAATCTGACGGCGGTCCAAGCAGCAGAAATGGCGATCTTTACAGATCACCCATGTTGACACCAACGGACAGTCCCATGGCCTCTCAGCAGAGATCACCATCGTCTGGAATTGATGACGCAGCTGTTGAGATTTCTCCAGTAGATGCCGAGGAATATCTCGCAAATTTCCGGACCCTCAACCTAAAGTACTTTCCATTTTGCTACATCTCACCCGCGGCTGGGGCTCAGCAACTTCGCCAGGAGCGGCCGTTTCTATGGCTTTGCATAATGGCAGTGAGCTCAAAGTCGAAACCACAACAACAGCTCTTGACTAGCAAGATCCGACAGACGGTAGCGCAGGAGATAGTGGTTAATTCCGAAAAGAATATTGACCTCCTCTTGGGACTTCTGGTATTTATCGGCTGGTATAGTACATGTCAATCCCGGAGTTAGAACGCCAGTACTGACTTCTCCTGCTTAGGGCCCATTGCCAGCTTCAAAGCAAGCCATTCTTGACCGTCTTTACTCAACTGGCAATGTCTGTTGTCTTTGAACTAGGATTAAACAACCCCGTTCCCAAGGATCCCCAGATTATGCCCTATATGAAGGAAAAGTGTCGAAAGCCCCTTTCGCCTCGGACAATAGAGGAGCGGAGAGCTGTGCTGGGCTGCTTTCTGGTTTCATCTATGTACGTTCAACAACCATTCCCAGTAAAAACAAAAGCTGATAAGCTGGAGAATATCATCGTTCTTACAGAAAATCGACGCTCTCCGTTGGACTCGACATATGGATGAGTGTCTTGAAATGCTAGAGGAGAGAAAGGAGTGCCTCAACGATGAAATCTTGGTAGAGCAAGTCAGATTACAATTGATGGTAGAGACAATGCGCCCAGGTATATTGCCACATAGCGCATTGGAACGGACCGGGCACACCGGATCGCAGCCGTCTCTTTATCTTCATCCTCTGTATTCAAAGTTATATGAAATGAAGACCAATCTTTTAGCTCGACATCACACTCATGGTAGGTCTCCACACCCTTATATATCGTTGATTCCATTAATGTTGTTGTAGAGGTGGTATTTTTACACCTCTATAGTGTAGAGCTAGAACTGGTGTTGCCACTAACTTCGCTCCATACCAACCAATTAATGCTGCAAGAACGGGAAAATATTAGTGCCGGGATCGAGTCCATAAGGTCTTGGTTCGAGGTCTTCTTTTCCATAGCACCTGCCGCCTACGGTGGACTACCCTTCTCCATATTATCACAGCTATACCGTTGCATCACCGTGCTCCACCGACTCACAACTCTCGACAACCCAAGCTGGGACAGAAAGGATATATGGAACGAAGTAGATCCGCTCCTTATTTTGGAACGTGCTGCAAGTAACGTGGAGCAAGCCGCACATTTCGCTGGATTGGAGAATAATGACAACCCCAAACGAGACGCCTTCTCTCAGAGCGCGCAAATGTTTCGCTCCCTTCGGCCCGTATGGGAAGCAAAGCTGCGCGAGGGTAGCCTCTCAAGCGTTTCCGTGGCGCCCAACCTCAATGACAGTTTTGCTCCCGATGACTTTGCATTTGAGTTTCTTGACAATGACTTGCTCATGGAGCTTCTTATTTCTCCCAATTGTTAGTTATTCTCGGGTCTGTCGACTATGGAGCTGCTTCATGAGCGACTCTTCTGTGCCACCCTTTCATGGGTAGTGGTAGTTGAGCGCCCCACGTATAAACGAGCCGAAACGGACTTCAGCTCTAGTTAGGCAATTCTTACTCTACTTAATAAAGATAATCTTGACACAATGACCAATTGGTAATGACTCCCGGCCCGAGGTTAAGAGTGCTGAAACCTGCCACTTTGTCCGCCGTAAGAAGGATTGGGGTTTGTTTTGCTGACTGGAGATCCTGAGCAGGTCGGATTTCGGATTTCGCTGCACGAATCCCGACCAAGATGACCCTCCGTGGCTCATCTTAATCTCACTACATTATAAGAGCTTATGGACCTGCCGATCTCTTTGCTGTTTTATAAAAGTTTGCTACCGTGCCAGTTCCTCTGAGACATTTCACAACAGATTCATTGTTTCTTATGTGCAGTGTATTCGACAAGGAGCTTTGTTTATCCAATTCCTTCTGCTCGCCTCTTTTTCATCGTTGATCGCATACCCGTCTCTACCTCCAAGTCAGAGCCGGCTCCACCATGTCTTCCTCTCTGCTTGCAGAAGACCAATCCTCCCAGCCCGAAATGGAAAACAAGGAACGGGAGCTTTCCAACCCCGAATCCGAAACCTCCCAAGAAAAGCCGGATCATGTTCCCGAGAATATAGCAGTCGCCCCTCCAGCCGCGCCAGAGCAACAGTGGATATCGGGACTCAAGCTTCTTCCCATCATGGTCGCCATTACTCTCGGGGTTTTCCTCATGCTGCTGGATACTTCAATTATGGTCACGGCAAGTACTCCCGCACTCTCTGCCAGGTTGGCTGTTGACATGTCAAGATAGGCTACTCCGGTCATCACCAGCCAGTTTCACTCGCTGCCCGATGTGGGCTGGTACGGTGCTGCATATCAGCTTGCGTGGTAGGCGGGCTCGACGTCTTCTGCAGTGGGGCGAGCTGATGGTTTTGCTAGTGCTGTGTTTCAACCGCTGACGGGGAAGTTCTACTACAATTTTGACACCAAGGTGAGAAAGCCTAGTTCCTGTCCGCGGATTAGTTTCCCTTTTGTTAACCTCTTGTATGTAGTGGACCTTTATGGCCTTTATGGCCGTCTTCGAATTGGGCTCGCTGCTCTGCGGCGTAGCCACTTCCTCCAAGATGCTGATTGTTGGACGAGCCATCGCCGGACTGGGTTCTTCGGGTATCATGAATGGTTCTTATACCATTATTGCCTGCTGCGTCCCGATGGCCAAAAGACCGAGTAAGTCGCTCTAGTGTTTTTATAGGTGTTGCTGGTTGACATGGCGAAAGCTCTCATCGGATTCCTCGGTGGTTGTAAGTCCAATCCCATCTAATCCCATCGATTCTATATTTACCACCGCTCCAGTTGCACAATTTGGTTTGGTAATAGGGCCTTTGATCGGAGGCGCTCTAACACAGTACACGACCTGGCGATGGTGTAAGTCACCCTCCCCGTTCCCTTATACATGCTTCTGATTCCGCTCGACATCAGGCTTCTACATCAATCTCCCCGTCGGGGGACTTCTCGCAGCCCTTCTCGTATTCTCCCGGGTCCCAGAACCAATGCCCAAAGCCCCGTTCATGTCAGCGCTGCGCACCCTCCTCCCCAAAATCGACCTCATCGGCTTCGGGCTCTTCGCGCCCGCTGCGGTCCAATTGCTGCTCGCTCTCCAATACGGCGGGAATACGTACGCGTGGAAGAGTTCGCAGATCATCGGCCTCTTCTGCGGCGCAGGCGTCACTTTCCTTCTCTTCCTCGGCTGGGAACACCACAAGGGCGACCAATCCATGATCGCGTTCTCCATGGTCCGCAAACAGACGGTCTGGTCGAGCTGCGTGATGTATGGGTTCTTCATGGGCCAGCTGGTCTGCATTTCGTACTATCTGCCCATCTACTTCCAAGGCGTCAAAGGTGCCTCGCCAACGATGAGCGGCGTGTATATTCTTCCGGTGGTCATAAGCCATGTCATTACTGGTCTCTTCTCGGGCATGCTAAGTGAGTATACACAAACCCCGATCCTCTTCCCTGGGCTAACTATCTACCAGTCGGAAAGGTAGGCTACTACCTCCCCTTCGTGATCGTCGGTGCCGCCTTCGTAGCCATAGGAAACGGGCTCCTCTCCACCCTCTTACCAGCAACCTCCACCGGGAAATGGATCGGATACCAAATCATCGCGGGAGTCGGCCGGGGCCTCGCCTTACAAGTCGTAAGTCTCCTTGCGCCCATCACAAACGTGATGTTCTTCCTCCCACCTACTCACAATCATTCCTAGCCAGTCATCTCCGTGCAGAACACCGTGGCCCCCGCGCAGGTGCCCAACGCCATGGCGATCCTGATGTTCAGCCAGGCGTTCGCGGGCGCGCTGTTGCTCAGCATCTGCGACACGATCTTCACGAACAGCCTCAAGACCTTCATCCCGCGATACGCGCCGGCGGTCAACCCGCAGACCATCATCAATGCGGGGGCGACGGGGTTTTGGGCGTTGGTTAGTGGCGAGCAGCGGGCGGGCGTGTTGGTCGCGTATTCGAAGAGTGTGGATCGGGTCATGTACTTGATGGCGGGGTCGGCGGTTGGGGCTTTTGCTGCGGGCTGGTTTATGGGGTTCGTGGATATTAGGAGGAAAAATCAGGTTTCGAAAGCTTAGGTCGTGGTTGTACTCGATATGCTTGGAGAGGGGAAGTCGGAGGGATGGATGTGGAAATTAATTGAGATAGAGGAATTAAGTCGAGGTTGGACGTCGCTCTGTTGGCGTTGATAGCACCCATGGCAGTTGTGGATAGAGTAACTAGAGCGGAATTAATCTAATATCACAACTAGTCCGTTGTTAAAAATACCGAATATCTTGAAGACATATCAAATTAATTCCTAGGGCTCGGCGCCGAGCTTGATGCTCAATCAATAGAATCTGCGTAAGCGATGGACTGGGCCGTTGAATCAGCCATGTTCTACCAATAGAAATTCCTCCCACATCCCCTACCACTCTCATCGCCTCCTTCAAACCACCCCCTCCCTCCCACTCTCCGCCAAGTTCTTCCAGCTCTCCCTAGCTTCCAATCCCTCCAACCACTTTCTTACCCGGGGATACCGATCAAAGACCTCCTGCGCGCCCACCGCCTTGACCACCACGGCATACGGCACATGGAACAAGTCCGCCAGCGTCAGCCGCTCGCCCGCGAGATACTGCCGCTGCGCCAGCAAGCCGTCGTACACCGCTAGGACAGAGTCCAAGGTCGCGAGTCTGGTCGCCGCAGCTGCTTCGTCGGTTTCTTGTCCGTAAAACCTGAAGGGCAATGGTTAGCTAGTGGCGAGAGAGAAAGGGAAGCGGGGGAGGGGACGGACTTCTTGTAGATCTTTTCGTAGGCGTAGGCGCCGCAGGGTGGGTCGAAGTAGCTCTGTTCGATGGAGGCAGCCTTGTTGCAGAGTCAGCGGGTTCTGATTCCATAACTTATCTCATTATGCCATTTTTCCCTCGCTCTCTCGCTCTCACATACCTGCTCAAACAAAGCCAGCCCCTCAAAATCCCCATCTTCGGGAACAAGCCTTGCGCCCGGGGTGGCATACTTCCTCGCCAGATACTTGCAGATGGCTCTGCTCTCAAAGACGACGAACCCGTCGTCGACGAGAGCTGGGACTTTCCCAAAGGGCTGGAGCTTCAGGAATTCCGGCGACTTATTTTCCTGCCGGGCCAGGGAGATGGTCACGGTCTCGTAGGCGAGACCCAATTCGGCGAGGACGAAGGCGACGCGTTGGTAGCAGGTTGCACGGGGGTCGCCGTGGAGTTTGATGGCCATTTTGCTCGGGATGTCGGGCGGATGAGATTGTTCGCCGGAAGTGGACTTGATCGTGGATAGTAGGTTGCTGAATGGCGCGGCGTCCAGCCGGGCGGGATTGTATATATGCCTTCACCGCGAAATGCCCTTTGATTTCAAATCGATTTTCCTTGCTTATGCTATACGGAGACATTTCCGCGACTCTACACGCAGGTTCGCTTCTAGAGTTTCGCAAGAAGTTGCTGCTCAGCGTCACCCAGTATAACATCGCCCTATCAGCTGGTTAGTGCTGATGGAGTCTGGCGCAACGGCTCGCGATTTCTTGCCTGGTTCCACCTTCCGCCGAGCTGGTCTGGTCGGAGTTGGAGCCTTGGTAATTTGACTACTCTGTGCTTCTTTATGGGAATAAGGTTTCACAGGCAATATTGCAATGCCAAGGGAGACTTAGGATAGAGGTAGTAATTCCGTCAAGGGCGCTTGCTTAAGAGTAAGCGAAAGTATACTTGATGCTTATTCCATTCCAACCACACCATCAGCCCATAGGCTACTGGCATAGCTAGGATTAGGATGTTTTAACAGCAAAGACTAAGATGGAAGGAGCAGTCCCTTCTCACTACGCACGCATAGTCGTTGGTGGTAGAAAAGGGATTACTACTAGTCATATCAAATATAAAGCAAAGAAAACTCATGTCGTTACGGGCTTGGTCTCTTGGTCATGTGAGGTCGAGTTTGGTAGTACCTAGGCGTGTATGGCATCAGATGATTGGACCACAACACGAGATTGTGGCTTGCAAGCCACCGCCCAGTTTGAGTAGGGCATACCCGCTTCGAATTCCGGTACGATCTCGATTCGACCAGAAGCCATGCCGGGAATAAACAATTGCGATGCCTGCACAAAAGGAAACCAATTTATCCTGACTATGATAAATTCAGCGTCCTCTCTTTAGCACAACGGAGGCCAGCCAGACGAGTCCCTGACGAACAGGCGCTGACGCTGCCCCGCGAGTCCCTGGCATGCACCTGCCGGCTGCATGGATCCCTGTCCTGCAGGCTGGCGGGGTATCTCCAGTCTCGCGCAAGTTGGGCGTCCGATCCGGTCCATGTCAGTGATCCCAAGCCATCCACACCCACAAGCCTGTGCAGGTGTTGGAAATCCAATCCACCTCAGGCATACCCCGTGTGTCATACAATATTATATCCTCACAGGTTATGCGAACTAGTCGAAACTGAACCCGATTTCAGTTTCTTCTTCTTTGATTTTGGAGCGTTCGGTGGCCATCCTTTTACATCTTGCGTAGGTATGGCAGTCTTTCTGTTTATGTCCTGCTTTCCCACAAAAGAAACAGGAACTGTCTGGCTTGTGAATCCGGCCCGATGGGCCTCCCCCATTCTGTGTAGATCCTCCACGACCTCGAGCTCTTCCACGACCGCGTCCGGGCCAGTTGGTGTTCCTCCTTTCATTCGAATACGGAGCTACAGGTGGTGTAGGTCCTCGTTGTATGGCTTAAATACAGCTCACAGCCTTGTCTAGGTCGTGATCGTCTTGTTGATAGAAAACCGAGACAACCCTCCCCATTAAATCGTCTGGTAGTGCTATGAGGAGTTGGTCAAGCATTTTCTTGTCTGTGATCTTATTTTTGTTGATCTCGCGTCGGAGGCGTTGTAATTTCGAGATAAAGGAGCGTATGCCTTCAGTCTTGGGGTTCCACCTCTGTGACTGGAACTCCTTCGTGATCTTCAATATGTACATTGGATCATTCGATCGATCGAATTTCTGTAGTTCTTTCCATATAGCTACTACATCACGAGCGGTGATGAGATCTCGAAAGTTGCTTCGTAGTACACAGTCGACTGAGTTACAGAGAAGAACGAGAGCATGAGTTCTTCGTTCGGTCCAATCCTTCTTTACTACAGTTCTAACGGTTCAACTTCAGTTCCCTGTACTATTTCTCATGATTTTGAGAGTACGAGAGCTATCTGACAGTCGTGTTTGAAGGTAGCGTAGTTGTCACCCTTTAGGATGGTGACGTTGCCAAATCTTGACTCGAAGACTTCAGCGGAGGTCATACTGAAGCTTCCGCGCCGGGCTCATAACCTGTTATGATTATATAAGGTAGGGTTACGAAATCAGCTCAGTTGGCCTCTGATGGTGTTGACTTCGTGGTGCAATTGCCTGCAATATTGTTTTGTGCAACGCAGAGTTTCCTGTGGAAGCTCAGATCCCTGCAATGATGAGTAAGCGTATTTCCATCTACCCCGCCATCACGTGCCTTTCTCCCGACCCGTGTGGGTGTTGAGATTCGAAAGATTGGGCTACGTAATCAGCTCAATAGACCTCTGATGGGTGTTGCATATGTTTCATATATGAGATCTTTTGCATGTGACGTAAATGTGATGTATATTGAATGTAAAGTAGGTGTTGTTCTAAAGGTGATGTTGATGGTTTATATGCACAGTGTAGTGTTTCCCTACCTTATGTGAGCTCCCACTCCCTGAATGACTAAGCGGCTGTACGTCGCAAGAAGGTGCTTAGTGGCGCGGAGCCCCATGCTCTTCCGCGTTAGAGCCCCGATTATTCAGCCCCCGCCGCCGCTGACTCAGTCCGTCACTTTACGCGAGCATGTCGATGTAAGTCCTCGACATTTATATAAACTTACAGATAACTTATACAAAAATCCCATGATCTGAATCCCATCCTCTCCCTCTCCCCTTCTCCCATCATCACCCTCCCCTCCACTCATACCCAACCATGGACCTCACCTTCACCATCCTCAACGTCTTCACCTCCGTTCCCTTCACCGGCAAGCCCCTCGCCATAGTTCACATCCCAGACTCCCTCTCCGCCCTCACCCCCGCGCAAAAGCTCGCCATCGCCCAAGAATTCAACCACCCCGCCACGCTCTTCCTCTCCGACCTCTCTCCGGACGCTACTCTCGCCCCCATCGAGATCTACACTCCCACGGCGCCCATCCCCTTCACCACCCACGCAATCCTCGGCGCCGCCTTCTACCTCTTCCGCACACGCACACATCCCCATCTCCGCGCCCTCGTGACCCCCGCCGGTGAAATCCCCATCGAGGCCGGAGAAGTCCTCGAGATCGAAGGCGTCGAGGCCGAGCTCCCTCATGCATTCCACATCTACCCCCGCTCCTCCACCACCAGCACCACGCCGCACCCCATCGTCGCCATCACACACGACATGGCGTTCATCCTCGCAGAACTCCCCGACGTAGCGGCCCTCGCGAGCGTCAGCGAGGGCATCACCCTCACAGCAGCAGAAGAGCCCGCCGCCCCCGCCCCCGTGGGGACATACTACTACGTGCAACCAGCAGTAGCGCACAACGTACAGCAGCTACGGACGAGGATGTTCTCGCGGGGAAAGGAAGACGGGGCGACGGGGCGGGCGGCGGCGGCGCTGGCGGGGTATTTGGCGGTGCGGGGCGGGGCGAAGTTCTTCCAGATCACGCAGGGTGTGGAGATGGGGCGGGAGAGCAGTATGGGGGTGGAGGTGACGACGACGGCGGATGGGCAAGGGGTGAGTAGTTTGGTGGTGACGGGCGGGGCGGTGGAGGTTATGACGGGGAGCTTGACGGTCTAGGCGAGCTTGATGATTTCGGAGTTGGGATCAGTAGCTGTGTCTTTTCATGCAACAGCAAGCTGCATACTGGGCTTAAGATCGACACGGGTGTGTCCAATGGCATGATGATCTCTACTGGGGTTCAAGGGCGAGCGTCTTCACCTGACGAGTCACCCGTCTTTCAGCAGCTGAAACACAAGGCCTGCGAAGGCTTGGAGGTTAGAGTGAAGTTAATTGCACCGTACATAACACAAGTCGGATTTGACAGAATCGAATTCCATTAATTATGCTAGTATACTACAATAAAACTCAGTGGTTCGATAGAAGGAGGGGTGTTGAGCCTAAACCAACATCGGCAAGAACTATCGGAATCTCCCCGGACGCTCTCCATGGCTTCACCACTGGCTTCTCCAACTCGCGAATCTAGGAGCCCGTAGGGCACAGATCGTAGTTGCCATTCACATTGTTGCCCCACCAGGACGGGAAGGGCACCGATGGACCACCAGCACCGAACACAGCAAAAGACAGGATGAAGAGACACGTCAAACTGGCACCATCGAACGCACCGGCAATCAGGTACGAGTAGTCCTTGAAGATGCGGGGTCGGAAGTTACGGAGGTAGTACTGCGTGTAGAAGCCGGCGATGGTCCAGCTCAGGAGGACGCAGGTTTGCGACTGGTTGTAGGGGATGTAGCCGGCATATTGGATGAATTGCGGGAAGTTGATCTCGTTCAGCGAGAAGCGTCCGATCTTGGGGACAAACTAGGAAGACATGTGAGTAGGGGGTTACAACCAAGAGTGAAGTGGGATATGCATACATAGGTCGCGATACGGTGGATGACAACGACACCGGCTCCAATAGCTAGACCAATGGGCACCATGGCATACGTCTCGCCATATCGGTAGAGGTACGAGGCCAGCGCCCAGGTCGTGGCGTTGGTGTTGTACGACTGAATGGTGGCACCACTCCACGACGAGTTTCCGTTACCCGTCGTCAGGAGCTCACGATTACCCGCGACGATGGAGATCATCACCGCGTAGTTGATGAAGCCACCCAACACGGTACCGTAGATTTGCGTCAGGAACATAACGCGGGGTGGGATCTTGACTGTATTTCGAGGTCAGTATATCTTCACAGCGAGAGCGAGCGACGAGGACATACGATATTCACCCTGCTTCAAGTCATTGCTCAGGGTGACGGCATTGCCGATCACGTTGTGCGACCAAGCTGCAAAGTACATGTTTCCAACGGGGCGTCCCGGAAGCATCAAACCTGCGACGACCTTTGACAGATTGTTGGTCGCAATACCGTTACCGAAGCGAGCATAGATCAAGGTACTCTATTGCAACGTTAGAAGGACGCTCGGGGGACGACGTCTACAGAGGAGACTCACGAAGGGTGCAAGGATGATTCCCATCGCCAACGAGACAATATACGCCCAGACGGGAAGGGTAATGTTCTCCTTGATCACGACAACGAGACCCAGGACAAAGCTGATGACCAGCACAGCAACATACCACCACCAAGGCGCATCCTTGTAGTGCTTGGCCATGTGCACATGATGAGGATCGTCATACTTTCCCTCTCGTGCGGACTTGAAGGCCCGACGGATATCTCCACCCCAGAACAGAATAATGTGGGCAACCAAGGCGCCGATCTAGAAATCATTAGTCCACCATCATCCAAGTAGACTTAGAGGCATGCTCCGGGAGAACTTACAGCAGCATTGGCCATGAACATGGCATACGCGAACGTTCCGGTGAGGCGGGGAATACCGTATTTGGCCAACGCGGCCTTGTCTAGCACACCCCCCACGAAGACGGAGGAACTGGGGTACGTGGTGCCCTCCTCGGTAAGGAGTCGCGTGGACATGAAGGGGAGCGACTTCGCATTCCAGCCATTGCCATAGTAGATACCCAGCATGACAAAAAAGCAGACCACTATTCCAGCGGTTTGATGGAGTTGCAGTTTGAGGGGAAGGGAAGTTTGGAACGACGTAATCTACCGGCCGGAGTGTCAGTGGGCCGTGGGCCGTCAGGGAGGAGGGGATCTTACATATTGCCAATCGAACGACAGACTGAACCAGCCGAGACCCTCATTGGGACTGGCACCACCGAAGATGGAGGTGAGGACGGACGCTGTGTTGCCGGTGGCCTTCATCGAGGCGAGGCAGGGGATCGAGACGGAGTTCAACCACGGGAAGATGTACGCGGGGAAGAACTCGTACAAGAACATACCACCAAAGCAGTACCAAAACCATCGGAGCGGCTTGGACCCTTTCAGATCCTGCCAATGAAGTCCTTGCAACACCTTAACCGTCGGGAGCGTACTCCAGTAGACGGAATCGACGTGCCAGACGGCAATCGGACGCATAATACCACAGAGACCGTACCCAAACAGACCAATCGAGATGGTGCTCAAGATGACGGTGGTGGCATCCAGCGGCATGTCGTAGAAGAGATTCTGAGCCGCAAACACCTGACTACTGGCGGCGGCGTTGGAGGCGGAGGTGGCCGTGATGGCACAGATGGCGTGCTCCTTCAGGTTCCAGTGGCCATGGTTGAAGAACGAGATGATGCGGATTTTGAGCGGGGGCTTGCCGACGCCGCCGTTCGCTCTCCAGCGCGCCTCGAACTTGTCACCGCGGGGCAGAAACTTGGCCCAGGCCTTGCCGAGAAAGTAGGCGATGAGGACGATAAAGGTGCCCTGGATGGTCACCAACGTGGGTTTGAACTGGGTTCGTCAGTCTCGCGGCCGCGTGATGCTTCCCCTCCCCATGGGGTTCGCTTACCTGGTAGATCTGGTACATGACCGACTGGAATCCGGACAGGCCACTGGCCAAGACGATGCTTCGAAAGGTCAGGGCCGGCTCGAAGTCATCCCGCAGCGACAGCAGATGGGCGGCGGCATCGGCACCGGTGATGATGATGTGGTCCTCGCTGTCGCCGTCCTTCTCGTTCTCGTGGCCGTACTCGGGCACGGAGAGCACGGCCTGGATCTCGGCATCCAGGCCGTCCTTCTCCAGCTCGGCGGTGGCACCCACGTGATGCACCTTCTCGTTGAGGGCGTTGATGGCTTCATGGCTGGGCACGTCGACGGCCTTCCCCTCGACCGGGTTGGGCGCGCCGATGATGATTTGCTCACCAAGAGGATGGGCCGACATGCTGTAACAGGCGACGACAGGAGTCGAGAACAGGTCAATGGGAGCAACGGTGGGAGTCGAGGGGCAGCGGTGGAGGGGACGTCGACGAGCGGTCCTTAAGTAGTATATCGGGGTCCTGCAACGTCCCTGCGTCTGCGTCTGCGTCTGCGTCGCCGTCTCCGCACTCCCCTGAGCCGGGCGGACCCAGGCTGAACGATCGCAGCATAATTTGCGAGAGGGCAATGCGATCGGTGGTGCGATAACAGCGTGGGAGCATGCAATTGCACAAGGCCATGTCGCGCGGCCGAGATGCCATGGTTCAGGAAGGTCTCAATCGCAGACCCCTAGCATCCCGGGCCGGATGGTTTAGGAAGGTGCTGCACCATCGCGCGCGTCTGGACCCTCACACCGGGGCCAGGCAGGGCGCAGAGCGTCCCGTCCAGAGGCCGATGGCCTTGATGAGGCCTCCTTTAGGCATGTCCCGCAGCAATTAGGAAGGTCGCGCACCGGCAAAGCAATAAATCGTGTCGAGGCACGGCACGGCGTCGAAGGAGAGATTCAAGCTTAAGTGGTCGAGTCGGGCAGAGCAGATCCCATCTCTGGTCGTGGTGCCTCGCTGCCCCCCTCCATACCGCTGCAATGTGATTGGCCCGTGGGTGGTATCTCGTCCACCGGCGAGGGCCCATGCTGCTGGGGTCCCGATGCAGCACGCTCCCTCCCCACACCCCCTCGGCCGTGGCTCAGTCGTGCAGCAGCAGCAGCAGTCGACGGCTCTGCAACGACATTCCCCTTCCGCCTCCAGTCCCGTCTCGCAGACTGAGTGCCGACCGACAGCAGCACGAAGGCGCTCTGCGGGCCGAGCAGTCGGGCGGTGCAGTCGTCGGCCTCGGATCCAGCGCGGTGGTGTCGCGAGGCAGCGCCAGGACGACTCTTATCTACACTCCGATTTTAGCTTCGCGTTACTGTACGCACTAACGTCGTGGCTCTGATAAGAGTGCCGTAGCGCTGCTTGGCAGGAGGCTTATCCGGGAGCAAAGGGGCACGTCCGGATGTACGTCCTAAACGCTGCTGACTAATGCCTGCTGCTGACCGCGTCGCTTCGTGCTGCTGCCGGTGCTGGGCTGGGCTGGGCTGATGAGCTCCAACAACACGTCCTCTTTTGCCGGGGGAGCACAATGCAACCGGGTACACCCATTCATGGCGGACTTTCCAGAAGCTGCCCCCCGGCCCATCTCCACCGGCTGCTCGTGTTGATGTTGATGTTGCTGCAGAGTACAGCATGGCACGCGTCGATACCAGCGTTGCCGATCAGCCCCGACCAGACTCGACCAGACTGGACGGAACCACCATCCACTGAGTTTGCCCCCGTCGGGCTGATGAATGCTGGCCCCGGCCATGCCCGAAAGCCCAGTCGGGATCCGCTGCGAACCCCCATTGGCCCGTCGTGGCAACGTCTGGTGCGTGGCAGCGTTTGCCCACCTGCCATGCTGCGAAGGATGCACCGTCGGGAAGGACCCACGTAGGCCCGCATTAAGCTGTCTGCGGTCTGTACTCCCGAGGCTATGGGCTTGGCGGGTGAAATGCTTGCCTTATGGAGGGGAGTCACCGCGAGCCGGTCCCTCATGCCCAGGCCCATGTCGCATCGAAGGGGATGGCTGCAAGTCGGTCGTGTGAACATCCGTGCCCCGGATGAAGGAGGACGACTAATCCCATACAAGAAACTGTGTAGGTCCTGGCCTCACAGGCTGACGGCGTCAATCCAGCCAGCCCCATACGAGACCCGCGGGACCTAGTGGCCTCCCGAATGTGAAAGCCTTTGCATTGGTGCCGAGACCATGCGGCGTCGATGTAGTCACATTGGGCCATGTACGGTACGAGGTGCACAAGCGACGCGCTTCGCTGCATGGAACCCGTCCGATGGTTGAGACTAGCTCTGGTGCAGGCGAGGAGGCCAACTTCAGGGTCGCTCCCCGACCATTTCCGTGCGTCTCTGGTCCTCGGAGAGATTAAGCTTTGCCTGGCGGGTGGCAAGTGTCTCCACTTTGGAAGCTCTGGAGGAGCCTAGAAAGGCTCTGGGGCACCCGGCGTGCCAGGGCGGGAAATGCCTGTCGCCGTGCGTGGCGGCGAACTGGACGGGGATCAGAGCTGGGATGGAAGAATACAGTCAGATTCGTCCGATGTGCTCGAATCGACTGCCTACTTGAGGGTTGAGAGAGTTGAAGATAACAGGGTGGCGTTCGAGCCCTCGGTGGCCATCCGAGACGATCTAATCTGAGTGATGCTGCGGCACAGAAAGTCCTGCCCGGTTGTGCGAAAGATACGGCGAAGGGGCATTAGTCAGGGCACGATAGCAAATGGTCTCTCTTGGCTTTCCGAGATGCAGTTGTTTAAGCGTTCGAGCTTGACCTTGGACACCAGTTGCAATACATAAGAATTCATCGTCTCTCTATTGCCCAATCTGATATGGGAGACGGGAAACGAGAGTTAGAACCATAGTAGAAGTCTATCAGAGCTGCGGTATGAACGTTGCAGTGTTCCCTACGTTGGTTGCCCCAAAGGCTTCCTGTGAGAATGTCCACAGCCAAGCAATATCACCCTTGATCTTCGATAGGTGGTCCGCGGGGATATTATGACCTTGACACTTGCCTATTAGACCCATAGTAAGCATGGTAGAGCTAATCTAGAACTCAACCTCCACCCAGTGAATAAGTATTACAACAAGACGCATTTATACAAAGATATCCTATTTTGTCCTCAGTATTACGAGCCGCGAGGTTTCATAGAGTATTAAAATTACGCGGCGCATAAAGGCATTGTCAACTCACTGCATCCTGAGAGTCGTATTCCGTTCTTAACTCGAAGGCCGTCATAATATCTCTCTTTCTCTAGTCTCACGAGGAAGACTTACCTGTGCCTCGGAGCGAGAGATTCCAACAGGGCAGTCCGGGAACGATGGATTCTAGGTGTGGCGAGGGAGACGCCACACGTCGCTACTGGTGGAACTTCTTGGGCCAATTGACGGATTCTGGTTAAGGTTCTCACTTCGTGACTAGTCCTTGAAATCGCCCCTAGAGCCAAGCGTGCCAAGCTGGCCCAACGGCTCGCCGACAAGACTTGATTCCAGGGATCGACCAGTCTATGGTTTGCGATTTACAAGCCTCGTACAGTAGCGCCGTTGTTATCGCAGAATCACGAGATGCTACAGTGCCATGCAACACGTCCGAATACGCCCCACCCCCCAATATGATCTGTGCCGCATGCCGCTCTAGAATTAACAGTCTGAAGACGAGGTGTCCATTTGGTACATAGAGCGCTAAAGTATAGGGTACTGTCACGGAATAATCGCCAGCTTACAAAGTCAACCCAACAATGCAACTAGGCTATGGTAAGGGCGGCACTGAGTATGACTTGACATGGTAAGGTGCTGTATCCAGACTTGTTGCATGGCACTGTATCGGCGAGGCGAATAGGCAGTTGGGATCTGATAAGACAACATGATTTGGAATGCTAGCTAACAACTTCAAGCCACATCCCGTATCATGCTATGAACCGGCTTGATCACGTTAGAGGCGTGGCTACGGCTTGCTTCGGCCCAACCTAGACGTCGTGCCGATCTCCCTCGGATTCTTTCACAAACTCGACTTCGTAGGTGGGAAGCCTTCAATTATCCATACTAGCGTTAGTCGAGGACGTTCCCCTGATGTTTCCCGATGTTGGGAGGGTTTCTGCACGCGCACCTTTGCTCTGCCTTTTCTCGACCTTTTCCACACAGTCTTGGATAAAGCTAAGGATCGCGGTGCTTTGCGTCGTGTCTTCGGTTCCAATCGACAGCATGTTGCTGTGCCGTATTAGCCTTTTTCTGCAGAGATGGCTATCCTCCGAGTAAAGGCGCATGGATGGTTTTTACCTGAGATGGTTGTGTTTTTCCAGAACATGGAAGATTGGGAGGGTGCCAGCCGGCGTGCTGCGAGCACGATAGGCGTTGAAGAACGCAATTGCGCCATCGCAAGCTTCCTTCCTATACCGGGAAAAGATGGTGTCAGAAGTGCAGATTTCGTGGAGGGATAATTTGAGGCACGGGTTGAACGTACACTTCCCATTTTACCGTTCCAATATATGTTGGAATTTTGTCCGAGTCCCTGTAAGAACCGTATGAGCTTCTGGATACAAAAGCGCTATGCACTTTAGAGGAAGTGACCTACAAATACGGAGAGTCATTCGGTAACCGTTCAAACAGCCCTAGGGCGCATTTATCCTGTAGCAAGCGCGTCAGGAGAGCAGAAAAAGAGAGACGGGTGGTTACTAGCCTTCCATGCATCTTCAGCATCTGACCCATAGTAGTTGCGGAGAATCTTGGCTCGAATGGGCCGAGTTCGATCGTACCAGAACGGCACGCTGAAGTACATGATCCCAGCTACTGGCGGGACGACGGTATTCTTTAAAGGCCTCGACGAATCACCTACAGCAACAGATACGAAAACCCCTGGTCAGCGGGCTCATCATGGCTTCTCAGAACATGCCGCTTGTGAGACGACCGCACTCTCATCACCTACCTGCAGCATAAAGATTCATCGCAATGTGAGCCCCGCCCGACGAGTGTCCGAAAAGAATCACCTTGTCGACCGATCCCAACCCATATCTCTCCGAAGCAATGTTCTTGTAAATCCACTCGCGCATGAGCTGCACATCCTCCGCCCCGCCAGGATATTGCACATGAGGCACCATCCGGTGCGTAGCCACCACGGTGACGATGCCATGCTGGGCAAAGAAATAGCCAATGTTCCCCCAGTACTTTTTGCTCCATGCTTTGTCGCCCGAGAAAAAGCCTCCTCCGTGGAGGAAGAGCAGGACAGGCTTGTTCGGCTGCTTGGAAACCGGCACGTACACATCGAGCTGGTTTCGCTCGGCGGGTCCGTACCGCTCGTTACTGAGGAGAGTTACGCTGTCGGTGGGCGGGTCGGGAATGAATGGTTCGAAGAGCTCTCGCCATGTCTGCACAGGTCGTATCAGTAGGTTGCGCCGGGGGATTTCTGTCGAGCGTGGAGCGAGCTGACCTCTTCGTCGCCAAGATTGAACTTGGTTGTGTCCCTCCGAATTGCTGCAAAGATGTCGTCCATGTTTTCTGGGGGACCGCACTCCAGGTGTATTAGCAATTGATGACGCTGGGTTGAACGCTCTACTCGTGAAGTTCCGATAGACTCAAGAATCTGGTGGCTCAAGCTATGGACTATCTGTTTCGCAAGAGAAGAGACTGGGGATTCGGGAACATGGAAGACAAAGCGCAAAGACACAGACAAGAACTGGCCGGTCTTCTAAATTCGGTTCTGTCTGATCAAGCCTAGGAGCTCTATCAATATGGAGAATAGCTTCTGCTGATAATTGCGATAGACGATACGAGATAGGCCGGCGAGGATCCATGTGCACGGCGATTGGTACCGGCCCGCAGCGGAGAGCCGCCGGGTGCTGTATCAACCCCCACTATGGGGCGACCGCATCCGCCAAACAAGTGCCCTTGCCGACCTCACCGCGGCAGGACCATCGCATTTCTGGACTCTGCACGTGCTGGGATTCCATTAATACGACGATACACAACCAAGCCTGCGAGCGCCTAGATATTGTCGTCCAGTCTTGCTCACGGCCACGCTTCTCCATCGTGGTAACTATGCTGTCCGAGTAAGCTGCCCATTTCTCTCCATCCGCCCTCCTCGCCAACACTAACCGGACTGCAGGAGTGACGTTCGGAAACATGCCTCGAGGGAGAGTTGTTGGGTCATCATCCGGGGCTCGGTATACGACCTCACGAGTTTTGTTGATGACCATCCCGGTGGTGCAGCGGTCATTTTGAAGTACGCCGGCAAAGATGCCACGGCCGCTTTTGAGCCCCTGCATCCAGGCAATACCCTCGAGGTCCATCTCGAGCCCAAGTCAGTGCTCTCGTTCCATACTTAGCAGAGCGACTCGCTGAATTGAGTTTCTTCAAGACATAACCTTGGGCCCGTGGCCCCTTCGGCTATCAAGCAGAGCCCCGAACAGCAACCATCGGAAGCAAGAAATGGAGCTCCCAAAGCCGTTGCACTGCAAACCCCCAAGAAATTCAAGCTAAGTGCGGTGATTAATCTTGGGGACTTCGAAAGAGCCGCCTCCTACAACCTAGACCCCAAGGCATTCGCATGTAAGTGTGTATCGATCGGGAACTAGCTCCGGATGTTGATATCCTCCCGTCTAGTCTACCGAGCGGGCGCCGACGACGAGAAAACTCTCGACTGGAATCGGAGGAGCTGGCAAGCCGTGCGCTTCCGGCCACGGGTATTACGACCCATCGGAAAGGTCGATCTCTCCACGTCCATCATGGGGATCAAATTCTCGTCGCCATTCTTTATCAGCCCTGCTGGCGCAGGGAAGCTGGCTCATCCGGAGGGAGAGATCCTTATGACCAAAGCCGCTGCGAAGCATAAAGTCCTGCATTGGGTTTGTAACATGGCCAGCTGCACGCAGTTGGAGATGGCTGAAGCCCGGGCGCCAGATCAGACCACCTTCTGGCAGATCTACGCGATGACCAACCTGGCTATAACCGAGAAGGAGATCAAGCAGGCGGTGGAAAGAGGCTACAAAGGCTTTGCCTTGACCGTTGATGCGATCCGGGCCGGGAAACGTGAGCGAGACTTGCGCTTCGGCGTGGAAGAGTTCGAGGTTAGTCTTGAGCCCGCGGCGTGGAACTGAATCTTCACACTTGGCTTACTCGGCACTCTAGTCTCCCGAGGATCCCGAAACTACAGCTGACGGAAACACCCACGGCGGAGGTATCTCTGCTACTCGAGCGTGAGCATCATCCTCCAATCTTCTGTTCGGGCAACCAGTTCGTGACTAATGCTGTGAACACAGTCCGGTATGGTCTGCCTTCGATTGGCCCAGCGCCATCGCCTGGATCCGCAGCTTCACCGATCTCCCCATTGCCATCAAGGGCATTCAGTGCTGGGAAGATGCAGCTCTTTGCATGCAGTTTGGGGTCCACCCCTGGCTATCGAATCACGGAGGTCGCCAGCTGGAAGGCGCGCCGTCGGCCGTGGAAACGCTCATCGAAATCCGGCAACATTGCCCTAGCGTTTTCCAAAAATGCGAGGTCATTGTTGATGGAGGGATCATGAGGGGAACTGACGTTGTCAAGGCGCTTGCTCTTGGTGCTAAGGCTGTTGGGCTTGGACGAACCTTTCTCTACGCGCTTTCGTTTGGGGAAGCTGGCGTGAATAGAGCGATCAATATCTTGCAACAGGAGGTCGAGACTGCGATGGCTTTGCTGGGGGTGGAGAAGGTGGAGGATCTGGGCCCCGAATATGTATGTTCCTGGCCGAACTTTCCCATCTTCTTCGTTGGCTTGATGATCTTAACGCTAATACCGATTACAGGTCGACATATCGGCATTCGAGCTCCGAGCACGTTTGTAATTCATTATGGCATGGTAGAGTCAGTTTCTTACCGAAGGAGCCTTTGTTACCTCGGCCAAATAGTGGCTAGAGAATGCGGAATGAGGCTGCATAAGTGGCTCAAGGAAGGTTGAGAGCGCCTTGAGTCATGTCTTGATATGATACACTACTCCGAACTGCTCATTCGTCGTGGCTGTACATGTAGGGATATATACATAAATTTTCTCCTCGCTCGTCTCTTACTTCTTCCATGTGTCTCGATTGAACGTAGTGCACAGAGTGATTAAACTAATAACGGTCTGAATGACCATCCAGCTCGTGGTAGGAGGTCTGATGCGTACCCAGCTCGGCGTAAGATGTCCGCATATCATCCAGCTCTGCGTAGTCGGGTTGAATTATACTGTGTCTAATTGATGGCCGTTCCGATAATTCTGAATTCAGTTCATGTATCTGCATTGAAGCATCTCCAGCCTTCTGGAGGAGGGAGCCGGTTTCCGGTGCTGCGATGCTGATATCATGAGCATCGGACAACGTTCTCTTCGTCTTTCTCAAGAGGAACCACGCAACCTCTACTCCAATTCATGTATTTTACTTTATTGCTACATTTCTAGTTTTGCTCCATTTCCCTGTCCATTTCCCTGTAACGGGCACTTTGTCGATCTTTTAAACACATAACTAAATAGGTTGATCTATCGTAATGTTAACTCGTTAGTGACAGTAAGCATTTAAGGTATCGATCAATAATACTACAAGAAAATGTTGTATAGTTTTGAGACCTCCAGCTATCTAACTTAGCCACGCTAAAGATTTAGGTATCTTACTGTATACTATAGTTTTACAGCTCTATTGACTTTATCTTGATTTATAGGGAGACAGTATTGTATTCTCCATGATAAGAATCAATGTATTCAAGCACCAAATCGCATCGACTCTGCCAAAAGGGGGGGGGGGTGGCCAGATATAGTGATTAACTGGAAAATAAGCAGCCACCAGCTGACGGGCTGATGCAAAGCAAAAAAACTGTACAAGCCATATAACAAATAATAGAGCGCAGAGGCTTAGACTTAGCACTATTTCTTGTCATGGCTTGTCGTTGCGCATGGTTGCGGCTTGCCTAGTGCTATAGAGAAGGCGGATGACGGCGGTGGGAAGTATGGGGCACATAACTCAATCACGACCGCACAGTCAATATCCAGGAGATCGACTGTGCAGTGTATCTAGCTATCGGCCCTAGAATAGGGTTCATGGAGGCACAACCTCGACATGGTTGTCTAACATAATTATGTGGGCCATCTTCAAAGCTACTCGCCGAAATGGAGTGGGGCTGGAACGTACTGTAGTTGTGATTGCTCAGTGAAGCTGTTCCAGCCTGATAGGATTCGCGATGATGAGGAAGAATCGACCGAACTATGAGATTTGTTGTGAGAGAATGCCAACGGCATTGACTTGCCAGCATCGAGGTGGATAAAGTATTCTCCGAAGGTTTGCGACGATAAGGCTAGCTCTCCATATGGGCTAGTGCACCTGGGCAGCTGTCAGCCATTAGCCGGGCTGCTATTGGTGGATTCCTTAGACTGGCAACCCCAACTTCCATGGCTTGGTAACTTTCATGATGCCTAACAACTAGAAAGAAGAAGGATTTCTTGTCAATCGACTTTCTATTGTCCAACCGTGCTCAGGGCGGAGAGCTGTCTCTTCATGCCTCGGCCACCCGTGCCCATTGAGCAACGGCAGCGTGCTCCTCGAGCCTGTGGTGTCTGTAAAGCGTCAAAAAGGCGCTGCGATTCGCGGTTGCCATGCAGCGCGTGCGTCAAACGCAATAATGTATACGCCTGCTCATACTCTGAGCCTGTTGGCCGTCGACGTAATGTCCGCCACGCCAGCAAGGCCGAGCCACGGATAGCGTCTCAATATCCAGAGCATCATGTAGCAATCGATCCGAGCTCCCAAGTCGAACCAGCAGACCAAGCCTTTGCACCATCGCCAACCGTGTTGTCCCAGAGCTCAGGAGCTGCTACACGCGAGCCAGATCAAGAGACCGTAACGCCAGTCAGAGTCCCGGTTTTAACCCGTAGTCGCATGCTATTTAACGCGAAAAGAGAAAGAGGTACCAACCTTATGGTGGTTCGAGGAAACCAGGACGTACTCTAACCGACGTGAACAGTTTTTCTCGGAGATGCTGCATCTCTGTCGTTTTTGCAATTTCTTCGTGAGATTCTGGCGCAGCATCTTGGTCCCTGTACCTTTCCTGAGAACGGAAGAACCCGCGTAACGCCCGAGGAGGAAATCTTAAGTGAGTTGCCAGAAACTTCTGAGGACACCGAGTATAAGAAAGCTTTACTCGAAAGCTACTTTGCAGCGGTATAGTATTCCATCTGCTTGACAGGTTTGTGCTAATTCTTCTTAGTCCAACGGGCTGCTCGACCTATACACTAAAGACGAGCTTGCAGCCTTGATGGCAGAGACAAACAATGCCACAGATACCCCTACTGAAACAACAGCAGCACTCTACATTGCTATAGCAATTGGCGGACAATGTCGTGCATCTGGTCCCCTAGACTTGCAGTACGCTAAGAAATATTTCTTCCTTGGCCAGAAGGTCGCATTCCAAGGCATGGTTGAGGACCCTAGCATAACACTGACACGGTCCTTCCTTCTCATGGCCTTCTACATGCTCGGGGCATGCCGGAGGAATGCCGCCTTCATGTATCTTGGAATCGCTGCCAAATCAGCCTATGCTTTAGGCCTCCATGTTACAGAGCATTATGCATCAACGACCGAGAATGAGCGGCATCTCCAGTATGTTGGATGGCCCCTTTCAAATCCGTGAGGCTAATGGTTGCAGTTCGAGCACGTGGAAGAGTCTTCGAATCTTGGACATCACCGTGAGCACGTTCCTTGGAAGGCTTTCGGCAACTCCTACACTGATGGTTGAACCCGAAACTTTTGACACGTATCAAAATGAAACCTCATCCAATCGTCGCATCTGTCAGGATGCAATCTATCGGGCGGCCACTATTATGGATGACATTTTCCAGGGCCTCCTCGGCTCTAAAAGTATTGATACGACGACGGCCGAAGATTACCTACAGAAGTTGAACGCCTGGAGCTCCGGTCTTCCTAGTGATCTCCGTAGGTTCACGCGAGCCTCTCCAATCCAACAATCAGATCAGGAACTTCTGATTGGTAACATCCATGTTGCTGGTATATACTACTGGACTGTAATGCTTATAACCAGGCCCTTCCTAATCTGTACGATGTCCTGTAGTTCAAAAACTGCCGCAGATCCGTTTCCATACGAAAAACAATCATATGCAGAGATCAAGAAGCTCTCGCAGGTATGTGTTTCCGCAGCCATATATATGGCACAAATGTGCCGCAGTGCGCTCGAGCCCGGATCCTTACTTGATAATATGTGCGTCTTAAAGTAAGTGTTCCCTTATTCTGCCTAGTTAGCAACCTGCAAGGCATTGAGCTAATACTGGAAGCAGAGGCTGGATATATAGCGCCGGTTTAGTCCTTGGGTTCTCCTTGGTTACTAGCGCTGATATTCGTTACGACGTGGAAGAAGCTTTCAGCGGCGCCCGTGAAGTTCTCCAAAAACTATCTCAGTCTAGTCCTCGTACTGAACACTACTATGACGTCCTCCACCGACTAAATGAGGCTATTACTAAATATCGCCAAAAGCTTGCCAATGAATCGCGCAAGAGACATACAAGTCTTGTTACAGAGTTGCTGACTATCGAGGTTAATGCGCCTGTTTATGCTGGGCAACAGAGGACGGAGACCCCAGATCACAGAGATGGTCATTCACACGTCTATACCAACATGAACGACAGGGAGCAAGATGTGAGAGTCAATGGCAATGGACTTCCAAATCATCATAGTGGCCCCCATAGCGATATGGATAAATCAGCAGCCAGCGACACTAACGCTTGGGCTGCTTATGACCATAACTTACCGGGTCTTCCAATGGCTTTCGGGGCTGGTAATACGGAAGACACGGAGGCAGCTTGGGATACCTTTGCCATGCAGATTTCACAGTCGTTTCCGATCGACAACGGATTTGGACAACTGTTTGATAATCCATGAGACAATATGGAATTATTAAGGACACTCAATTTGGTTGACTTGATTCTGATCCTTGTCTATATCGACGTTTTTGGGTAACAATGAGATGGGGTGAGAGATTGAATAGCATTTTCAAGCCCTGGATTTGTCAGCCGAAATTCAAGCCGTGCATTTATCCCGCGTCCACAGCTACTACTTGCGACTCACTGAACCCCACGATGGCAATTTGTCAGTGGTAGCAGTGTCAACATCAAATTGGGCCTTGTAACCGCCCCACCGCTACTTTGAGCATGATTCGTCCAAAGTGTACAAGTAAGCCGGCACGGCGCAATTTGATAAGGGAAATCAATGATACAGTAGGTGGGGTGTCGGCTCTGTTCGCCGGAAAGGTGTCCCCGGCCCGCACCCTTTTTTGAGAGCCGTCAAAGGGGTGTTATCAGCTGTCGCTGGTTGGTTGTCATCTGAGAGGGGTGCGGATAGGGCCATGGTACTCACGCCTCTGTCCGAGATAGCGATGCTCAATGGCTTGCCTAACGTAAAGATTCAGAGGCAAATGCCGACGCTCAATGGCACTCACATGGTCTAGAAGGCTCGTTGTTTGCGGTCCGCAACAATATTGCCAGACTCTTGATCTTTTTATTCATAACTGCCTGTGCCTATTAAAGCTTTCGGCATAGCTGTTGACACAAGCAATACAGCATCTTACACTACGCCTTTTATTTTCCCCCACTCCGACGCGACGCGAAAACTTAGCACAACATGGCAAAGCCACTTGTCCCTACTATCTCTTTGAAAGGTGTGAATCATGACCGGCTTGCTAGTACTCGGCAAATACTGACAAGGCGTTCTGGCAGACTTTGAGAACCGCCGGGATATCATCACAAAGGAAATCATTGACGCCTGCGAATATGCGGGGTTTTTGACCTTGGTAGACCATGGCATCACCGTCGACGAGATCAATGCCCAGTTCGCGATATCGAAGGCATTTTTTGACCTCCCGTTCGATGTGAAGGCTAGGATCCCGCATGATGTGAAAACAAATAATGGTTGGGAGTACAAGGTAGACTTTACCTCTATATCACTGTATCACAGATGTTACCAAGCGAGACATCTAACCATATTTCCTGCAGTCACAACTGCGACCGAGTACCAATATGGTCGATCAGAAGGAATCTTTCTGGATGATGAAGCGCTCTGAATGGCCCAGTGACAACGACGTTCCCAACTTTCGCGAGACCACCTCGAAATTCATATCGAAATGTGAGGGCATTTCAGACAAGGTTCTCTCCTGCCTCTCAATCGCCCTTGGATTTGAAGAAGACTACTTCCGAAAGGGCATGGGCATTGATGAAGAAGACAGCCTGACGCAGCTCCGCCTCATTCACTATATGGCGTCCGAGAATGCAGCTGGGACTTGGAGGGCTGGACCCCACACGGATATTGGCTGTTTAACCCTCCTTTTTCAACGAGACGGCGAGGATGGCTTGGAAATCTGCCCTGGTAGAGAGAGCTCTCATTCTTATGGCATCGGGGACACCTTCACGCCCCTCCCGGCCCAAACAGGTCCTATCGTTGTGAATATCGGAGATATGCTGAGTAAGTTCCTCGTTAGGAGAGTAGGGGAGCTTTTCGATGAAGGTACTAATTCCCTGCTTAGTGGCCTGGTCTGATGACCGTCTAAAGGCCAACTTCCACCGAGTCCGTGCGAAGGATGTCGGAAAATCTCCTGATCGTTATTCCATTGCTTACTTCAACACTGGACGAAAAGGAGCTATTATGCAAGGACCTGGGAAGAAGAAGTGAGTCACTTGAGATGGTGTGAGAAGCTGTTCTCTAGAAGAGCGGTGACCCCATTAACTCTAAGAGATCTGGGCTAACTTCTTAGCCCCCCAATTACTTGTGGCCAATGGTTCAACGAAGCTACAGAAAGACAGTTCGGGTATGTCATGACATTTCAATCCTTTTCACTTTATTCTCTGTGGTTCCAATTCCTTTACTGACTCTGTCTGCTCTATAGAGCTATGTCGAAACGGCGACAGGAGGTTGCGTTGAAGGAGGACGGAAAGACTGCAACGGCTACCGTGTCAGCTGCGGCTTAGTTCTACTGTTTATGATTGCTTTTGGGGAAGGAAGCCTGGGAGATGTACCGTCGGCACTTTTGTCGTCAATACTACTATACAGAAATACTAGTTGAAATTATGTTTATTCATTTGAGGTCTTGATTTTATGTCATGATATAATATGTGACATTTTTGTCTGGTCGATGGAGTCTAGAAGAAACCCTTGGTAAATCTCCATGGTATATTGTTAAATTTGGTATTTACATGATAGGACACAGCATGAATCAATATTTCTACTGGGAAAACACGAGTACAATCATACACAAAGCTAACTCGAAAAACGTTTAAAATTTAGAGATCTATTTTGGCACAAGACATGATGCAATTTTTAATACAGCCTTACAACCCTGACCATGTGGTAGTTTTATCTACGTGGAGGCTGCCCTGCAAGCAGATCTCCACGCTGCTCTCCCCGATGTAAACTCCATAGATACCCTCTTCACTCACCCAACAACCCAGAACCTCATCCCAGAATGAAGTAGCTAGGCGGTCAAGGGGGATGAAGACTTCTTTCTCCTCCCCAGCAAGCAAGAATACTTTCGAGAAGCCCTTGAGCTCTTTTATTGGTCGTGAAATCGTGTTCGTTGGGGCGGGTGAAATGTACAGTTGTGCGACTGCAGAACCATCGACAGAACCAGAGTTGCGAACCTTAAATTTTGCTCCTTCACTCGATACTTTTAGAGCAGAGAAGAAGAAGGTGGTATAGGATAGTCCATGTCTGCCGAACCGGGCTATTAGCTACTTGTGTTCTCATCTAGGGGCTTTGAGGAAGGATGGAACGAAAATCTAGCCCATCCAACTGCGGCTTCAACTTACCCAAAGGGAAAGGTAACACTTCTCTTCAGCTTTTCATAGTAGCGATAGCCAACATAGATACCTTCACCGTACACAACGCTTCCACGTTCACTCTCAAAATTGAGAAAAGCCGGCGTATCTTCGATGGCGACAGGAAAGGTGACTGGAAGTCTGCCGCTTGGATTTTCGACCCCGAAAAGCACATCGGCCAAACCGTTTCCTGATTCGTTACCACCATACTATAGGTGCTTCAGTTAGTGGATTCTTTCCAACAATGTTTTGACTGGTCCACTGGGTGCCAGAAGTCTAGAGCAGGAGAAGCAATACTTACCCACATGTGGACTTGGGTGGTGGTCTTCGCAACCCAAGGTTGCATGTTGATAGGAGTTCCTGATTGGGTCACTACAATAGTGTCGGGATTGGCTTGTAGGACACGAGTTATGAGCTCTGATGTTGCCCCGGGTAAGTTCATATCTGCCCGGTCATACCCTTCGCTCTCAAGATCTTTCTGTATCACGAGTTACTTAGCACGCCATGCACCTCCATACAAGAGTGTGCTGCAGTCAAACTTACATCGAGTCCCACACACATGATAGTGTGTTTGCATCGCTTAGCCAATTGAACAGCTCTTTCGATAGAAGACTCCGGGTCGGTCATTGGAGCGGCACCAATCCTGCCAGCACCACCACCATAACTGACCACACCTGGCTTGATTACTTTGGTTGTTGCAGCACTTCCAAATTCCAAGCGAATTTTGTAACTCGTGCCTTTCTCCATATCAAGAAGGCACTTCTTTTCGGTGGTACCCTTGCCGAAGAACGTGTTCCCAGCTTCTTGATTCGTAGTATTATCAATAACCAACTGATCATCTATGAATAGGGACGCTGTGCCATAGCACGCAATACCCCACTCAAATGTTGCACTCTCTGATGGCTGAAATACACCTTCTACATCGGTCCAGAAGCGAGCACTTATCCTAGGATGCGAGTATCCCATCAATTGCCAGGTTGATTCAGTGATAATCATCTCATCGATCACCTCGCGGTCTGCTACAGTTGGTGGCTGATCGAAGAAACGCATCCTCAGCTTCCCGATCTGGCTATCAGGCGTAGAAACTGTTTGCCCTAGCAGAGGTAGGAATCCGTATGCACGAGTGCCCATCTCGTAATGAATTTTAACATCGGTGCGCGGCCGGTGCTGTGTCAACCGGGATACGATGCCTTCATAGTTATTGACGATATAGTATGCATCAAGTTGTGCGCTGCCGCCTCCACAATATGCTCCGTTCATCATATTAGGTCCGATCAACGCAATTTCGTCAATATCAGCTGAAAGAGGCAGGACTTTATTGTCATTCTTAAGCAGAACAATGCTTTCGGCAGCAACCTTGCGATTTAACACTCGATCAGAGGGAAAATCTCGCTTTCCTTCGACAGGCGAAACACCATCAATCTTGCTACATCGTTTCACGAGCTCCAGTACTTTCCGTGCACGAGCATCGAGAGTGCGATGAGTGACTTTTCTGGAGGAAACAGCTAGGTCAGCAATGATGCCTCTCCATCGGGTTGGACCTGGCATCTCAAGATCCAGGCCTGCGTTCAGTGCATCACTTGTTGAGTATGTGCCGTACCTGGAAGCAAAGTCAGAGAAATGTATTCAATCTTACTGAATTCAAAATTGCGTACCAGTCACTCATCACCATGCCCTTAAACTGCCACTCTTCTCTCAGAATGTCTTCTATAAACTCCCTGCTCTCAGAAACATGCGTACCATTGACTTTATTGTAAGATGTCATGATGGCTCCGGGATTCCCGTCTTTCAAAGCGATCTGGAATGGTAGCATATATATCTCCCTCAGTGCACGACCTGTCACCTTGACGTCTACGGCCATCCTTTCGTGCTCCAGGTCATTTGCAACAAAATGCTTTAGCGTGGAAACAATTCCCGTTGATTGTGCCCCCTTGATGTAACTACCAGCAAGCTTTCCGGAAAGAAACGGATCTTCTGCGAAGGATTCAAAGCCTCGCCCTCCCAATGGCGACCGGTGCATATTTACAGTCGGTCCAAGCCACCCACGGGCACCTTTGACTTTCACCTCTTCACCAATGAGTACACCGGCTCGTTGGATGAGGTCCTGGTTCCACGTCGCGCCCATTGCGCTTCCGCAAGGGAGACAAGCAGCTGGCACACCGGCAGTGAAGCGCGTACCACGGGCGCCATTGGGCCCATCAGTAAAGCGAATGGAGGGCACATTCAGGCGAGGGATGTCCAATGTGTGCCATGCATCCTTTCCTGCGTCCAGATTAGTATCCATCGCCATGTAATGTGTCAAGTAGAATATGCATTATTCGTGCTCCCAAACTTGACTTTACTTACCAGACAGCAACCCAATCTTCTCCAGCACGGTGGCCTCAGAAATCACCGTTTCTACATCAAAAGGGAGCTGGTCAGACACATGACCGGCTGCCATACTGTACGTCAGCGAACGGCTATGATGTCGAGTTTGATGGCACCTGGGACTTGGTTGTACAGCGGCTGCTCTTGCTCGGGTTGTCCACGCATCTAAGTTCTTTCAAACAAGCGAGCGAGCAAGTCACCTACAGTCCTTCACAGTTAGTATGGAAATTCACAGAATAGGTTCCTCTGTAAAATAGAGTATTAAGCAACAACAACAAAAGATATATTTCAATGCTGCCGGCCGTGCGGTACTCTCACGGTCCCACATCTCTGTCGTCAAAAGAGTAGCGACCCCCATCTTCGGCAACCCATTGAATCACCCAAGCTTTTTCCCTGCTAGTCCTACAGAGCTCCGACTGCAAATGGTTCTGGCACGCCTGGGTAAAACCCGCAAGCTTAAGGAACCCGGACAAACACTCACTCATTTGTTCTGGCGAGCGGAGTGGGACTGGGCCGCAGCTTCAGGCCAGGGCCCACCAAGCGGTCGAGCATGGCAATAGTGGGAAGAAACCATATCCGCCGATAGGAGTGTGCGGCCCTCTCAGCTCCAGGGCCGCAAGGATGCGGCAAGCTGCGGTTAGGGGACTAGCCGCACCGCTTGCTTCACCGACGATAAGAAAGGACGTGAAGACGTGGCGGCCTGGCAATTCTTGCTACGCTCGTGGACAATGGCTGAATCTCCTTGCTCGCCTTCGCTGCAAGCTCCTGCTGCGTGTGATAAGAAAGATTCAGGATCTGGCGGACTGCATGGGCCTTGGGCGACTTCAGATTAGACGCCTGCCTGGACATATAAATCTCTTCGAGGTGGCGAATTCAATCATCCCCGTCACTTCCTGCAAAAACACCCCTTTGGCGTAACTCTTCTTCGCTTCATTCTTTGGTGTGGCCATCTTTATCAAACACTCTAGGAGTGAAATATCGATAATTGCAGAATGGCGTCAAAGACTGCTAAGAATGCCATTGGGCCTGAACTCGCTGCGGTGTGTGGGCAGAAACCCTTGATGCTGCTGGTCACTACTAAACCATTATTGCCCATAGGTCCTCCCGAAAGATGCGAAGCCTTGGTATCTCACAAAGCATCTTATCATGTTGAATTTGATTCTCTGCGTGCCATTGATCAGTTCCAGTGCCGTGGGTTACGATGGTAAATCTGCTCCATGCTCTCGCTCTAATCGGTTCCAACGCTGATGTGATGCTTTGCCAGCGTCCATGATGAATGGTCTACAGTCCCTGGCTCAATGGAAAGATTACTTTGGCCATCCCAATGCTGCACTCTTGGGCACCATTAACGCTGTTTACCCTATCGCCAAGATCTTGATGCTTTTCCCCGTCACTTGGCTTGGAGACCGTTACGGCCGCCGTGTGCCTATCGCGCTAGGATTGGTGTGTCTTGTTGGGTTTGCCATTTTACAAGCTGCATCACAGGACATTGCAATGTTCATCGTATCCCGATTTCTCCTTGGGGGAGCCACCATTCTGATCGCCCAGCCATCTCCCATCATCATCACTGAGCTTGCCTATCCAACCCACCGCGCTAAGATCACGGCACTCTATAATTCCTCGTTCTATTTCGGGGCTATCCTTGCTGCATGGGCAACATATGGTACATTCAGGCTTAATTCTACGTGGTCGTGGAGAATTCCTTCAGCAATGCAGGCGGGCTTCCCATTGATTCAGCTCGTCTTTGTGTACTTTCTTCCAGAGTCTCCTAGGTTAGTAGCCCCAAAAACCTTGCCACAACCATCAATACTAACGATGAGAAGATGGCTAGTATCGAAAGGACGCACCGAAGAAGCCCGTAATATCTTAGTCAAATACCATGGCGGCGGAGACCACTCGTCGCCTTTGGTCGATTTCGAAATCAAAGAGATTGAGGAATATCTTCGAATTGAAGCTTTGAACAGCAGGGAATCTTCGTACACCGACCTTGTCAGAACCGCTGCGAATCGCCGTCGTGCCCTCATCGCCGTCATTTTGGGTTTCTACGCACAATGGTCTGGAATCGGTGTGGTAAGTGACACTCTATCTGTCAGACCTAATAGAGTACGTGTCTGACCTTTGGCTTAGGTATCATATTACTTGACTCTTGTTCTCGACACAATCGGTATCACAACAACCAAGGAACAAACACTGATCAATGGCATTCTCCAAATCTTCAACTTTGCTGCCGCCATCTTTGCTGGCGCATTGATGGTGGACCGTCTTGGACGCCGCGTCTTATTTATGATCTCCGCTTGCGGCCTCTTCTGTAGTTACATCTGTTGGACAGTCCTGACAGCCGAATTTGTCAGAACCGAGAATGCTGCCATGGGTAAAGCCGTCTTGGGTTTTATCTTCATCGCGTATTTCTTCTTCGATATCGCTTGGACACCGATGCTCTACTCGTATACCGTGGAGATTTTCCCTTTCAGACTTCGCTCGCTGGGTCTTTCCACTGCTCTGATGACGACAAATCTAGCTCTTGTCCTTGGCACCTTCCTGAACCCCATTGCATTGGAGAAAATTGGGTGGAAATATTACATTTTGTTCTGCGTCCTCCTGGCAATCCTTATCGTTCTCATCTACTTCTTGTTCCCCGAAACGAAAGGTCATACATTAGAAGAAATTAGCGAGATCTTCGATGGCCCAGAGTTAATTGAAGCAAAGACGGTGGCTGGTGAAGATGAGCAGGCAGCTGGTGAGAAAACCTCGAAGCAGGAAATTCGGGCAGTCTAGGTATGGATCTACCAAGTCTGCTGAAATCTTTAGCTAGAAAGATCAATACATAGAGAGTTAAGACATCTGTAGATTATATAGATAGTTTTATATAGAAATTAGATCAGCAGTGAAACACTCTGCCGCACGAGGTGTTCCAATTAGTGACATAGAAGGACAACAGATGTCGAGAAATCGTTAGCTCTTGTTTGAAGCAACTCTCGATAAACCATACTAAGTTGCACAAGACGTGAACAATATATATATTAATCTCCGAGGGTCACTGTGGCATACAGAAACCACGAGAAATAATCAGCTCACGACTTTTCCTTCTCCTGCGACCATACTAAGCAGGCAAACGTAATACAACCCTTCAAGAAACTCGCAATCCATAACGCTCCGGCCAGTCCTGCCCAGCTGATAGTGAGATAACCACCACAAGTCGCTCCCAGGAATAAGCAAATAGCAGCAACTGCTCTCCGATTCCTTTGTGGGTTCTCTTGAAGTGGTGCTGTGAGCAACTTGGCGTCCGACATCAGATCGCAGAACAGACTTGTCAAGACCACTGTTGGCAGTTCATTATACTTCAGAAGACGGCTCACGACGATTTGGCCACTGCCCTGGAAGGCAAGGATAGCGAGCGGGGCAAGATCTTTCCATTCAATCTCTTTGACATGGACAATGTACGAGCCCGTGCCCGCGATGTATTGACGGTCATTTTTAATGTTGTTGGAGACGACGCCTGCAGTAGCCAAGATGGCGGCAATAGCAATCATCAGCGCCTGAAAGCCGAACGAGGTGACAAGGACCCAACGTTTGGTCGGGCCAAAGCGGCGGTGGAAGTTTGCGAAGGAGAAGGCGCCGACGATAAAGCAGCCAATAGCAGTCAGAGATTTGGCCCAGCCAAAGGGCGCAGCACTGTAGGGCTGGTTCGAGACTCCAAGGCCAACAAAGATTGTGTTTCCTAGGCGTGGGAATTCAGAACGTGTAGATGTGAAGGCGGGAATATTGCGGCGAAATACCTGTTTGCATGCTAACGAAGCATGACCATACATTGAACGCCACGCTGTCGATAAGGCCCGAGATGTAAAAGCAAACGATAAGAAGAAGATCGGCCCACTCCTTTGAAACGTTGACATTCATATGTTTCCGGAGCCTCTGGCCAAAGGCGCCTGACTTCTCAGACTGCAAGTTGCTCATGTTTGGCAGTAGAAAGTCACCGTTTGTCCAAAAGTGGGATTGGAAGGTTTGGGCGGACAGTGAGAATGGGAGTACAAGGAAGTTTCTGGCTGGGGAGAGTACCCAATTTTGCTAATCGGGAGGATCTAAGCTTGTCTTCAGCAATTGACCGACAGCGCAGGCGACAAAGCATGGAAGGAGAGGATTTCTAACCTTTAATGAGAGGGCAAAATTTTTTTTGGAACAGCCAATGCACGGCTAAGTTTAAATGAGGTTGCCGAAACAAATCAGAACCGGGCCGCATCACGACACAGCTAAGCAAGGATTGGCTGCACTAAGCGTTGTGATCAACACGCTGCTTACAGTAACTCTTCCGCGGCTTATCACTGATAACCGATACGAATCTTGTACGGTGTGTGGAATCCTTGGTAGACCCCACTCTTGTCTCTATATATAAAGCCAGGTAGGTATCGGTGTCTATCAATATACTCCGTTTACGATTCTCACATTTCTTGACAGTCGTTATATCATAGACTACAATATTTATAACAACTCTGATTATTGAAAAACAAATTAGCGCCGGCTCCGAATATCGGGGTTATAATGTTACCAAACCAATATAAACAAATACTCATAGCTAGCAAAAGTCACATCCAACTCCGGCTCTTCGTATACTGGAAACCGGAAGAGACTGAAAGTATTAGAGGGACAGTAGTGGAGAAGAAACAGTGATATAGGCGCATAACCATACTCCAAAACAGCAGTATTTTCACGTTTGCGTACGAATTTGTATCTGAAAGAAAACATAGTGATTTCGCTGAATGGACATACTACTTGGATAGTGATCATGAATTCATATAATTGAACAAGTAGAGTTCTTCAAAATCGCGCTAATGAGGGATTCCCAGAAGCCTCGTCTGAGGCCGCTAAGGGGAGAGCTCGAACATATCGGTTCTCCTTGTCAGCTACGATAGTTGTCGATTTAGAAACCATTTGCAGGCGCACATGGTTTTCTTGTACAGCAATCTTGGGGGCAGTTCCTTCTAGTATTTCCAGCCATTACTTCGGTGAGAGGTGAGCCATCGATTGGGGATGACAGCGTTTATTACGCGACCACCTAAGCTAGGTTCCTTAGCTGCTGGAGATTTATTTTTTTCGAAATCTTCCGGTAGTCAAGATTGTGGCAGTCGAAACTTGCGGACCGGATGATTTAAAAGAGTAGAAATTGCTCAAGTTTATTGTACAAGTCTGCAAAACTGGAAAGTCTATGAAATGAAAGCTAATCTCTTGAAAAAGCGCTGCAAAAGTCGTCCGAGGACGATACCCAGCCAAAGAACTTCTCAATATTAAAGACTGTGGCTTCTTGCATCATAGGCGGTCCAATCTGGGAGACTGCATCCTCAAGCATTGTGCAAAAGTACTCTAGATGAAACCCATCGCGCAGCGTCGATTCAACACAAACATTCGTAGCAATTCCAACAAACACGAGGTGTCGGATCCCCCGTGACCGAAGCACGCTATCGAGCTGTGAATTGAAAAAGGCGGAGTATCGCGTTTTGGAGACGCAGATATCGCCCTTCTGTGGCTTCAGGGCGTCGACCAGCTCGTAGTCCCAGCTCCCGCGAGCAAGAAGCTTGCCTTGAAGCTCTGGCTTTGCACGCATGGTCTTCAGGGCATTGGACTTATGCCAGTTAGGTGAGAGGTGCGTGCCTGCTTCAGCATACTCTGCATCCCAGCCGTTCTGGAGGAAGATAACGGGAATGCTGGCTGCTCGGGCTGTATCCAAGACCTTGTTGATTTGTGGGATGATCAACGTTGTGTTTGTGATATCCCCCAGTGGTGAAAGGTCTACATAGCCTCCTTTACTAGCATATGCGTTCTGCATATCAATTACGATGACTGCAGTCTGTGCAGGGTCACACCGGAGGGATTCAGGTCGCGCGATAAGAGTAACTGTGCGCTCGAAATTCTCATTACCACCAATGTTGATAACAGGTGCTATGGCTTTTTCCATCATGCAAGCAATCAGGCGAGGATTCGTGAGATGATTTATCTACAAAGCGTTGAGAAGTAGAGGTTATATAGCTGCTGCGCTGTTGAGATCAGGTAAGTAGGATGAATCTTGAAAGGATGGGTGGTCCTAACAGATATAGAGACACATGGTTACCTGCAGTAGACGTTATCTGAAAGATACTTGATAAGCCAGCTAGATCAAGAGTGGGAACTCTATCATAACTGATTAAGAAGATTTGGTAAGCGAGGATGCAGCTTCAAAGACTATCTGCACCTACATACATCAGTGCTGCTTTTAAGTTGTGGAATTCGAATGATCCTCGTATAAATCATGTCTCGGGATTCCAACCTTCTTTCTAAGACGAGCCTCAAACTGATCTCGTCAAATATGCTAAATTAACTGTATTCGGAACCAGGACTACTATCAGGATCTCGGGAGTGGTAGTGAAGTGACCATGGCTAAGAAGAAAATCATACGTAACGTTAAATATAGCTTCATCGAATCACAGCATCGTCTAATTCATCTACTATAAAGATGACTAGTGGAAGAGGAGGTTTTTCAAAAAGGAGCCTAAGAAAACCCTTGGAAGCTATATTATAGCTTGATACAGCTACTGCACGAATAAGAGTTCACTGGGGCCCTACAATATATGATGCAGCCTGGTACAGTGCCCAGCCTAAAAGCGACCACAATCAGAAGCCATGCTGCTTTCTGATGGTTGGACTATAAAAGATAAGATATAAATGGATTTGAAATCTAGTATATTATAAACCCGCACTCCCTACTTGGTTGGAGGCTTATAGTATCAGTATTGTTAGCAAGTCAAGTATCATGTGACGTAGCTTTAGTTGCAGCACCCCATGCTCCAAATAGAGCTTCTGTACAAACACATAATTATAGCTTTCCAAGTTCCGATTCTACACGTTGAATTTCAACAGTATTAATACTTTGCGCAAAACTCAGCAAGAAGGTGACTTTATATTCTAGTTAATTGTATCTTGTAAAACTTTCTGGCCTAGGCTTAATTTTCTCGCTCACACAAGTAGAACACTGACAACATTATTGTACAAGCTATGTAAATGGTGGGTTTAGAACCATAAATATCTCCGGGTAGTATTACCATTATACCGTCGGACTTTTTCGTACACCCTTTGTTGTTGTGGGCTTACTGAGCAGAATTTACCTATATCTTTGAAATGCGAAGGATACAAAAGACACTTTCATAAGTTGAATCCATTCGACGATTCTCGAAGCCCATTCTGTCAGCGACGTAGAAATTGTGGTCAACAACAGAGCTGGCGGTTGCATTTCTCGTAGATATATACATTCTGGCGCCAAGCTCCCCCCCGAGAGCATTCCGTATATGAAGATCCGATGGCCCACCTCGTTGCATGCTGCTTAATAAGAAACTTGCTTCAAAAGTTCCCTTCCACCGGACCATGCCAATCGCACATCTGCAGTAAGCCCAACCGCGTCATACCGGTTGAGGAGTTCCGTCTGAGCGAAGACCCAGCCAATCGTCGTTACGAGACATTTCCTCCTCCAAGCGAACCCCGCAAAATCACCGACATCCCTACTTTCCCCAGAGTTGACTGCGATTGAATTATTCTTCGTTCCAAATATCTACTATGGCGTTCTTTCATCCGTTGGTGGGCATTATACTCGCCTGGCAGTAGCTGCCGGCGGGAGGACAGCCTGGACTGCACCGTTGCAATCCTCGATCTCTGGCTTCGTCATCGACGACCCAGGCCTTGGGACCTATCGCGTCGAATACGATCAAACTGCGGCCTTTGAAGTCATACGATGCTTCGTTCGGCATTCGGGATTCCTCCTGATTCAACATGTCCTGACAGCATGGACGGGGATTGTGATGGGCGTGCATCGGTCCTCGTAACCACACAACAATCGCCATGCTGGCATCGAACCCCTCCTAGGTTCGAGACACAATAAGGCTAATGCCAATTCTGTGGCCGGTGCCAGCACGGTAGACGGATGTAAGATCGTCCGTTACACTCATGTCGTCTATATTCAAAGCCGCTTCCCCTCCTTTTCTTGTCTTGTATAGATCATGCACCACATGTGCAGCTGTTCAGCGTTGACACAAATCGGCATCTACATCAACTATGTCCACAATTGCTGTGCGCATCACGGCAGTTGTAAATATCCTAGCACGACAGCGTGCCCACAAATGTTAAATTTAGCTCGTGGTCGATTAAGCTGCAATATGTGCGTATGTACAGTGATTCACGAGACTGGTCAATCATTTCGTAGGTTTATACGCCCCGCACGTTAAATAGATGACCCATGCGGATCCGCTCCCCCTTGAACTGGCTTGGAGACCCCGCAAGTTTATCTTAGCGACAAGTACTGGTCGATGGACCCTTGTTTGTTCTGTCCCCCATCATCTGTCAGACTACAGCTCACTCGTCTCCGGACTTGCTGCTAAGAAATCCGGCCATGTCTGCACCGCGATAATTGACTGGCTTTGCGAATGCCCCCGCTCGAGGGTTGCATGATTCCTCTAGTACTATCTCCCCGCTTTCATTTGGTCTTTGGCTGTCCAATAGGACCAAATAACCCGGTGCATTGAAACATATAATCGTGGTGATTTCTCCGGTCTTCCAGGCCCAGTTCCACTTAGTCACTTCCTTCTCTTCCTTACTTAGATTACTCAACTAACATTGTTTGTCAAACACAACATCACATTAATACATCTGCAAGCTCACCATTCTCACAATGGCAGACTTGAGTAAGGACTATGAAAGTAAGTGTAATGATGATTTTTGTCGCGGAAAACCATATCCCCTGACAAATCATTATTCTAGGCGGGAACGGAAACCATGCCAATCTTGTCCCAGAGCTGGAGAGGATCCGCACCGCTGGGAGCATCTCAATCTCTCCCGAATTGTTTGAGAGATTGTATCTTACCCCTCAGAATGTCGTGAAAGGCGATCTGCGCAAGACTTTTGGGAATCCTACGCCGCTCGCGTTGATTGGGTTTCTCATATGTCTTACTCCCTTGTCCTGCGATTTGATGGGATGGAGGGGAGGCGGAGGCAGTGGTGCTGCAGGAACGTACGTAATCGCAACTTCACCGAACAATTCCTCGGCAAGTGTTCTGACAAACTGTAGGGCATCATATTTCTTCTTTGGGGGAATTCTCATGTTAGTAGGGGGCATTCTTGAATTTTTCTTGGGCAACACGTTTCCATTTGTGGTGTTTGGGAGTTTCGGTGAGAATCCCCTGCGAAACCTTTAGAGACTCAAGCTAACACGCCCCGAAAGGTGCATTCTGGTTAAGCTACGGAGGAACTCTTCAGCCGTTCTTCAACGCGGCAGGGGCATACGCTGGGGGTGATCAGGCCGCTGGGCTCTCGTCTCCTGGGTTTAGCAATAGCTTCGGTAATTGCCGCTCTGCTTTCCACAAAGATGAAATCATAGGTAGCCATGCTGATGATATGATGGAACAGCCTTCTTCCTCCTATTTATAGGTATCATGTGTTTTATTTACATGATTGCGGCACTTCGAACCAACATCGTCTTTTTTCTCATTTTCTTGATGCTCGTCCTTACCCTCACCCTTTTGGCTGGCGCCTTCTGGTCAATAGGGCATGGGAATGCCGCTTACGGCAATACTCTACAGATTGTGAGTTCACCAACCATTGGCTCGGTCGTATTCAGGACCATAGTGCTGACTTTCGTTGCGGGCTGGTGGCGCATGCGGCTTCGTTACCTGTTTGCTAGGGTGGTATATATTTACTTCTCAGATTCTGCTGTCTGTAGATTTTCCGTTCGAACTACCAATTGGCGATCTCAGCACCGTCGTCAAAGGTGGTAGGGATAGACGATCTACCAACAAAGAAGATTAAGAATGTTCTTCGATTGGGATAACTCGTTGCAGAGCATTATAGTCGTTGCAAATAGCCGTGGGCCTAATCTTAAGCCTTGAAATAGGTGGACAATTGGTTCGAGATTCAGAGACCGTGGGTTGGTTCTAGCCGAGACATGTAACATTTTACAAGAGCACTCAGTGCCATTGAATTTTTCCAACTAACTCAGTGTATTTAAAAAAGATACTGATAAAGATGTTCATGCACAAATAGCTATTTCGCCGGTGCTTCTGATAGCTACTGCTACGAAATACATTATACACTTGATACAATTTCTAGGCTAATATTTCTATTCGATGAATCGGTGTGTTCTATTTGAGATGAAACAACCTATGCAGAAAGTTCCATGAGCCATGAAAGAATGTAGACTGTACAGGTGATAGTTATAGCGCACTAGGCAGGCTTGAATATGCTCGTCAGGCTGAGTCATCCGGAGCCTTTACATAGACCGAATGTCATAATCTGGATGACCTCAGTCCGCATACCCAATGTATGGATAGTAAACCACCAATTACCGGTATAGATCATCATCCGAGCCATCCGGCGGAAGTAGCCTAGCTCTTGGTTATGTTGGTGTACACATGGTACTATCTATCCGACGAAGGATATGTTACATTATAAATAATGTTAACATTAAGCTTTCTTCTACGTGTTCAATCTTCGTGGAATTCTATTCTGGATTCCCTCGTGTGTACTAGCTCAGCCGGGCTAAGATGACTAGTAGAATCTTCTGGATTGAGGGTAGGTGCTTTGATGGAACTGAGACGAACGGGATCAACGGGACTTATCATTCCCTCTTCTGTATCAGGCAATTTGTTGGATAGAGGCTTCCGCGTCGGAATAAGCTTGACAGAATTCCTAGCGGTAGATTCCGAGCTCCTCCACTTACTTGAAGTTTTCGAGATTCGTCGGTTTTCGCTTGGCGGGGTATCTCTGAAGAGGTCGGGGCAAAGGCGAGTGAGGAGTACCTTATAGGCTGGGAAAGAAGCTGCAAATATGGCAATATTCAGTTCCACGATGGACCAGATCAGCGAATGAATAATAGTAACTAATATCGCGTTAGTAGAAATTACACGTCTAGCATAGGAGACGTGGGAAATGAGGACCGAAATCCATGGATATGCTCATCCAGATACACAGCGAACAGAGATAGTATCAATATGGCTTTACTTACACGAAATATTGATGCCAATTAGGAAGTCTCGGATGGTAGCGCTTCGTATTATGCCGGCTATCACCGCCCTAGGTAAAGTCAGCGATACAAAGCACGAAGATTGTCAGGTACAAAGAGCTTACACTCCTCCAATGCCAAAAAGAACACAAAGACCAAATCTCTGCTGTCTCGGTATGTTCAGTCCCCACAAGATGGGGATTGGAAGAGCGTATATGACGAGGTCGGTGATTACGTTGAGCCAAGTGTTTGCAATATAAAATGCTTCAGTATTGAAGCAATAGCCCGGCCCAGTATGACTCCATGTTTTGGAGAATGGAACACACTGAAAACATATGGAAATGATACTGGAGATGCCCAACGCGATTGAGATGGCCATCATGGAGAAGACAGCAATTCGAAAACCGGGTTTTTGGACCAAACGAAGATAAAAGGCTAGCACCGATAGCTTTATAAATGTTGCTGCCGCGTTATATGCTGTTGCTGTCACAACGAGACTTTGGGTAAACGGTTTGAAATTTTCGGGATGCATCAAAAATATACTTTGTGCAAGTCCCCAACGCAATGCTTTGTTTTTATTTAGCTTAGAAACATATTCAACAAGAGCATAAACGTACCAATGAGGATTGTAGAACCGTGCAATATAGCGAGCAGAAGAGCAACAAGCATAAGCCAGTCATCTATACCCACAGACTTGGAGAAATAAAACCTCGTGAATAGCCTTGCGAAAACACTAATGACTGATAATGGAAGGAGTGCTCCAATAACGCCTATAACTAGGCTCCTCTGATCATCCATAGTGCGCTAATCAGGATTTGCCGCAATGTATGTTGGCACTGGCAAGAAAGAAAACAAAGGAGTAAGATATCGACGACAAAAACACTGGGTTTAAGTGGCAGATCCTAAGGTTTATTTATGCATATGGATGCTAGTTGGTTAGAAAAGATTTCCAGTCTAGCCTATCCATAGCTATTGACAGGTAGATCTCCACGCCTGCCTTCCACGCCGTCCACGCCTTGGAATAAGGTACTAATGGTCGGATCAAAGCTAGAAAACTACAGCATTTCGACCACTTGGCAACCAGAATCTCATCAGATAAGGGTGTAAGCGATTGGTCTCTACGTAGAATCATAAGTTAGTGCTCGGGACTAGGTGCTAGCAAGATACCCCACAGGAATTTGACACAGGCGCTTTCCCGTTTGCAGCTGTAGGCACCCGTTTTCGGAATGCCCCGTAAATGGCGTCGTTAATGAATCTTTGCCACACCCAGTTATCTAGACCCAATCAATATTCAGATCGCTCTGAGTAACCAATCAAACTATCTGAATACCCAGGCTTGTCTTTGTGCGGCAAATTTGGTATAGGGACTGGAATAACGTCCAGTGCCTATGCCATAGATCCCAAGGCACCTACGCCGGTCATTTAGCAGTTGCGCCGCTCAGATTCGGAGATCTCTCCGGGACGGATAGGCGAAGGCGGGGGCGAATTGGAATCCTTTTTAGTTTATTCGATCCATTTGTGTAGATGAACCACCCTTCTAGGTGAATGCATTACGTTTCTTCACATTCCCCGGGGATTTAGGAGTAGTATATCAAGTGATATAAAAGACATATCATCTTGCCATGTGTTTGAACGACGTTACCCTTTAAAATAGTAATCCTTGGTTGAAGCATATGGATAACTTATATGGGATTGCTTCATACCTCGTTGTGCGATGGTGACGATTCAGCACGTGACCGTTGGGCAAAAGGCGTAAGGGTAAAACAAGATAACACACCAACACAGCTTTATTGGTGCTGGGTGGGTCTTGTAGTCAAATGATGGACGTAGGATTAGATGATGAAAAGAAACCATCCAGCGCATTGGGCGCCGAGAGGGTGTGCAAACAGCATCTATAAGTGTGATGTCAAGCCAATAAACACGGCTCAACCAGGTCAGTCCCAGGCCCACAGATTCACCATGTAGATACCCTAGAACGAAAATGCTCACACCAAGACGTTATATAAATCCTTAGCTATTACTACCCACTTTTACCTGAAATTATGCCATTGAGGTATGCGAGATGACGCAGTACATGACTCAGCAGCAGTCAAGACATACTACCTCAGAGAAGGCATATAGATGCCTGGTACCATAACGCACCTAAGTTATACGTGGCTGCAAAAACAATACCTCTGAGTAGGACTGGGGTCAGCGAAGAGATTTCGTCGTTGCAAATATTACGGCGTTGTTGGCTTTAAAAATACGCATCAGATTATCAAAGGCTCTCTGGATCCTCCTTGGCCAACGCCATATCTCGCTCTTGATCTGCCGTTGCATGGTAGTCATACAAAAAAAGGAGATCGGCAGTTGGAAAGATCACGACTTGGCGTAACTTTGACGGCTTGGCCTCGTAGAAGGTAGTTAGTAGATGTTCCTAGAGGATTGCAAGAGACTTTTCACTCATGGATGCATGGCAGTGGTCAAAATGAAGACTTTCGACGGTGGCGGCATGACTTACAAGGAACTTACTGAGTTCATTCGTAGATACAGACGATTCTAAGGTATAGAATGGTTGCCCGGGGCATCTGATGGCGGCTTAGTCGCAGCGCCGCGTGTCGGAAGCCATAGATGCCCATTGGTGCACCATAACAAGCTTTGACCGTAAGACGGGTAACTGACGTGAGGTGATCAGAGAATAGCTTGCCATATCTATTGGTAAATTCAAAATAGCGGATAAGACTCTCTCCACAATCTCTGGGAAGATACTTGTCGTGTCGGAGGAGCCCTTTTGTGAGTCCCTTGGTGAAGTGCCGCGGAAGTAGATTCCCGCACGTATTTGGAATGCCGGATGTGGGCGACGAGATCATCCCAAGCGCCACTCTCCAGCGGATTCCACAAGCTAACAGATACAAATACATAAAGGCTGAGATGACTCGGAAGTATGACGAGGTACACCTCCAACTGAGCAACTCTTTATGTGCACGTCCTTCCTGAAAATGCAACTCGATCTGCAAAGCACGGAACGGAGAATGTGGTGCCGACATTGGAGTTTACCATTAAGAGTGTAAGTTGACACCGGTGATGCAGAAAAGTCGAGATGGCGATGGCAATAGACTTACATCTCAACCTTGTGCCGAGGATAATGCGCCGCTATTTTGAGCAGTTGTCGCCAAGAGTAAAGGATCTTTATATTTACCTTATGCACCAACCATATACACCCCGGATGCCCCGCTGGAGGTAGCAGTGAGCACACAGACACCGCCAGTATCGTCTCCCAGGCAAACAGCACCCATGGGACAGCCTGACTACCTACTAGCATCAGTAGCCATCTGCCGTCGTAGCTGAACACAGGGGAGGGGTCATGCCGGAATCATGTGACATACTCACCATGATCGCGATCTCCTCAGCCATCATGTTGCAGGTGGCAGAGACCAAGTATGTCCATTGTATTGAGCTACTAGCAGACATGCATACTGGAGCTGGAGTATCTTAGGCCTGATGGAGGAAGCCCAGGAGGCAGAAACGCCCGCATCTCTATATTTACAGGAGGCGTACTCATTAGTCATCTGGTTGCATCCTGGGAAACAAGAGAGGGGAAAGGAGGAGCGGCGCACATTGGGTAAGAGCATTGATCCGGGGTTTGTCAAGTACATCTATGTACGCCTTTCCTGTAGGTTATCTAATATAACGATAGTGTACATGATGGTGATTGGACGCGGCATGGAACATGTGCTTTGTATTATGGCATGCGAGCGCCAGCACATCGTTGCCAAGGGCGCCTCAAGGACGGAGGGTTGCAGCTTCACTTCATGACTATGTTTGTGGCACGCGTTAGCGATGGATAATATCTATATAACAAGAATATCTCTTTGCTTCCGTAACACATCTCACTAAGCTCTGCATCCTTCCTACATAAATCCAGATCCTTTCCAGTCCTAAATCGCTGTTGAAGAACAAGAACATTTTCAAAATGCCTCACACACTGGTAACCGGAGCCAATGGCTTTGTTGCGGCACACATCATTGACCAGCTTGTGGCCCTTGGTCACAGCATCACGGGCTCCGTCCGGTCCACTAGCAAAGGCCAACAGATCCTGGATAAGCATCCCGAGTACAAAGGCAAAGTAGATTTCGTAGTGGTCTCTGATTTCACCAAGCCCGGAACCTGGGATGCAGCTTTCCAGGAGGCGGATATTGACTATGTAGTCCACACGGCGGCTCCTCTGCTCGATGACCCTACCAATACAGACTTTGACAAGAATTTCTTGAAGCCTTCTGTAGATGGGTATGTTATAAGAACGACGGATTTGTAACCAAGACTCACGAATTCAGAATGACCGAGTTGTTACAGTCTGCGAGTAAGTTTGGAAAGAACGTGAAGTGCGTAGTGGTGACTGGCTCGATCAATGCCGTTACCACCGGACAGGATATCGAGACACGCAAATTCAACAGTTCTGAGTGGCTGCCGGTATGTTATTTCCATGGCCGTTGCTGGTATTGCAACTCTGACGAATGAAAGGTGTCAATTGAGGATGCTCGTCGAGCTCAACATCCATATATTAGCTACTGTGTCGCTAAAGCTGAAGCTGAGAAGGCACTTTGGTCATACGTGAAAACCAACGAGCCGACTTATTCCGTGGTTGTCCTTCTCCCGGCGTTGATCTTCGGCCCGCCTATCCAACCGTTCTCCAGTCTCAAGAAAATCAATTTCTCAACTGACCAACTCTACTCTCTGTTCAACGGCAGCTATGAAGTTCTCCCACCAACGGTCTTCCCTTCTTATGTCTGTCAACCCCCTTTCTCGGCAGGCAACCCGGCGCTGTAGAACTGACAAGCTTCTAGATCGATGTCCGTGACCTAGCTACGGCTCATATTTCCTCTCTAACTACGCCAGCCGTGGCCAACAAGAGGTTCATGATCGGTGGCTTGCCCTTTTCAAACAAGATGGTCCTTGATGTCTTGAGTGAGATGGAAGAGTTCCAGGGGAAGTTACCTAAAGATAGTGGGGAAAAAGTAGGGAGATTGAACTTCACGGACGTGGAGGAGTGGAATGAGGCATTGGGACTAAACGTCAGAAGTCCATCTCAGACCTTTGGAGAGACTGCATTGTTTTTGCGTAACTTGGAGTCCGTGATGGAGCACTGAGGTTAGCAAATATGGACAGGAAAAGCGCAAACGGGGAGCATTTTTACTCGCTATCTCCAACAAGTCGGCTGGGGTAGCTCTAACTCTAATATGAGAATTTCGATCGCTTTCACCGGGTTCTGGATGCAGGCAATCGTGTTGATTTCAGTATTAATCGAATCTTGTTCTTAAAGTGCTACTATAGTCTGAAATGGTGTCTTTCTCCACCTTCTATATTGTTAACCCAAGCAAACCCAGCGCCCACATCACATTTCAAAACCGTACCATCCATAATCACAGTACATTTACCGTTTACTGGCGTATCCAGAGAATCATAGAACGGGATTCTGATTCTCCCCGTCGTTCCACTCGGTGCTTCAACCCAACATTGGAAAGTGATCCGCCCATTTACGCGGGTCTTTTCCCAACCGGCAGAATAGAGACCATATTTTCCCGTCAAACCACCTTGACACGTTTCCAAATCCCCTGGAGTCGGGCGAAATTCCCAATTCTTGCCACCCGCCATGTCCCCATCCGAAAAGTTGATTCCCAGTACGTCAAACGTCAACACGAGCAACGGGCCGGTGGAAAATGGATGGCAGTGCGAGATGTAGCTCGGCTTGTCTTGGTAGAATGGATATCTGATTGATCCATCCGCGTACCATGCTTCTAGCATCGTAGACCCGGTACTAGCTGGATTGTTCAGCATCCAACCCCATGCCGTCCGAATCATTGCTAACGCATCGTGCATCTTATCGGCTTTGACGAGCGCCTGTAGCTCAAAACCAGAGATGAATGGAGACACTGGACCGGAACACTCGGGGTTCACGGGTCCGTAAGGCCCCCACCGTTTCTTGAGGTTGGACGTTATGAGTCTCGAACGGGTAGGGTCGGCGATACCAAACCAGCACGCAAGTGAGTTGCCGTCCTGTGGATAGAGAGTCCGTCCTGCCGAGGTGGAAGAGAGGTTGTCAAAGTAGAGTCCTGCGGATTCGTCCCAGAATTTTTCCAGATTAGGTTTTAATGAACTGGCGAAGCTCTTCCAGCGCGTAGCTCGATCGGCTTGATCGAGGGTTTGGGCAAGCGAAGAAAGCTGGATCAGAGTCTCGTGGAACAGTATATTGCAGGAGAGATTGTAACCCTCAACAGAAGTCCGACCCCAGTCAAGGGGTTGCGCACAGTAGTAAAGACCTTCTTCAGATTTGAACTAATCTCTGTCAGTTGACAAAGCTACATCTCACGAATAAAAGAACTGACTGACCTTTGTTATGGCGAGTTCCAACCCAAGAACAATGGCATCCCATCGACCTTTCAACCACTCTATATCCCCGGTGATATGATAGAAGTGTCGAGACACCAAAATTGTCCATAGATGATACGAATCGGAGATGTATGGCCAAGCATCAAGCTTCGCGACGTCACTGACACTATCATGACAGATTGGCGGTCCGGCCCACGGGAAATGGCCATCGGCGCTCTGGACCCCAAAAAGGGTATCCAGGGCATTTCTCATAGACATAGAATCGTTGATGGTTGCAAATTGAGACCAAACCACAATAGCAAGATCCCCGGCCCACACGGTACGGTCACGCCTCGGCGCATCGGTGATGATGGTCTCGCCGGAAGTGCAGCAGATCGCATTGTTCAACCAGCCCGAATCCAGCTCACATCGGCGACCTTGATCTTTCGCAAGCGTTGACAACTGATTTGTGTAGGCACCCGCATACCAGATGCGATTTAGGAGATCATCACTGCAGTAGAAGTAGGCCGGATAGGCCCGCAAATCCGCCCAGTGCGGCATCGACGTGAACTCGGCTGACATCTCAGTCAACTCCAAGATCGCATTCTCGTCTTTGGTAAAGATGGTAACATATCGAAAGGCGCCGCGCTGCTTCTCCAGCGGCACGGTATATGTTTCATCTGGTCCCATGGTAAATTCGTGATGGCCGTCGCTTACGCAGGACCGCAGACTCGCGCTCTCGTCACTGTCAAAGCCCACCCATTCCGAGCTTTCAGAATATGACAGCCCCAGGGTCTGGTTTTTGGTTGACCTGGATGCGGATTTGACGGATATGGGCCCGCAGGCCTCTTTGCCAAAGTCGTAGGTGACCGAGGAGTAGTCGGGGGTTTGCGATGACCAGCCGTTAGTTTGAGGAAGGCTCTTGATGATGGTGCTTTGGAAATCAAGCGCGTTGGCTGGATTCTCTACCAACCCCGTGGTCCGATATACCCGCACTGGATATTGAGTTCGTGATGCCGGGGAAAAGTTATATCGATCCCAGGGTCCGGGAAAGGCGGCCGTGACGCCTTCACGGGGATATGATTGAACCATGGCAAACCAAGTTGCATTAAAATCGGTATGAATCTCGATCAAGTAGCAGCGATGGAAAGAGCGCTATGAAGTTGATTTAAGCAAATGTCATGAACGAGTAGGTGGGATGGACGAAAGTATGGATCTGGCCGTAAAGACCGGAGCTGTACGAAAGTACGACACCGAAAGGGATATCGATACATACGTAAAGCTAAGTTGGCATCATGAAAAGACATGCACTGCTGATATCATTCCTGCTATTTGCACTGCTCCTGCGCCATGGATGGCTTGCGGATACATATCACCAACGGACGTTCCGAGGCGGGAAACCGCCAATCAGATGCAGAGTTCACCGCCTGAGAATCCCCCCCATTTTGCAGCATCAGGGATCCATTGGGGCCGTCATCTCATCCCCACACCAACCGACCTCCTTTCCGTATATAATTGTTCGTGTCTGGGGTTATTGCGCCACGGCATCTCCAACCAACACGCATCCAGGACACCGAGATCGTGCTATGGAATCCTGCGCCCTGGAATCGATCCCCCGTCCTCCCGGCCCTCGATGAAGCCATCCCCACCAGCACCCAAACGGGCCAGGGCAGCCGCCTGTACGATATGTAGGTATGTGTCATATGTTCAGGTGCTGCGGACTCCCCCAAAAGCAAAGCAAGGCCAGGATAGCCAACGATCATTTCTGTGGCAGTATGCCTCGCCTGTGTCAGCCCCTTCCCCTGCACACAACCAGTTGTCTCTCTAGACTTGGCCGACTCAAAGACCTGACTCGTCTGCAGAATCCGGAAACGAAGATGTCTCCCACTGTCCGCCGGCGATACTGTTGGTCCTTGTTCTCTATGCCATAGTCTGTCGCGGCCGTGCAGTCTGGTGCAGGCTCGGTCAAGTTCCAACGGTGGACCCTTTCTTGGATTGTCGCCGCCAGCATCTGCAGTTCAGGAGAGCAATGAGGACAGTAGCAGCGGGTTGCAGTCAGTCTTGCCTCCAGCCGTGGTGGTTGAAGAACTAGTGACCTTGTATCTTCGATGTATTCATGACGGTCCACATACTCTTTTCCATGAACCCACTCTTCTAGTAGAGATGGCTCAGAAAGCCACTTCCGTAATGCTCTTACTTGCAATCTGTTCAATCTCAGCAAGGTTCTTCAGTCGTTTTCCTCTGCGCAAACAGTCACTCACCTATGTGCCAGGTTTTCCAGGAATGCGTTCTTCCAGAGGACGGAGCCAAGATTGCGTGGTCAGCCGTTTGCTAAGGCAGCCATGGAGCTACTTCAGCAAAATATGATACGACCTTCGTTGGTCACCGTGCAGACTTGTATCTTATTGTCGCAGTATCTAGGTGGCGAAGGTAACTTTAAGGCGAAACACATCTACATCGGCGTTGCGATGCTCCATTGCCAGGTGATCCACCTGTGGGATGTGACGGGACAACCCGACGTAATAAGTCGAGAGATTTGTCGCAGGACCTGGCTTTCCGTTGTGATTGCCGATCGATGGAGTGCTGCTGACATGTCTACATCGTGCACCGCTTCTGGCACACATCTTGATAATTTTCCCATTCTCGACGAAGGACAGTTTGTTGGCCTTGGATGTGGCACGGATTGTCACATTGAGGAGCCATCACGACTTTCTGAACAAGGGCTTTGGGCGCAAATGGCAAAGACAATCAACACGTTTCGTAGCATAAACCATACCTTGTTTTTGTTAAGCTCAGGCCAGATTTCGATGGCGGCCGCTGAAGAGACAAACATGGTCGTGTTGGCTCGCCAGCTAGACTCCTGGGCCGACGACCTGCCACCAAGATTGATTTTTACGATGGAGAATCTCGAATACTTCAAGGCCTTTGGCTTTGGGAAAACATTCTTAGCTATGCACATTGGCTATCACCACTTTCAACAGCTGCTATATTTTCCCTATCTCGATTCTTATCCGCGATCAACCACTCGCCAACATGTCGCCTACGTTGAGCTGTGCAAGAAAAATGCCATGCAAGTGTCTACAGTGGCCCGAATAGCTTTCCAAGAATCGTCTTGCAATCTTCTGTACTATATCATTGGCCATATTCTGGTGGTAAGCTCCAGCATTCATCTGCACACTTTGCTCTTCTCCGATCTCCACGAGGCGGACGAGGCGCGCGGTCACCTAGTCTCGAACTTCGAGATCCTGATGCGACTGAAAAACTACTGGCCCGTCATTGACGTCTCGGTATGTTTCTCAACGGCCTGAAGAGCCGAGCAGCTGAGTAATAATAATCTAGGTCGGTCGCCTCCGGACATTCCAAGATAACTGCCGGAAAATGAGGGATGACCTCTTTGTGCTTGATAATTGGATGGTGAAGTTTCTCATGGAGCACTCTACCGAACTCGACCCCGAACGATGGATTGCAGGCGGAAGAGCACCCGAGCAGCGTCCAGTTGCTGACAATCCAAAGCTCTCGGAATTCGGGGCGGTTGCGCTTGAGGATAATGCGCTGGGTAGTTTGAGCGCTCTCGTAGGCGGTAAAAGCCTAAGTAACGATGCACTCATAGAGAACGCGCTATCGTGGCTCTTAGCATAGTGCAGCATCCTAATGCGCAATACATTTCTATCGTCATGAAACGCTATGAACCGGAAATTGGCTAGACGTAAGCGGGTATGGAATATGTCATTGTGTCTGAAGACTGACCTGGTTCCGTTAGCCATGCTGATTTTCAATGTTGTTGGCCAGACATTGAACCTTGACCCATGTCACCTCCAACCAAGTCAACAGGCCAGTCTCTCCAAGCCAGCTGCCTCTTAGTCCCCGTACTCGTTAAGCCAGTCAGAGCTGAAGTTCGCCGCCCGCCGCTAGTTGCACCGCTCCACCCCCACTGCAGTGCTCCCCCATACCCCATTCGAATGTCCCCAGTTCCTCGGCCCAGGCCAGCAACAAGCCACTCCGGGGATGTGAACACGCCTCATCCCTCCCTCCTTTCTCTCTGACTACCATCACTTCTGCATCGCCTGAGGTGCGTCTCGTTCGGTCGGGTCATCTGCTGATTCTTCTCGGGTCAATGTTGAGAATATGGCGGGAACGGTGACACACCCGTCCTCCCCACCTGGAATTATAGATTGCGCCAGCTCGACGGAATCAATATATAAAGCAGACAGTTCCATAGCTGAGAGCCATTTCGATCTCATCGGGATCTCCACATTTTATCGTCCCTTGACTCGTCACTATGAACGGCTACATCGTTATCATCTCTATTGTCGTGGCCATGGGTGGCTTCGTCTATGGGGTTGACTCAGGTATGTCTACCCCGTATAATACTTTCGGTCGAATCCATACTTATGTTTCGTAGGCATCATCGCCACCACCCTTGGCCACAAGACCTTTGCTGTCTATATGTTTGGCCCGACGGCTACGAACGCTCCATTACAAGGTTGGTCGCATACTTGAGACAGCATATTTGAGACAAGACACTAGAAATTAACCCACATCTTCGAAAGGTGCCATTGTTTCACTATACAACGCTGGCCAAGCGGTGGGAACATTTGGGTCCGGATACAGCGCGGATCGATTCAGTCGTAGATGGACAATCTGTGTTGCGGGGATACTTGGTAGGTTTAGCATATTTCATTGCCTTCTTGATCACAGGTACTAACAGAGACGATCAGCAACGATTGGATCAGCTTTGCAGACGGGCGCGCAAGAGGTAGGAATGATGATTGCAGGGCGTTTCGTTGCCGGAGTTGCATGCGGAATTATCCTTTCCGTGGTACCTGTCTATATCGCCGAAGTTTCACCTCCGAAAGATAGAGGATTCATTGTTGGCCTCCAAGGATTGATGATTTCCATCGGATTCATGATAGCAAACTGGATCGGATATGCCGGAGGCTTTGCTCAAGGAGACGCTCAATGGCGCATCCCCCTAGCGATGCAGATTCCTGGCGCCTTCCTGCTCGCCATTGGTTGTTTCTTCATCCCCTACTCGCCTCGATGGTTGATTGAGAAGGAGCGTTACGAACAAGCACAGCAAGGTCCGTCATACACTTTGTGTCACTATGTTCTCAGTGTCTAACTTCTTACTTAGTCATTCTGCGACTCCACGGCGATCAAGGCGAGGATTTCATTGCGCAGGAGTTCATTCAGATCAAAGACCAGATTGCTCTTGAAAAGGAAGGCCGAAGCACGAATTTCCTCGTTGCGTTGCAGAAGTTATTTTCGCGACAATACATCCGCCGGACTTCCACGGCTTGCTTCATTCTGAGCATGGGCCAGCTCAGTGGCTCGACCGTCATCCAAAACTACCAAAGCATCTTCTATTCTACTGTAGGATACACAGGGCGCACCAGTCTTCTGATCAGTGGAATTTACGGATTCATGGGCCTTTTTGGACAGATTGCCTATATGCTCTTTGTTGCTGACAAGTGGCCGAGAACACGCACTCTATGTAAGTCCTCCTTTCAAAGAGCGAACCATTTGATTACGCGGCTGGTACTAACGTCCATGAAGGGACTGGGTCGGCTTTTCTTTGCATCATGATAAGTATCCTCATGGCTCTATCTTCGCAATATCCTGCCGGAACTACCAACCAATCTGGACCACGGGCTGCAATTGCTTTCATATTCATATATTCTTTCGGATACGCCTTATTTTTCAATGCCATGGTCTGGGTTGTGCCTGTCGAGTTGTTTCCTTTCTTTCTACGTTCGATCGGCCTAGGTCTCGCCGTGTTCTCCAAAGCAGTTACTGCCATCGTCCTCGCCCAGATTACACCGATCGCTTTGCAGAACGTTGGATGGAGATTTTATGCCCTCTTTATTGCCACTAATTTTGCTGCGGCATTCTTTTATTTCTTTTGGCTTCCTGAGACAAAGGGTAAGAGTTTAGAGGATATTGCGGCGTTGTTCGGCGATGTCTTAGCGACTGAGCCGTTAGGAGAGATTCAGCATGGTGACGAGAAAGATCCCAATGCTTTGAACAGCACTGCCAAACACGTTGAGTCAGCTGCTTAATCTGTACATAGTAGCAATAACCTGAATGTTCTGAGACCTGTTATTCTTTGGGTTATCATTCTCTATATTGTTCTAACACCTCGATACAGTAAAGGCCAGGGGAGTAGTCCGTGCTGTACTGGCCAACCCCTTCTCATGTCCCTCCACAAAGGGATATATCTTCACAACATAGATTCCAGCGATCAATTCCAACCCCGCCAGAACAGTGTAACCGGATATATCGTCACGTGCTACATATTTATTATATATGATCAAAATAAAACAACAGTTATCAAATACTGTAGGTGCAGGCATTATAACTTTCTCCCAATGCGATAGCTACGTATTTAATCCATACAGAAGATACTGAAACATCAAGAGCCTTGACAACTTGTCTCAATTGTATACACTTTTTCTCGTCCTGATATATGTAGGTAAGCTTGGTAAAGCAGTAGAGATTCTAACCAAATTTCACATAGCGGATCGCGGATGTAAAAATACGTCATGTCTAACAATACGATGGCTCAGTTTTGGTGGCATACAGAAATTGCTAGGTTATCTCTGTATGCAGTGCTCCTTGCAAGCACTAATGCGCCATACAGTAAAGAATATGCTATGCGACTCGCGAATCAAATAACCTTTGACATCAATGTCACATAGATAGCTGTTCAAATTGTATATACAAGTTTAGCCCCGCTAACCTTGCCCTCTTTCATAAAGTCCATGCCGTCAAGCACTCCCTCCAAGCCTTTGCCAACTCTAGTGGGGTGGATCTTGATTTTGCCTTCAGCCAGAAGAGATTCCGCCATTGGAACCCATCCTTTGAAGAATTCAAAGTCTTTTGCGTTGTCCTCCCATTTTGTACCACGTTTCTCGACCGGCTCTCCGAGACCAAGATATGCCAATGTATGGCTAAGCTTCACATCATCCCTTGGTAATTTCACAGGGTCAAGAGCACCATATATGCCTCCTGGAGCCAGAATATTGGAGCAGATTTTGACGGATGCATCTGACGAGATCGAATCCCAGAGAAGTTTCAAATTATTGCTGGTGTACTTTTTGATTTGCTCTGCGCAGTCTGGAGCACGATAGTCAAAAACTTCTACAGCGCCCATGGACTTGACAAGATCGAAGTTCTTTGGAGAGCATGCAGTAATGGGAGTATAGCCCGAGCTAGGTAGACATTAGTCGCAAATCAAGACGATAAAGATAATATGAAGCATACAGTTTGGCAAATTGAATACCGATTGTGCCCATAGCTGAGCTACCCCCATAGATAAGAACTGGCTCGCCGGATGTCGTAGGCTCGGTGGGGAGATTCAGATGCAAGCCTTGATACAATCCCTGAGCAACAGTCACCATGGCGACCCCGAGGGTACATGCATCTTCAAATGACATCTGGTTAGGAATTCTCATCTGAACATCGGCCTTGACGACAACCTTCTCTGCAAACGCGCCATCTTCTTGCTGAAGGCTGTTTGCTCCATGTGTTACGCCACAGATCCGGTCACCCCTTTGCCACTTCTTTGTATAGCCCGTGCCAACCTCGGCGACAAGACCAGCATAGTCGCAACCTGATAGGCAGCCAGGAGTGTTGAGAAACTCTCGATGTTTCCAGTCGGTGGGATTCAATGCAACTGCTTTCACATCAACGAGAATGTATCCAGGACGGAGTTTTGGGATTGGTCGATCGGTGACCAATGCGGCTTTCTTCAGTCCCTGCAAAACGATCGCTTTTTGAGTTGCCATCTTGTATCGGGGATCTACAGATTGATTTGGAAACGCTAGGCAGCAGTGTGAATGGAAGAGAATCCAGTTCTAATATAGGTCATCGTCAGTCTTACCCCTCACCGGGAAACCTCCTGCATTATTCAGCTCACAAATACACTTTGCAGGCATGTTTGTGGATGCGTGGAAGATAGCTATCAAAAAGCGAGGCTTGGGCAATCACGACTGGCTAGCTTTACTAATTTGGAAGTAAGCATGAAGACGTTTGCGTTGCCCTTGTATTGATAATCTCTCGGTTTGAATGACTGTCATCTCCTTTCCATTAAAGAAATAGGCTCGGTTAATCGTGGAGGTATGCATGACCCATCATGAAGTGAGTGGTATGCAGGGGCATGAGTGGTATATCATGTGCCTGGTCGATTACCAAGACAGCCCCCCACCAAATTGGTAGTATCCCAAAGTTGCTTTACTCCAGGCCGCACGCTGAGAGCTACAATCGTCGCCTTCACTGGTCAGCATGGCCAATATACCACTCCGAATTATCGTAACCCCGCTTTCAACTATACATCTCATCATCCCCCCTTTAAGGTTCCAGATATTTTGCTTCATCCTTCGATACCTTCCTGCAGCCTGATGCAACTCTGCAAATTATACAGTCTTCATGATTACCGAGCAAAGGACCTCGCGGCTATCTCCCAAGATCCCCAGGAGAGACCGAGCGAGACCTGTACGAGGGGATGGAGAAGTGTTACCTCTTTCATTATCAATACCACTGCCTCGACTTCGTTCAATGACATACTACGCAGATCTTGGATGTCGGACGTATGATGTCTGTTTCGAGATTATTGCTTGCCATGCCCGCCCGCAATTTCTCAACATGTCCAAGAAGTCTTTGGAAGCCTCGTTGTTTCCATAAAATGGATACATTGGAAACGAAAATATTTGGTGGTGGGTTTGGAATATTTTAGAGGTCGCAATATAGTAGCCTTACCTCGAATATGATCATGGGTTAAGCCTCGAGTTATGGACTCAGTGCATTATTCGTTTTATCCTTTGCAATGGTTTTGATATCCTCCTTCACGCTTACAAACATTTAAGGCCTCTAGTGCCCCAGGTTGTCTTTCCTTAAAATAAGCTCTATGGGCTAACACAGTTTTCACAAGTTCTTATACCTTTCTAATATACGGAAATACACAGCACTAATATTTCACTACTAGGTGAGCGTATAACGCAATCACCTTTATTATGAATTTGGCATAACGTGCATGCATAGCGAACGTCCCAACTAAGCGAAAGTCCCAAAATTTTCAACCCTTGTATTTCAAACTATGATAACTACACCACAACGCCTATAATCAAATGAAACTACTCAGAATCCTCTTCTTCAGATACCTCTATTATAACCTGACAGGTGCGCATGTTATGCCCAGTCTCTCCACAGTTACCACAACGTCGTGCACGTGATTCTTCCCTTAGCTTCTGATCTATACTAGCCTTTGTTTCTTGCTTTACTTGACTCTCAATGTCCTTCTCATCTTATAGGTCTCTTGCTTCTTATTGCGTAAGTGCTCCTCTATGCTATAGACGTGTCTTTTTAGCTCTTCGACGTTTACTTAGTAGTTCATTTGCCTATCAAAGGTTCTTATTCTCTTCTTATAAGAGTACTAGCTAATATATGATTTTAGATATACCTTTCGCAAAATAGTCAATAGCCTTATATATAAGGGTTAGAGAGCTATTCTAGTAATATATAACTCGACTTTTAATAAAAGTAGATTGCGATATAGCTTTAATTAAGTTATTTAATATCTAAGAAACCTAAGCTTTAGCAGTCCTAGGATATGAGCTTAAGGGCATTAGTATCTATAACTAGAGATCTAGTATAGATATCACCCTTTCAAGGTCGAATAAGTAAAGTCTAGACCCTCTAAACCTTTTATAAATATTACTTTTAATTATTATAATATTAAATATAATATAGAAAGTAAGAAAGAAGTCTTCCTTAATAATATAAATAATATAAACTTATATTATATCTTTAATTTAATGATTATATATTTTCTTCAAAGAGCTAAAATAATTAATATCTAATAGCTAGAGTATATAAGAAGAATAAGTAAGTATATATAAAGTAATAATATTATACTCTTTATAATACTCTTCAAATTTATCTAAGTAATAACTCTTATAACTATCAAGGACTAATAAGCAAAAACTATTTATAATTCAAGCCTTAGTATACTCCTTAAAGTACTTAATCTATTTTATATCTTTTTTATTATTTATCTAATTATTATCAGTTACTATAGTCTTTTAACTAAGTAAGAATCTATTATTTTTAGATTAAGATCTAAAATGATTTTATATTATAATAACTATAAATAATAATATATACTAGCCTTCAAAACTTATACCTTAGATTATAATAACTTATTCTTAATTACTAGGCTATGATTTCTTTACTTTTATATACTTATCAAAGCTAGTCATGACTATTCTAGTTTTAATTTAACTTATTATAAACCTAATCTTATTAAAATTATAAATATTTATATTATAGATTTTATATTTTATAATTATATTCTAAATAAGTCAAAACTAGCTATGAATAACTTCTAGATCTTCATACTTAGCTCTTTAGTAATCGTATTTACGTTAGAAGCGTAATTTAAGCTCTAGGCAATATCTAATAAAGTTAAAAGCTTAACGCGTCCTAACGCGTAACGTGTTATATATCATAAAAAGTCGATTAGCTATATCTTTAATAATAGAAAGTCAAGAAGGAAATCCTTTAGTAGCTAGGTCAAGGATATACTAAACAAACACTAATTCTTCTAGGTCTATTATTTTATATGAATTAGGTTAGATTTCGCGTTATAAAGGTATACCGCGTCTTCATCGACTAAGCTTTTTATGATTGACTTTAAAGATCTTCCTTGTAGCTCGAAGACTAAGAGTAGAATCATTTTATAGAGCTTAGAGTACTAGAATAACTTGCTTTTCATCGTTTTTTTGATATATATTATATTTATAGAGAAATTATATATTAAATAAAGAAATATCACTAGCGCGAAGTTTTAGGACTTTCGCTTAGTTAGGACGTTCGCTATGCATACACGTTAGTAATATTATATATATAATAATATAAATATCATAGTTAGACTAAAAGACAATTATTACTAGTATTGACATTATATAATCATACGAGCTTGTCCTTCCTAAAGTCTTAGTCGCTAAAACACTTTCACACTCTTTTATTTCTATGAAAATCTCGCTTAGGGAACTACTAAGATCAACGAGGTTTGTTTTAGTATATAGCTAGGCTACCTAAATCGTGATCTATATTAGAAGAAGTGAGGAAAACCTTAGATCCTATGTTTTAGATAACCTATCGTTCTCTGAATACGAGATTTTTGGGGATGATCAGGAGACCCTAGATCACGAGAGGCTTGATATATTACTTTTATAAACCTCTCTTTTTGTCTAGAACTTTTAAAAAAAACATCTCTAGTTCCCTGTATGCTATCTATAATGAGATAACTATCATCCGGGAGAAAAAAACTCAATTGTTCGTCAAAACTTTCTATTAGCAACTGTTTATAAAAGATCTTTAGATGAGACTTCTTCAGCCGTGGAAATGTTTGGTAGAAGTATTCATACTCCATCAAAGTAGGAACAACAACTTTGAGCACGTCATGGTATTCCGTTACATGTACTATTAAGCTCGTGAGGATTTCTTGCGGTAGACTTGACTGCATGCGTAGGATATTAACCGCGGCGGACCTGACAAATTTGTCTTGATCCTGTAGGCATAATACGAGGTTCGTAAGGATCTCGGGTGGTAGACTTGACTGCCTGTGTAGGGCATGAACAGCGGCGGACCTCACGGATTCCTCTTGATCCTGTAGGCACAACATGAGGTTCGTAAGGATCTCTGATGGTAGACTTGACTGCATGCCTATGGCATAAACGGCGGCGGACCTCACGGATTTCTCTTGATCCTGTAGGCATAATACGAGGCTTGTAAGGATCGCTGATGGTAGACTTGACTGCCTGCCTAGGGCATGAACGGCGGCGGACCTCACGGATT
>PDLM01000012.1:1597489-1744538 GCA_003369665.1 Coleophoma cylindrospora
CTAGGGCATGAACGGCGGCGGACCTCACGGATTCCTCTTGATCCTGTAGGCACGACATGAGGTTCGTAAGGATCTCTGATGATAGACTTGACTGCATGCCTAGGGCATCAGCCGCGGCGGACCTCACGGATTCCTCTTGATCCTGTAGGCATAATACGAGGCTTGTAAGGATCTCTGATGGTAGACTTGACTGCATGCCTAGGGCATCAGCTGCGGCGTACCTGATGACTATGTCTTGATCCTGTAAAGCTGATAATATAGCTTCGATACCCTTTTTAGATATAAATTTAGAATGATAGCCTAGTGTTTTAATCAACTCTGCCTTCAAAATTTCAGAAGTAGGAGCAATAGTTGCTATCATGTCAAGTACATCTGACATTACACTTGATCGCATCTGTAAAGCCTTCAGAGCGTATACTTTTGTTTTGTCGTCCTTCTCTTCTAATAGCCTCTTAAGAAGATGTTTTGGAATCTCATTTTGCGAACACAAGCTAAAGGAGTCTGTGAAGTTGCATTCAAATAATAACCAGCTATAGAGCTTGTTTTCAATGTTGCTTCGGAAGCTTTTTAATGCATCTGAGTCTGTTCGATTTGATATTGGCCATTCACAGAGACAGTTCGTGATCATTCGTTGATGGGTTGGTCCTAGCAAGTCGCGCGGTTCGGCTTCTACTAGCTCAAAAAAATCCAAGAGCGCTTTGTTCCCTGTGGATTGTATCAGGCCTGCAACAAATCGCCAAAATATATTGTAGCGTGACTGGTATTTAAACCTGCGTAAAAAGTCCCGAGGATCCATTGTCTCGGGCTCCGGCTTGACCAATGTCAAGCAAAAGAGTTTCCCTTTCTCTGTCCACTGCCTTACAAAATACTGCGCGGCGAAAAACTCTTGGAAAGTCAGATGCAAAAAGTGGTAGTTTTGCTTGCTCTCTGGCAAGTTGTTATCAGATGTACGTAGGAAGGATAGACTTTTGAATATGCTGCTATAGGAAAGAGGCAAGGAACGGTTTTGCTCTCTTAAATATCCATGTATCTGGCTTCGATGCGTTGCGTTAAACTCGATAACATTATTATATAGACCAATAAATGCAAAGCCTTGGAGGAGCTCATTTTCTAGTTGCATAATTATTTCGATTTGTGATTGAGTAGTGAAATCCTTAATCGTGTTGGCATTTAGCAGCTGCCCTTGGTCCTTTTTTTTCAGCCGTAGAATATCTTTTTGCCATAATTTGTTCACAATGGCATGGTAGATTGTCGTCATAGTCTTAGGCGTGTCTTCGGGGAATAGCTCTCCATTCCAGGTACAGCAGAGCGCGTCAAGTTGAATAGGGATTCGAACGAGTCCTTGCATGAGCGGGTTTTTTGCAAGAAATGCCCTTATCTGTTCCGCTGTTTCCAATTCCTTGACAATTTTCCTATTGTCCATATATTTTGCTACTTGATCCTGGTTGAACCCGATGGTTTCCAATTCCAGATGAAGGGTTCCAAGGTAAGCCCTATTAAACCTATGGGGCCGAGACGTAATGATAACGTTGGGCTTCAGTAAAAGAGTTTTGATGAATGAGCCTATGCATATGTTTTCTTCAGAAATGATCTCATCGGAGACTTCGTCAAGTCCATCGAGTATAAATAACACTCTAGGATCTTCGGCAGTACTGTTTGGGCCATCAATCAGATCTGCTAAGGTTCTGGCCAACGCATCTCCATATAGGCTTGTAGAAAAGAAGATCTGATGGCAAAGGGTTTGAAAGTTATAGGTTGATTCTACTTTCCCCTTCAATTGTCGTAAAGGGACCCACAAAAGATAGTCGAATGACTGCTTCCACATATCATAATAGATATAGTCATAGACAATTTTCTTACACAAGGTAGTTTTCCCAATTCCAGCATCTCCTTGTATAAGAATACGCTTTGGTGTAATTGTTTCGCCGGTTGGAAGCCTTCGTCGGTTGAAGAGGGTATGTAATGTTACCAGAGCGTTCGTAGCAACGTCATGTAGCTTAAGGCGATCAAGGAGTGAGAATGGTGACTTCTGCTTATATGTGTCTCCTTCCTTCGATCGCTCTACAATCGCGAGATTAAGATAGCACTGGTCCATAGGTAGCGGATCCCCAGAGATCCGCTCAATAGTTAGCCGGTCTAATGTCGAGTAATATTCAAATAGTGCTTCAACTACATCAGATGGCTCGTAGCGCTCTATCAGACCGTTAGCCAAGAGTTTACTTATATTAAACACATACCAAAAGTATATGGCTAGAACCTCACTTACTCTCTGCAAGGGCACCCAAGATTTTTTGTAAAACCCTTTCGAGCGCCTTGTGTGTCTCGGGATCCACGACGGCTTGGTTTGTTACAAGTGCCCCTTCCAAAATTTGAATATCCTGCCTAAAACTTTGCGACAAGCCATTACCAGCGTCAGGTTGGCTCGTTACATCTTGATGCTGGTCCTCAAGCACAGCTTCGAATTGCTGGCGCACTGCTGCAAGCATATTTGATGAGCCTTGCAATATTTCCAATGCTTGTCGGAGCTCTTTCGAGATTGGTTTGTTGCCCTTGTAGACTATATCGTGTTCAATATCATAGAAGGTCCACATGATAATATCCATAACTTGAATTTCAAAAACAGTATTCATCGCCTCCTCGTTTCCCCCTTTAAGGCTCAGTCGAAAGTGGCTTGCATCATATATACGAAATCGAGGTGCTGATTGTCCCGGGCTGATATTGTACTCTCCTGAAGTTGGGTGGTGTATCTTTTCTTTGAAGTCGAATTCTCTCCTCAACATCACCTCAACCACTTCGAGATCGCCAGACTTAAAGAGTATAATTCGACCTCCAACTAAATCAAGAATATCTGTGAGATTGACGCTTTGCCCCTTCTCCTTTCGTTTTTGTAATTTGCCTTGGAGGCTCTGGGCTGTTTTCACTCTCGACTGCCAAAAGTGTCGGATTCCCTTGTCTTTCAACTTTTCTGAAAAATTGTCTACCTTATCTTTTAGATTGTTGTAGAATGTTGACTGGTCATCAAAGACCTTGAGCGACTGAGAAATTTGAATATCGGCCATGTTCGGGGCTCTATAGAACTTTGGTTTAGGAACTATGTGGCTTAAATTTACGCCTGCCCAAATTATGTGGCTCTAACTGCACGTGTCAGGTTGCTTTGTGAGTAGAGCAAGGCTCGGGAAGTGCAAATCTAGGTCCTAGGTATTCTGGTGCTATGATACTACTTCGTAGCTCAGTTGTCGATTCTAGGTCTGTATGTGCGTTCTGGATTGGCGCGATGTCTCTGGACCTGGAACTGGATGGCTTCTAACGCTCTCTTTCAGCGTTCTAGAAGGCCGTTCGATTTTAGGTTGACGCGACCGAGGGCTGGATGGACGCTAATGAACCTCGAGAGTCAAGAGAGCAAGGCGAAAGGTTTGTAGATATAGATATAGTCACGGTGACCGAACGAGCTGTAGAAGTGAATATCTGATATTGAGAAGGACCCACGAACGGTTTAAGAAGGAGGGGAAGGTAAGGCTGAGGCTATCTACAAATTTTGCTCTCTCAAACTGCCCTGCCAGTACTATCACATGACTGCTCTTGCTGGCTTCCACGTGCCTGGGGCGCTATGATGATCAAGGGCATAAGCTGGACGAAGTTGATAAGTGTTACCAAGTGTTTTAAGCTCAGAGTAGTATTACTTGGACAGGAAGACTGATTGTGGTATGTGTGGGCGCCTGTGTCTCGTGACCAAGAGATTCAATAAAACAGATTGACTCAGGAGCAGGAACTGAGTAGATGAGCGAGGCGTTCACGTTCAGCAAGTCCAGCAGCCTCACGTAAGCCACAGCTCGATCTGCAAAAGCACATCTCATAATCGCTGGCTAATTTAGCCGAACCAAAGTACACTGCGCCTTCAGGTGTGCGCTGGAGACTATTTACAGCCTTCTTGTAGCTCGACCTCATTTGTCGTATACCTCGTTCTCTTATTTCGAATATGTTTCTCAGTTTTCTTACGGTTCACGTTCTATAGCCTTGTTTGTCCAACCTTAGATCAAAGCAATGTTCAGGGGAACTTACAATTACCCCGCCCTGCTCACAATATCCCAGCCGTACCTGCATACCAAAGTCAACGCCGCGGGAGCCAAAGTCAACGGATTAGATATGATTATTGGTTATATCAAGCCTGGTCTAGTAGGTCCACCGTCTTTGCTTGTCTGGCCTTTAGACGCATCGAAATGGTCTCATCCCTTCGCAAGAACCACCAGTTGTAGTCTGAGATTGCGAAAGGAACTAGCGGACGTGGCAGAGTAGTGGTCACAAGTATCTGCAATCTGCATCTGCTTGTGGTCTGTATCGTAGCTGTGTCTTACACTATCTAAACTTTTCCTAAACCTATATAAGGCCGATTAGAGCCAAAGATCAGAGCGTTCAACTTAATGCTCTGCAGCTTGCAGCAAAGCTCCATGAGATCTTAATTGTGACGTCCTTATCATACAATACCATTTACTGTGTTTACTACAAACTTCTGTACGCTTATGGTATTACTCTTGGGAGCCTATTTGGCCACTTTCAAATCAACAGTCTTGACTCTCTGCGGATTCCCAGTCTTTGGGCCGCTGCTGCTGTTACCGATAAAAAGAGTCGGCGGCTCTTGTTCGTGTCGCTGGTCATTTTGTTAGTCAAATTAGAGGCTATTGTTAGCCCTTCATCGGCTATCCCAATACTTTCGTCGATCAACTGGTGGGAGCTCACCCCACTAATTCAACCAGGCAGAGCGGAATTGTTGTGGGCGACTTAGCTCTTGGACAAAGTATGAGTGCTCAGTGGGGGTGAACGCAAGTACGCTTGGCGACTATAAGGTACATACGTGTCATGCAGATACGCTATAAATAATACGGAAGTCTTCCTGCGTGTGTTGTCAGCCTTCACACGTATACAAGATTCATTGGTACATAAATTCAAAGTGTGCAGCCTCAAGATATAGCAATAGCGCCATATACAAGGGTATCAAGCCTTTTCTACTTCTTCTACCCTTGCAATCTTTCTGTTGCAGAACCCCCAGCCTCGCGACAATTCTTGCCGAAAAGACTTGCGACAAAGTAATAGGTATAGTATCTTTGAAGCCTTATTGAATTAATCGCAAAGTAGAAACTCTTTTAGGATGATATCTAGCTTTCCAACTGAAACAGACTCTAGAGTCTTTTTCATTCTGGAATTTGTGTTAATGACTACTTGATGTGGAGAAAGTAGAATCTAAGAACTGGTGGTGAACATGCAGTTCTACAGCCTTGCGGCCTAGGCTTGTTGGAAGATCCTTATAACTTGGTAGGTTCTCCCCTCACTCGATCTTCTTTCATCGTTATTCTTATTTCTCACTTGTTATCCACGTAATTATGTCTCTTACAATTACAGCTGGAGTGAAGAGTCTACTCTCTGTGGGAATATCTCTCGGAGATATAGCGATTATTATTGATCAGGGTCGAAAATTCGGGAACTGGCTGCGCACAGCTAGACTTGACGAAGAGCTTTTCGAAGCCATCGCCGATGTCTCGAAGTCCATACTCGACCGCCCGGGTCTAGTGGACGTTGTGTATATGTCCTCGAAGTGGTCTTATGTAAACTTCATCTATAAGGGCAACAACATCAATAACAGCGATCGAGAACCTCTAAAAGACACACAGAACCTCACAGAGTTTTCCTGGGCGATGGTAGCTATCATTGCAGGTCTCGATGTCTGCTTGCCTTCATCGTCGGTCCAAAACTTCCTCGTGGATCTCTTTGTTGGTATCTTGAACCAAAATGAAGAGCTAGCGGAAGCATTGCGCGTACAGCTTCCAACCAACATAGAATCTTGGAGATCTGCTGGACAGGTCAGAGACATGGCCCGCGTGAGCTCCGTTTACATTCAGAAATGCCGCTTGAAGCTGACGCAAGAGCGTGCCATTCCCGAACTCAACCAAGCTGAGCGGGGAGAACTGCAAGCGTTTCTGAAGTGGCTGTTGATTGGGAAAGACACACAGTTCCATCTTCTCTCAGCAACAGTATTTGCTATTGCTGGCTGGTTGAAGCGTGCAGGGCTACACCTCAATACTGAAGGAGATCAACGATACGAAACTGAACCAATGGTTCGGTATGCTAGTGACAGCCCGCTCTATCTTGGCAGTCTGAGCTCCAAATGTCATCCAAGTGACTTGGAGGACCCTCTCTATGCAGGACGAGGACTGCGTGGAATTTCACAGCAGGTCACGTTCCCGCGGGGTAAGCCTGAGTTGATGATCGACACTCTTGCTGTGGATCGAGATATCACAAACAGCATGTTCATGTTCTGGGAGTTAGGATGTAGAGCGGCCACCAAAATGGAACTCATTTCGTCGTCGTTAGGAGAATATGACACCAGCTCGTCAGATATTCACTACACGCTCGAGGATCACGACCCTGTGATGAGTAAATTCGCTCCGAACCTAAGTATGCTCGCCTGCCATGGCTTCCCTGTCGTAACACAATCTATTTTAAACGCGCTTGAAAAGATGATTCCTCGTGAAATGGACCCGAAGCGCGCCGAATGGCTCCAAATGCATACTGCGCCCGAATTTCTGAGCCGTCTCAGAACAAAGCCAAGTCAGGAGCCTGAAAATATGGGATTGTGGACCCAATACCAAGCCCTGGTATTTGGATTCTACTACAAGCTACTGGAACCCCTGATATCGTTTGAACATGTACACGAGGAAGCTTACTTTCGAGGCATCTGGGGATACGGTAGCAAACTGTTTCTTGTTATGTGCTCTCAATTTGCAGAAGGTTTGCGAAGAGACGGTAGCGTCAGTCGGACACATCTCCTTTATATGCTCTCTACTATGTACAATGGACGTCAGCACGTGTACTCAAAGTCTTCCTCAAAGTCCGGGTTGGTGGGTATCATTGGCCCGATTTCAGTTCTGACGTTACCGCTTTTAAGAGTGTCAGATATCCCACGCGAATTAGGGAGCTTCATGTTGGTGGATCTCCCGGTAATCGATCTCCTCACTGAAGCAAACGGCGAGCTGTATTCTGGTCATGGCACAGGTCTTGAATTCTTTCGTAGTGCAAAGACACCTGAAGAAATCTCTCCCCATGCGCCGGACAAACCTTGGTCTGTCCATGCAAAGATGGGTAATCTGTTTGATGGACAGCCGGGTGTAGTAATGGCTGCCCGATGTGGAGGGTCTCTAGTAGGTTACTTCAGTCCTCTTGCTGCGGACATCACTTTTCTCGGTGCGTCATATCACGTTCCGAGACACGAGTCTGGTTATGTCGATGATTTCAAGGTCCATGGATATGAAATCAAGGATGAAGATTGGCAGTGCGGCAGAGTTCAGAGACCATCGCCACAAGAGTTACTGGATCAGATTGGAGTAGTACATTCAAGAGGCTGTCCTGCACTTAGGTATGCAGCAGCCGGCTTTTTTGCTGGCGTTCACGAAGAGGTTGCTATTGTAACTGATGATATTGAAATGGCAGTTGGAAGAGTCAGTGCTCAAGATGGAGGTGTTATCATAACATAAATTTCAGATCAGAGAAACCACACTTACCGAGCGCTGATGGACAACGGGTGTGGCTTTCGACGAGGAAAGACATTGTTGGACTTTACCGCACACATCATATATACTAGCATCTAGCATACTGCGAGAAGCAAACTATAGCTAAAAGTTTCACAGTCAGAAGAACATTTAGAACTTCTAGATCGTGCTCAATATATACCGAATCATTGCTTATATTCTGGGTGTGGTTCAATGGCCAAAGTAGGTGTATCTTATCGATGTCATTAAGAGGCACGCTCCTTTTCATCGAGAATTTATCATGTCGAGAGAGGCAACCTCTAATCCTATTTATGGAAGCTTATGCATGTCTTGAAGGTTCGTTAGCACTGTGTTCTTGCAGCGTCCAGCTCTATTTTAATTTAATAATTGAATAGATATGTTTCGGTATGCCAACCAAAGACATGTTTTCAATAGCCTATTATAGTGCCTACATTTTGTTTATTTGTCTAAGTACTTAATGTCACAGTTTGGACTTATTAGCTGATAAACATAGGCATCCACCCCCACATTGCGGAACTTGAATCTGTTCCACCATAAACATCAACCTTTGATCTTGCAATCAGTGTCCTGCCACTGCAATTGCCGCCACATACTCCTAGTATTTTGTTGTCGAAAAACGACGCAGCGCATTACCAAACTTGATCACGACCAAGAATGAAGAAGTACAGACCAACGAGATTATCCCTACTGCGACGAATGTCTTCATCAGATCCAGTGCGTTAATCCAATGCGTGATAGCATAGCTGAAGCCAAAACCAAGCCTATTTCGAAAGATAATAACTGCAATCACGGTTTCTCCCAAGATCTTTGAAACAATCAAAGCCGTACTCTTGGAGGACCTCTGAGCCAATCACATACAGCTTCCATAATCTTAACACACTTTGTTCCACTCCAAAGTCACATGACCAGTGGCCCCAAGTGAACGAATAGTGGCGTACGGCTGGAGAGCTGAAAACCCGATCAGCTTTATCAGCCAAGCTTATGATATAAACTCTACACAGCCGTATGGTGTGAACCACTCCTGGTTGGGATCAGCCAGAGCGCCGTCTTGTTCATATTGACTATCTCGACGGGATACTTAAAGCCGACTTGATTGACTTGCGCAGTCAAGATGGCACAACCTGACCACGCGGCGGCTAGTAACCCCTCTCCAATGCAGCTCGTTGGGGCAGCTCTTTTTGGGTCGCGGACACCTCTCCTGTTGGCTCTGTTATTCGGGGGGCTTCTGTTCTTCCTCTTTGTGACGCAGCGATTCGAGCACAGGCCCAAAGTCCAGACGTGGCGAGTTAGTGGTATACCCAGTGATGTCAAAGATGATGAATTGCGGAACAGTTTGGAAGCACTTCCATACCACCCAACCAAAGCCAATAATGATCTCTCCCCAAAGTCGTCGAACATCCGACAGTTTTCCTTCACTGAAAGGTGGCCTAATAGCCCCGTTGCGACTGTCACATTCTGGCAGACGCCCGTCAAGTTGAAAAGGGTGTCATCGGAGTTTCGAGTTCGGCTTTCAATTACTGCTCGAGAAACCGAAGTTGTCTTTGACACCCACTTTTATGGACTCACTACGCTCTACTATCCACCCGATCCCGCCGTGGATATTGTTGCCGTCACGGGCCTTGCTGGCCACGCTATCGGATCCTGGAAATCGCCTGGAGAATCAGATGTCTGGATACGCGACTACCTTCCGGATGACAAAGTCAACGCCCGTGTTCTGACTTATGGCTATGATACCACTCTTGTACGGAGTAGGTCGAAAAGCTCCATCCATGATCTTGCAATGGGGCTTTTAGAAGCCCTGAAAAGCTCGCGAACAGAGGAAAAGGTGCGGGGTACTACTACATGCTGCATGAACCTGAATACTAATTATAATCTTTAGGAGAAGAGGAGACCAATAATCTTCATTGCACACAGCTTAGGTGGCCTGCTGGTTAAAGAAGCATTGGTCATTGCAGGGAGGCCGGTCAATCAGACTTCGCATATCGGAAGCAATGAAAACGCCGAGTTGTGTAACTCTTGCTATTCATTGATCTTCTTTGGTGTTCCAAACCTGGGAATCCGACAGGAGCAACTGGTAACTCTGCTTAAGGGACAGCCAAATTATGCCCTCATCATGTCTCTGGTTATGGACAACGATACCGAGCCCTCGGATTACCTCAAGAGCCTCAACCGGTCGTTTCTGGAGTCCTTCCTATTTGATGACTCTCCTGTGATATCTTACTATGAAAGATTGAGTACAAGAACAGTGAAGGTGGGTAGAATTCAAATATCATGAGCACCAGAGGTATTAATTTCTCTATAGGTCAATTTCTTAGGCATGCTGAGCAGGACCGGCCATGAAATGCTTCTGGTGACAGAGGCATCTGCAACCAATATTTCCCGGAACAAAAACCTTTGTGATCAGCACCCTATTCATGCAGATCATTCAAGCATGGTCAAGTTCAAGCATAAGAAAGATCAGAACTATATAGACTTGTCACGACATCTTGACAGGCTTATCAAACAGGCTCCTGGCGTGATCAAAAAGCGATTTCCAAGGGATGGAGGTATGTGATTTTGGTAAAAGAAGAAGAAACTTTCTGTGGATTATCAATCATTCATTTTACAGGGGAAGTGATTTCTATGTATAGCTGACTTTCCGTACCTAGAAATCGAAATATTGTGTAAGACAATCTGTGAACCTATTAAGGCCCTCCGAGTGGAAATGCTGAAATCAAACACTGGAGATGATACTTTTGATGAATGGCTTTCTGAAAAAGCAGAGCTGCATGAATGGCTATCGCCGAATGGCACTCAGTCTCAATTTCTTTGGCTCGTGAAACGACCGCAGCTGGTTGAGACCACATCCAGCGAGATTGTGCGACAGATAGTCAAAGCACCACATCTTGGTAAGACGCAGACCATTCGTGTGCTTTGCAGCGATTTTGCCTCTACGCCTGACGCAAATCAAGTCTTCCTCAATCCGGTAGATTATATCTTGCGTTATATATTGGCAGATATCATAAGTTCTCGGATCACTCGGCTTCAAAATTTGCCAACTGCTCAACATGACAAGTTTCTGAATCTACTTGACATTACGCAAGTGTTGATTCGGGAAGATGCGAGGAAAACTCTGGGAAGCTTGATCAGTTCTGAGCCAGATACGAATGTGCGCATCGTGATAGAAAGTCTCGAACAAATTCATCCAGAGGAAGACCGGAATATGTTCGTGGAGATTCTGCGGTTATTGTGGGACTCCAATATCAAAAACATGAGGGTTTTCGTAACAAGCCTCCCCTATGCACCGATTCGAGAAGCGTTTAAAGGCCTTCCATTTCTCGATCCTATGACGGAATATAATGAGTGCTTGCAATCTCTAAGTGTAGATGCTCATAATTACAGACAAGAGACAATCGATCCGGCGGAACAGTATACTGGGGATTGGATGCTGAAACACCCGAAGTATATTGAATGGGACAGAAGTTTACACAGCAGCATCATATGGCTAGTAGGAAAAGCTGGGAGTGGTAAATCTACATTACTCCTCGCAACCTTGAAGCAACTTCTCCAGAAGTATCAACTTCAGGATCTCGCTGACATGCTTGGACGAGTATCGCCATTTTCTGCCGGGCTTGGGGCTAGGGTTTTCGCTGAGACGGACCATTCTGATGAGAGCCGGCCTATTGTTGCAAGCTTTTTCTACCGGTTTCAAACATTTCCGGGCGAGAAGACTGAGGCGAGTCACACGAAGATGCTACGCTCACTTCTCTTTCAGATCCTCAAGCAAGATGTCAGACTGTTCAAGCTGTTTCAGCAGACGTATCGCACAAATCGGAACAAGCCAGCAGAAAAAAAGCGAAAGGCTCGTGATGATGCTGAAGAGGAAGAAGATTCGTGGTCATTTGAGCATCTATTGCCAATATTTGAGAAGCTGATTAGCATGAAGTCCTTCCCACGACAGCTATATCTCGTCATAGATGCCATGGATGAGTCCGAGAATGATCCAGCCCGAACCAAATTCCTGTCATTAATCAATGATGTATGCCACGCGGGAATAGAGCGCATCGTTGTCAAAGTTATCATTGCGAGTCGACCAAATGGGAACATCGTGGGCAATGTTGAAGAACGTCACAAGATTATACTACAAGATGAGAACGCAACAGATATCGACAAGATCATTGCGGCAGGTCTGATCCAGATTCGCCAACAAGTCGGTAGACTGAACAGAATGGAGAGGGCGAATTTTGATATCGAGAATTTTAGGGATATCTTGACCAAAAATGCAGAAGGTGTGATTATCTGGGTGTCCTTGGTATTGAAACAGGTCCAGAGTCTGCTTCTCCGAGGACTGACGCCAAATGCAATGATGCAAGAACTAGACAAGCCTCAGCCCAACATCGAAGACCTCTACGCTATTATCATACAGCGCCTTACAGCTGCTAGTGAGGCGGATGTTGAGCTCGGAAAGCATTGGTTAAAGCTGGTTTCATTTACGGAGCGGGCACTGAACACTCGAGAATTTCAAGATGCCGATCTTGTTTTGAATTTGAAGGGCAAGATGGAGACGAATGAGACAGAATTAAATAAGAATCGGAGGCCGATTTCCAATCTGGAAGTCATTGAGCAATATATGATGAGCCACTGTGGTGGATTTATCGAGGTAAAGGCATGGACTAGAATATCAACTGCTGTCGGTACTATCGTCCTCGATTCGGATCTCAAGACAACCACTGAGACTGGAGGCCTTCATCTCCTCCATCGAACAGTGAAAGATTTCCTTTCCAAGGACAAGTCTGCTCCATACCAGTCAAACGCAGTAGAAGGTAACCAACTGATCACAACAATTGGGATAGAATATCTTCAACTGTCCCTGTCACTCTTGGGCGTCAGTTCAGAAATGCAGCCAAAAGCTGTCCAGGAATGGAATGCCAATGACTACAAGCGGCTTGTTGAGAAACTCAACAACTGGCCGCTGTTGGAATACATTCTGAAGTTCCTACCGATGCATCTTGGGCGACTTGGCTCCGAGCTCGACGCAGCTCTGGAATCGTTATCTAAAACAGTAACAGAAATTCAGACCAGCTCGTCTTCGGTTGGAGCGTGGATGTTGCTTGCTTGGTTCAATTCAACCATGGAGACACTGGATCAAATCAAAATTTCAGGGAAAGCAAAAGCAGTCGAATCCAACCGACAGAAATTGCTACAGTTCTGGAATAAACACGCCTCTAATACATCTGCCGTGGACCAGCAAGAAAAGGGGCAGCTGGCGACCCAATTTGTCACAACCGCTCTAGTGGCTGCTGCTAAAGACTCCCGAAAATGGGCTGTGAAGACGCTTCTGGTTATAGGAGCGGCACCGCTTGAAGACTTGAATAGGTCATCTGCGTTGGAAGCAGCTGTGGAAGGTGGTTCTTCGGAGATGGTGATGCAACTCATTCAGCACGATGTTGAGGTCAACCATCTCTATACCGTCTATAACATCGGACACTCGAAAAGATCGAGGAAACCGCCGAATACGTCGATTTCAAAGTCGACAGACCCAAAGGCTGAAGAATCATTGAAGAATCTAGCTCTCTTCATAGCAGCTCGTCAAGGAAATGCGTCTATTGTTTCGCTCCTTCTATGCCAAGGTGCAGAGCCAGATATCTACGATGAGTCTGGTGCTTCGGCAGTCAGTGTAGCCTCATCTGGTGGTGCTACAGAGGTTGTCGGCATGCTGCTCGATGCCGGGGCTGATTGTGAGTCTAAAGACTCTAACGGGCGCACACCATTGATGATTGCGGCTGCCAATGGGCATAGAGGTGCTGTCAAACGCCTACTGGAGGCTGATGCCCAGTGGAATCTCGAGGACAACAGTGGTATGTCGGCTCTATCACATGCTGCAGCCGGAGGTCACGAAGATATAATCCTGGAGTTGATAAAAGCTGGTGCCAATCCAGGGCTGCCAATGACAGGTCCAGCATCTTTTTTTACTGTACCGTTTATGCGGAATCGGAACCTTTGTGGACGAGAAGATATTATTTGGGAGCTTCAGAAGAGTATCTCTAATCCTGGAGAACATGTGCGGGTTGCGTTAGTTGGACTTGGAGGAGTTGGGTGAGCAGCCAAAGGTCGTTTTTCTTGCAGAAACTATACTCACAAATGTCTTACATAGGAAAACACAAATTGCCCTTGAGTATGCTTACTTGACGCGACAGAATCAACCAGACACGTCAGTGTTCTGGGTCAATGGGAACAGCTATACACGCTTTCAGCAAGATTATATGCAGATAGCTACTGCTGCCAATATTCCTGGCATCGATGATCCAAAGGCTGATATCCTGAGACTAACTTATGAGTGGCTTCAAAGCAACGAAAGCGGTCGATGGATCATGGTTTTAGATTGTGCAGATGACCTTGACATCTACCTTGGCACACCAACCAGAAGTCCAGAAGTGCATGTGGCTCTTTCAGCGTATCTTCCGCGGAATCCAAACGGATCAATCCTAGTCACCACGCGAAACCAAGAGGTTGCGAAAAACTTGGTGTCTTTCGCGGATAATATCATTGCGATATCTCCAATGAGACAAATCGAAGCTCTCGAGATGCTTCAGAAAACAATGGGACAGGACATGGATCAGCCGGTAGCAATGAGGCTGCTGGAACTTCTCGGATATCTACCACTGGCAATATCTCTTGCTGCCAACTTTATGAAATCGCGACAGTTGTCTGTGGACAATTTCTACAATCTGTATCAGAAGAAATCGAATCAAGGTCGTATTTTGAGCTCTCAGTTTTCTGATATGGGACGAGACTATGATGCACCAACGTCCATCTTGGGTACCTTCCAGATATCCTTGAACGAGTTGGAGTCTCGGCACCCGGATTCCATTCATCTTCTTCATAGGATGAGTTTCTTCGATATAGACCGAATTCCCTTTTCATTACTAAAGGAGCAAGACGACGATTCGTTGCAATTATACGATACTCTTGCGCCGTTAACAAGCTTCTCTTTGATAAACACCGATGAGGATTCCGGTGTATCGATCCACAGACTCGTGCACGCGGTGATAAGAGAGACGATGGATGAAGAAACGACTATGCGCTCTGCAAATGAGGCGCTGAGGTTACTCTCGGCCAAATTTCCCAGTGGAGACTTTGCGGAATGGGATGTCTGCGCGTTGCTCTATCCCCATGCACGGGCTCTCTTTCAATTTCGCCAGATTGAAGACACAAACCCCGAGCAGTTATCACTTCTATTCCATAACACGGGCCGCTACCTATTAGGCCGAGGGGAGTATTGGCAGGCACAAGAGAATAGCGAGCGAGGATACTATTTGCGGAAGAAGTACTTCGGTCCAGAACACTCTCTTACCCTCTCTAGCCTCCGCACTTTAGCAAGTGCATTTCAATCCTTAGGCGAGTATAGTAAAGCAGAGCAATTATATGAACAAGCTCTGGAAACAATGGAGAGGCAGCTTGGTCCTGATGATCCACGCACGCTCAGCGCCACCGATGATTTTGCCAACGTCTACCGAACCCAAGGTCATTTTACCACAGCAATTGAGCTATACAGCCGTGTCTTGAAAAGCAAAGTTGAAAGTGGATCCCAAGACCTCGATACTCTGACCACATATCAGAACCTAGCGACGGCATATGAGTCCAATGGCCAGTATGAAGAAGCTGAGAGGTCATATATGCAAGCGCTCACCGGTAGAGAAAAACTTCTTGGGAAGGATCACCCCGATACCCTTACGACTATCTGGAGTCTAGGAAACCTACACGCGGCCCAAGGGCGATATGATTCGGCGGTTGAGCTGGACCAGCGGGCACTAGAAGGGATTCAACGCGTTTTAGGGTTTGATCATCCCGACGCTCTTGTCGTCCAAGGCAACCTTGCAAATGTCTACAGTTCCCAGGGACGATATCGTGAGGCTGCTGAGCTTTTGGAATCCACGCTGAGCAGAAATGAAGCCCTACTAGGGTTTGATCATCCTGACACGCTCGTAGCTATGAATAATCTTGCGGCTGTATATCTCAACCAGGGCTTGGATGAAAAATCTGGAGAACTTTACCAGAAATGTCTTGAGAGAGCGGAAAGGGTGCTTGGGCCTCTCCATCCTACTACACTTAGCGTCGTTGATAATCTTGCAAGTGTATATCAAAATCAAAAACGATACCGGAGAGCTGAAGAGCTCTACAGTAGATCACTCGAAGGGAGAGAGAGAATTCTTGGGTCTACGCATCCTGAAACTCTTAGCACCATTGATAATCTTGCAAGCGTATACCAGAATCAGGAGCGATATCGTGAGGCTGAAGATTTCTACGCTCGGTCTCTCAAGGGGAGAAAATCCGTGCTTGGAAATCGACATCCTACCACACTGGCGACCATGGAAAGGTTTGCAGATTTTTACGAGGCTCAAGGGAAGTACTCTTTGGCGAAGCGGTTCTATCTTGAGGTACTAGAGAGCAAGACAACCATGCTTGGACCCGATGATCCTGGAACCCGCGTTGTTGCGGTCAAGATCGAAAACCTCAAAGAGGATAAGGCCCGTAATGACCGGTTGCGCACCCACGGAAATATATACGGGAACGTCACGGTTTCGGGGAGTGCAAGAGCTCATATTGGTAATACATATGGTAATATATTCATCAGAAAGTGTGAGTGAAGTTATGTCCTATCAAGCTCTGATACTGCTGTACATGATTGTTCATGCTGATCACGCCCCACACACAGAACTATTCACAGCGTTCCATCGAATATGTAACAAATACATTGAATAAAAGGCCGAGATTATCCGGAGGCTATAATGGTACCTGTTTATTCGGATGCTAATCAAGTCTGCTTTCGCTGCACATTCTTCAAGTATTCTTAAGCGAGATTGATCTTCTGCAGTCCTGGAGTTTGGGTCGCATATTTGTCTAGTGAATGGCAGCAAGCGGATCTATGTGTTTATGAGATGTTTATAATTAATGACAGCTATCACTAACGCCGCCTCTCCTCTCCTCGCCTGGTAGTGCTTTTCCATTTAAATCAATCGTTCATCCTCCTCCAAGCATAAAACTTCTTTCCTTCGCCTCCCAGCATTGCCTCTCCTGACTTGAGATAGGCTAAAGGCCTGTCCATTAAGTGCCGTCCCTTACATTATTATCCCCCATTTATAGCGCAAATGAGTTTTCTTCGCATACAAAGTATGTCTATGTATTACTAAGCATGAAAACTCCTTTATACTAAAAATAAGTTCCAGGGTTAACTTAGGGTTAACCCATACAAACTCTAATCTACTCTCATTTATAAAAACATCATCTTTTTGATCTTGCAATCAGTGTCCCGCCACCGCACTTGTCGCCACATACTCCCAGTACTTTGTTGTAGAAAAACGACGCAGCGCCTTCCCAAACTTGATCATGGCCAAGAATGAAGAAGTACAGACCAACGAGATCATCCCTACTGCAACGAACGTCTTCGTCAGACCCTGTGCGTTAATCCACGGCGTGATAGCATAGCTGAAGCCAAACCCAAGCGTATTACGAAAGATAATAACTGCAATCATGGTCTCTCCCGCAAGATCCTTGAAACAATCAACGTCGTACGAGAGCGATATTGAGCTTGCACAAATCAGCCCGAAAACAAGCATACCCAACCCAATTATCAGCCCCATGAAATGAATTCCGTGATCAGCCCCCACTCCCCACAGAATTAAACCAGCAGGCCCAATGATAGCGGGGAGAAGCATACTCCATAAGCGCTGCTCAGGTTCTCGCACTCCGCCATTTTTGCGTGCCAAGCGGAGGGTAAGCTTATCGGCAATTTGGCCAGACCAGACTGATGCCACAGCAGCACCAATGAAAGGGGAGAGATATGCACAGCCGACGTACTTGGCCTGGAAGTTGTAAGGTGCTCCTCCAAGAATTAAACTTGTGGTACCGTTCATGACGTTATACCAGGACAAATTGGTACCGTACAGAAAGCCGCACCAGGTGGTAATAGGGAAATGATAGAAGATCAGCAAGGGTCGGTACATCATAGTGAATAGCTGCTTTTTGGTTGGTCGTCCGTCCAATTTAACGAAGAGAGAAAGTTTCTGGATATAGGTCTTGGGTGGTGGAAAGGTGCGTTCGGAGACTGGGCTATAATTTACAACACCAGAGACATTCTTTCCAGAGACTGGGTCTTGTAGCTTGCTCGTGGTCTTTTCCATGACCTCAATGTCATGTCCGACTGTCGCGCATTGGGTTACAGAGATCTTTGGGTCGTCATCAAGACCTTCAAGAGTTGGGCGGAAGTAAATTGTGTCTTCCATGAAAAAAAAGAGGAGAATTCCAGTAACAGCAAGGGTGATTGATCCGAAATGCATAACCCAACGCCATCCTACACCATCGTTGATGAACCCAGCGAAGAATGGAGCGAGAAAGTTGGATCCAAAGAGGAGAAATGCATAGATACCCATATAGGTACCTCGCTCGTGAGCAAAGAACAGATCTGGAACAGTGACTTCGGGGAGCGACTCGACTGATGATCCGAAGAGTCCGAACAAGATACGATGCGCATACCACTCTGCCTTAGTTTTGGAATACGCGGACCACACCATGGGTATGATGCAGAGGAAGCAAGACAAGACGTAAACACCACGACGGCCGTAAACGAGAGCAATCGGTTGCCAAAAAAGACATGACCACCCAAGGAATAGGAACATAAGACCCGTTCCTGTATTGAGCTCTGCGAGTGTGATGCCTGTATCTGCAGAGATATTGTCCAAAATTGAATACTGGACAGCAGATGCAATACCAATGCCAAAAATATGAAGGTATGCACAGCCTACGGCGATGTGTTTACGTCGTTGACTCCAGTTGAGAGGATCTTCAGGGTCAGAACTGGGTCGTGGGATGAGGACAATTTCTTTATTGCTGCTCAAGTGGCCGGTGTGCAGTTCCTCGTTGAGATCTACGAGGTGTACAGTGCCAGGCACAACGACTGTCGTGAGAGGAGTCGCCATGCTTTGATGAGAAATGGTCGAGAAACTGTGATAATTGACTTCAAAATCCCCGTCTCTGAACTAGGTGCAGTTTAGGATGGTATTTGTATCGTTGTAGGACGGTTATAATATATCCCGTTATCATAGCCCCATTCTTGAAATGAACCGGAACGACCATTCTCCTTCACGTATGACCCCATTCTTCATCGCCGCCAGGAACTTGTTGAACTGGTCATTGAACAGGTTTTTACTCTTGCCGATCATTGCCTTTTCATGATAAGAGAAGTGGGAGCTTTAGAAGTAATATATGCGGCATTTAGCTGGGTCCCATCACTGGCAATTTCCGGGAAACTTCTAACTATAGAGCATCTAGGTTATCACACTGGGAGGGGTAAAGATTTAAAGCCAGTGAAGAGGCAATATAATGTGGATCATGCACTTAGGGTTAGCGTTAACGTCTTGGTTCTTAACATGGTTTATAAGCATATTATCGGTACGAGTATAAGTTATCAATTCTAATACAGTTTGCGTTCTCTGTTCTTGTCCTATATAGCTCTATTAGGAAACGCAAGCAATAGATCGTATATTACTTGATATAGATTTAACCAAGTATCTAAGGATATTCTGGGGATTTTGAATAAATGCAATTTTCTAATACAACGTTTTTGACTATCAACGTCCTCTATTCAACTTTATCTTTGGCTCCCGGATGGAAATAACTGCCCAGATTATTCCCGTAATGACTCCAACACGTCTCTCACTTCAGGAAAGTCCAGCTCTTTTAGAGTCTCAATCCAAAGGCGGTCCATGAATCTCTTGCCCTCCTCTGTGTACATAAAAGCATGGAATCTACCAGAGTCAGCATGAACCATCGTTGATAGTATCAGAAACTGGAGCTTGGGGGCCTACGGATTGATTTCCCAATCACTCAGAAAGCTTCCGTGACTTTCTGTGCCTCTAGCTATGGCGGCATATATATAGGTCCACGCCGCCTTGTTTACAGAGGTACCCAGCAGGGTCGCCACCGGCCAGGCGAACAACCTCATAAGGAAAGGAAGGTTGCGGAAAAAGCCCGTGCCGGGGGTAAAAGTCGGGTCAACGACGTTAATCACGGTATCTTCCGCCTTGGTGATTGTGCTCAGCTTATACACAAGCATGAGTACCAATCCCTTGGTGGTGTCGTATCTCTTCTTGGCGATGGAAGCATTCCATCCCTCGGCTTTATCAAAGCTGGGAATTAAGGGTGTTGCGTTCCGTTCGGAAAATTCGGCGATGAGAGCGGCACCGGAGGCTACCAACGTGAGTCGACCTGGAGTGCTGGGTTGGGTCGTGTTTTTCAACGCTGGGAGTAGGAGCAAGGCCAGGAGTGCGGTGGACAAGTAATTAACCTGAAAAGTCTCCTCGTGCCCCGTGGATGAGTTTACTTCGAACGCCAGGTTCATTATCCCCGCGCTCAGTATGGCTATATCCAAATGGGGGAGGGTTGCGCATTTCTTTGCAAATGCTCGGATCGATTCGTAAGAGTTCATATCTAGGAGCCAGACATCGATCTTGGCTTTGGGATAGGCTTTCCGTAACGAAAGTGCAGCAGTCTCCCCCTTTTCAATGGATCGGACCGCGAGAATGAGGTGTGAAAGTCGGAGTGATAGCAGGAGTCGCCCGCATTCCAGACCAATGCCGGCATTACCGCCGGTTATAACGGCAGTTTGTCCAGCGACTGAAAGTGATTCAAGCGGCGGTTTAGGATTTGGCATTAACTGATGTTTGAGAAAAACCTTGAGGAAGGTATCATTGCGTGGTGGTAGGGAAATAGAGCCCCCATGAGATGCCATCGCTCGCCTAATGCTGCGAATATCGGGTTTGAGTGTAGTAGCTTCCAGAGAATCCAATTAAATATGATTTCGAGGAGAGAGGTGCTTATTTTCAATGTTGAGGAGATCCAAGCTGTTATATACCATAATGATCATGATTATCAATCCGCTATTTCGTGAAGGCACTCAAATTGCTGGTCGGGGAGACTGAAGCTCACGTGAAGCAGCCCATGGCTCGATTGGGAAAACAATGTGGTCGCGCCCCACTGGTTGGGTCAGATTTTAGGTTTCTCCCCAGACTAGGTAAGACTAGGTGCGGAGTATATAAGAACCCATTGCCGTGATTCCTTGTCGTCCCTGGTCCGACACACTTCGGCCAGACCACATTGATTTCCAAAAGGGGAGCATCGTGATGCCACAGCTGTTCGCGTTTGTGCCGACCGACGGGTCCGCCAGGATCAGATCCCCCGACCGGCAGCTCATACGACATCACTGCATGCGACGGAGGAACAAGCAGCCAGGTTCCCGTCGCTCTAAGCGTGAAGCTGCGCGAGAAGCATCTGGATATCCGGGAAACTTGAAGAAACAGGACCAACACAGCATTGACGGTCCGCAGCCAAACTTTACTGAAAATCGAGTTGTGGCACACTCAACGTTGTCCGCACAAGAGCGAAGCCAGGCCGCCAACCAACAAGGCGTTGTGCCGCCGCCACCACCATCCGACTGGGCGCTCTTTCAGTTCCCAGACGAGTTGGATATTTTTTCTCAGAAGTTGATGCATCAATGTGCGTGAAGCTCTAAGAATTGTTGTAACCAAACTACTGACCAAAGATTTTTAGACTTCATCCGCAATCCGATCCGAGACCCCCTATATCCATTCAAGCACTTTGGTATTCTGATTGACTTGGACCAGGATCCATTATGGTGTTTCCGATTGCTCAGCTCTGAACCACTGTGCTTCCGCGCCATACTACTCTTAACCTCGGCTTCTAACGATTTAATGCTGCGACGGCCGCTGTCAAACACGACATACCGTCATCTTCGACGCACTTTGCCCATTTTGAACAGCCGACTTACTAAATCGGATGCACACGAACACGACATAATTCTCTACGTTGTGAGCATTCTCGCATCAATCGCCATCCTCTTTGGCGACTACAATGCTGCCAAGGTACATTCAGCAGGTCTCTCCGAGATACTACGTCTTCGAGGCGGCGTCGGTGGCGTTAATAGCAATCCCTTGATGCAGCTCTCGATAGATCGGTATGAGCCATCTGTGTACCAGCCATTTTAAAGAGTTTACTGATATGGTGCAGCCTGAACTTTTCAAGTTTACTTATCACTAAACTCTGGACACCGATCTACAACGGTGGCGTGTGGGAAAGACCCATCTTCCCAACCCGGATTTTAGAATTCTACCATTCACAAAATATGGTATGCATTGATGGGCTTGTCGACTCGGATCTAGCAACTGTATTTCACAATCTCCAGTATACCACAATCCTCATCAACACGCATTACCATAACCAAACCCCAATTGATGGAAGCCTTCTGCGACACTGTCTAGGATTTGTGCATTCTAATCTTATAGAACTCGAGAGTAAGCTCGAACATGAACTATCTGAATGCATTCTTTGGGGGATGATGGCCTTCCTCGCTGCCACATTTCGGTTCCCAGATGTACATCAGCAACCTTACAACAAAATTCTAGCCGACAAGCTTCAGCATTCATATAATTCTGCTAAGGCTTCAGGTGCAGATCTACCAATGACAATAGATATATGGCTGAACTTAGTATGCTTAATAGCCTCTGATAACATCTGCGATCCATATAGATGTGCAGGTTGGAAGGGAACAGCAACAGGTGGACTGTCTTGGAACGAGACACGTCGGTATTTGAAAGAAGTTATGTGGATCGACGCTTTTCACGACGAGCTTGGGAGGAAAGCCTTTTCAGAATAGCTTTAAACTATATCTAAACAAACTAAGGAATAACTGGCGTCCCGCCAATATAATATTTATTATCAAGATCATTAATTGGTGTGTTAAAGGCTCTAGAAGCTTTAGTGATAGATCTAAAAGCTCCTTCAAGAGAGTGGCTTTTGGCAATGGAATTGCTATCAAACCCGCTAGACGTCTCGTTTGCATTGAGACAAATAGTATTGTACAAAAGAATTCTAGCAAAGTAGATCGAGGAGTGTTCTTGCGAAGGAATTAATGTGTAGGCTTCTACGGTTTGCTTAGCAACACTAGCGACTCTACCCCTTGCCTTACTAGATTTGATTCGACATACTATACCCATTGATATTGTCTCCAAACTAATCATTGGCTCTACTCCTGGCATTGAACATCTCCTGCAACAGCGAAAGCTGCACCAGAAAGACAAAAACTCCCACTTGAATTGAATGGCTACGAAGTCGTCGCAAAATCTATCAAAAATGGGAGGTCTACTGTCGTTGAAGATTTATTTACATTTCGAACTCCGTTATAAGGCATTCCTTACTTAATCTAAAGTTGTTATTCAGCCTGTAAAATTCACCCAGGCTAGCAATCAAGTCCTATCACGACTGGAATAAGGACGTTGTGACAGGGTTCCTTGGCAGGGTAAATTAGATGCTGCCATACCCAGTTTACAATGCCCCATGGCCATAGTGGGAAACTTGAAAGTGTATATCCACACTTGTATGAAACCGGCGCCTTGTGCTCTAGCAGACACACGATGCTGCAGACCTGCGGATCCCGTCGTTTTCCGGCGGCTTCCGGCGGCTCCGAGCATAGCGCATCAAGCTGTGCTATCAGTGGGAATAGGTACAAGGATGTTGATAACCGGTCCAAGCTCGAGATAGTCAAATTGAGTACCATGGATTTATGAAGTATGACGGCTTTTCGCAGAGCAATCAGTCATTGTCCTAAAATTATTTAGACGCATTTTTGGATCTAGATTTCCAAGAAATTATGGGCAAAGCCATAATAGGCTCGACTTCTGGATTTATTAGCGATGTGATTCAGAATCCTACTTCGTTTCGTTTGTGAGTATTTTCCGAGGGCTCACTTTAATTGTTTCCTGGGAAGAGGTGGTATCGCTGTGGTCTGATATATCCAATTACAAGTTCGATGTGAGAATTACTGAATATGAAGAGATTCGCGAAACTTTGTGACATCATGATGATAATACGAACAGCCGCGTTAACAGCTCTAAACGCTGGAGATCTGGGGACCTAAACATGGTTTTAGAGATCCCACAAAGAACCGTTTCGCCTGGGACCATCACAAACTTACCATTGATCCATCATCGAATGTTAGAGATATCATGTAATAAGGTGATGATGGTAGTGACGCAATTTCTGAACGGTATACGCTTCTGCGGACCAAATTCCTTAGCAGCTTCAAACTGATCACATTCTTATATTATACATTTTTACAATGGTACCACTTAGTATAGTCATTTGTAGATTCTTTCAACTCACATGTTAATTTTTGCTAAGCTTTGGAGGGACAATCATATTAAAGTCAATATCCATTCGTCACAAATGATCTGTAGGATATCGATGGACTGGTCCTCTCTAATTGGCTTTTTGCTATGCTCTGTGTACGAAACGACCCATTGTTATACTTTAGATTTGAATAAGCAATAGTCGACACTCTTCAGCAGGTAAAATGTATTGCTATTGTACTCAGAACACGAACACCTCGCTAACCATTTCCTCGCTAATCGTCCATAATCTTGCTGTGGCCCCCTTTTCCGTAGTGCGATCTATGCATACCTCCATGGCAAAATTTATCCAGTCAATAGTTGATCTCTATAGGTTGAGAGTTAATCCATATGAATGTATACACAATTTCCCCTCATCTCCCAACTACGAAAGCACAACCGACTCATACTTGACACAGCTTTCCAGTGTCCAAGTTGTAGTCCCACTTATCGCTACCAACCCCAGTGAGAACGAACAGACTTCCAGTTGGATCATACTTATTTTTGATCGATAAAAGCCTGTCGTAGCTCGAGCCGTAATAATCTGTCTTAAAATTGGGATTGTATGGATTGGCCTCGTTCATGTAAGCTCCCATATCAGGGGCCCAGTCTTGCCAAACTGTTTCCTTGTTGTTATTAACCCACTCAGCTGCAGCGCTCAAAGCTGACATAGGTGTGGCGGTCAAGTTGAATTGAACACCCAAGGCAATGGCATGAACGTAAGCAGTTCTCCAGGACGATTGCAAGGCACCACGCAAGTTCTCGGGGACGTTGGCCGGGCCCTTTCCAGCTTGCATTCCCATGATTAAGTATGTGCCCGAACCCGTCTTCTCTGCTACCAATGCTCGTTTCAGATAGGATACAATCTGTGATTGCGTGATGTTTGTCAGTTGCTCGCGGCCAAGCAACCGACTAGACATCATGGATAAGGCACCCGCACCCCCTGCGGAAGGGTTTAGGGCCGTAAAGAAGGCGGTGAAGGTAGGATAAGTAACAGGCTCTGTCCATGACACCGAAAGAGTCAAATTGTCGCCCTGTGCTCGCATCTTTGCTATCACTGGATTGAGAAGGGCAGTCATATTGTCGGCAGTCATATTGTACCCGTAAAATGAGTGAGTTGCCGTGACTGTAGTTCCTGCTGAAACGACACTGGAAATGGCTTCCATTTCACCAGCCAAACCTGCATCCATAAGGTCTGGAATGCTGCTGACTTCAACGGCAAGTGCATTCCACACCGCATTGATGCTGGAAATATCCGTGCCGTTGGTCGATAGAGTCAAAGTCCCAAGAGAAACACTAGTTGGCGCCGGGTGTGCCTTGAGAACATACTCGGTCACCACTCCGTACTGGCCAGCGCCACCTCCGCGGATGGCCCAGAGAAGATCCTGGTTCTGCATTGGATTTGCGACCAGAAGTGTTCCATTTGTTGTGATTACTTTGACTTGGTAGATCTGATCCGCTGCAAGACCGTAATGACTAGACGTGGGACCGTGGCCACCACCCTGGATAAAGCCACCAAGGCCGACGGTCGTGGCGCCTCCTCCCACGATAAGCTTGCCAACAGCTTCTGCTGCAATATATACTCGCTGCCAGTTATTACCGCTGCCAGCGATTATGACATCAGCCGTCATATTGCTACCTGGCACAGGCCATGCGGAATTGAAGGAGATGTTATTGAAGTTGTGGGTCCAGATGGATAGCGCGAAGGCACCACTGGATCTAGGGTTGGCCTTAGTAATGATATCGTCTCATCGATCAGAGCTCTCTTACCTTCCATTCATATCATGGCCCGTTCCCTTCACCACGATCCGAATGTTGTATGATGTAGCCCATGCTACTGCGGTTGAAATATGCTCCTCAAGAGTAGCGTTGACAACATATTGAGGCAGTGCGCCTACAATGCAGCCCTTATCGGCAGTGTAACCGGATGCACCAGGTGGCAAGCATGAGTTGTTGGCGTAAAGTGGGTAGTCGATCGATTCAGGAAGTGAGGCGTGGAAGGTCGTGTAACTCCAATCTGCCTCTACTGTGTCGCACGGTACAGTTGAGTTGAAAGGGTTGCCAGCATAACACGAAGACGCCACTGGGGACGTCTTGATCAGTGTACCGCCGATTGTTCTATTGAGAGTGGACCACTCTTCTGCTGATGGCCATGCTGCGTCCGAAGGTGTTGTCTTGCAGGTGCTGTTCGCTGCAGTTGACCCTAACACAAGGGGAAAAGAAGCTACAAGAATCAATAATAGTCGATACATAGTTGTTGCGTTGGATTAAGTGAGTGAGTGAGTGAGTGTTCATGCCAGGAAGAAAAGGCGTTCAGCAGTTTGCCAATGCAACTGTATATATAGTTGTCTATGACGGCTTTCTTTGAAGGCGAGAGACAATACCTCACAGCTAAATAAACGACGTTTAGTACCCTGAAGCTCGGATATTAAAATCCTAAATTTGGTAGATTATTTGTCAAGATTGGATGAATGGCGATCTCTTCCAGAGGTCTATATGGATTGGCTTTGAGCAAAAGCACTTTATTTGCCCATGAATGCCTTCATAATGCCTATTATCGAGTTGGCAGTACCATTAATACCGGCATTATGGACAGGATTTTCCTAAAAGATCCACAATATAGCTGTGCCAAGGATGCTGTATGAGGAAAGTGAATACGAATACGCTAGGACGAACGCTCAAATGGTGCAAGGGTAAATCCATGTTACGTGGCGGGTTTTACAATGGGGGGCTACTTCAACAACCACCCCTGTAGCGCTCTAATTTCTTTATGTGTGGTTGCGCTTTGAATATTTCAGCAAGTTAGTGCGAAGTACAGCAAGGGCATTCATAGTGAGCGGCTGCCCAATTGTCCGTTCTATAACGTCCTCTAGGTAAGTATTCCTTGTCAAAATGACAGCTGCCTATAAGAGACCACAAAGGCATTATTGTGGTGAGTCTGCTCTTTGGATGTCACAGTTTTGTGTAGAAGTTCATCTCTTTTGGAAGTTATTGATTTTCTGCCTCAATACAATTGGACATTGAGAGCTATCGTTGTTTGCAACATTCAAAATCTGCAAAAAGGAACCCATTTTGTGAAGATGTTTCCATGACCAAAGTAACTGTTACACCTTCCTTCTGTTTTTGAAATTATAAATAGCGCAGTGTGACAGTACATACGCCTTAAGGTCAAGTATCTAAGTGATGCTGAATTGATTCTATAACCCGACTATTTCCTTTGCCCAGATCAAGGACGACTGAGCAACTGGATCAATATTCTCCCAAATAGATCTCATCAAACCCTCGCTCCAGCCCTTAAGCCACCATACCCGTGGGAGATAATGTAAACAAACACAATAATGTGCGAGTATAATTAGAGCAAATGTATCATGCTCCATCCAATATTCGAAAAACTTATCGGAGACACCAGCAAAAAATTCTCCATGAGAGAAAGGACTCGGTTTCTCAGGATCCATCTGCCGAAACGTAGATTGGAGAGAGGTAATGGCCTCTTCGTAAGTTTTTGTGTCGTGTCCCTTCTGGCGTTGACCTTTAAGTCTGTTTAAGTCTCTGAGGTGTTTGAGCCCCATTTCTATATGGTCTGGGATGTCGTTGATTGCTGATGCAACAGGAAGAAGCCGTCTGGAAGAAACACTCTGTGAAACCTCAACCGTCTTTTGCCAACCTCTTATAAGTAAAAAGATTTGCCCCATATCATTGACAGCTGATAGATCTTTTGCGGTGGGTGGTGGTCGTGACAGGCCCAAAGAGAACAGCATAATGATACTTGAGAAGCCAATGCACGCGCTGAAGTTGGACTCGTTGATATTATTCAACTCCGGCCCAAATAAAGCAAGCGCCTGGTTATGATGTGCAAGGGCAATTGTAGAGTATTTCTTTTGCTCGGGTCCATCATGCTGGTCGGCTAGATGCAGTGCAGACAAGGCTAGAATGCCATGCATCAGAAACTGGTGAGACATTGCCTTTCTGGAAATGAGCTGTTGTATCTCCTGGAGATTGTCATCATTAACAGCGAGGCTGGGAATCGTTGAGGTGAACCAGTTTATCATCAAGTCAAGGTTTTCACAGTTGAGTGATGTAGAGTTCTCGTGCGGCTTGGCCAGCTCTAAATTGCTTGTTTCCACTCCAGTTCTGGGGTTAAAAGGAGACAGTAATCCGCCGTTCGTAGTTTCTGCCCATGATAATGGCTGGCCGGTGGAATCTAGCGTTGTTGAGGGAGTCGACGGACCAGACTCGCGAAGCTTTTTCTCCTCAACCCAAAGCAGAGAACCTCCGTCTATGTATTTGCACACATAACCGCGGTCGGTGCAATGATCGCATTGCGGTTTTTGCTCATCGCACTAGATCGGGAACGCTATGTAAGCTATCAGGCATGTAGGATGGGTAAATTTGAAGAACCAGATCAAGATCGGCGAAATGAATAAGGAAAGAGGGCATACAGCAGCACGATAAAGAGAGAGAACACAAAGCGCAATGATAATGACTGCACAGAAGAGGAAGACAAGACGCTGGCTGCCATACTTTAATTCTCCTTTTCTTGCATCGCGTACAACCTGTCCTTGATTTGCTATGGGGACGTCGACGGCGCTTCATAAAGACGGCCAGTAGCACTGCACTGTTGGTGCTAGATGCCTCCTCTACTCCTGTAAAGCATCCACACCCGTGAATCGGGGAGCTGGCGGTGAAAGATTAAGGATTGAGAGTATCACACCCGCCTTCACATGGTCTGTGACTGGACCAGGACGACAGTGGCGATACAAGCGCCTTCGTATTGAGTACGGTTTCGAGTACGGTGTACGAAAGATCTTTGCTTAATCATATGCGCCAGATGACACGCCAATGCGAGAAAGTCAGTGACGACAAATAATGAGACGGTGATGGAAGAGGATTTGACTGAGCGCCAGGAACTTTTCGAGTGGTGGATGGTTTTGATCGTACCCGTGTCTTGTTTGGGTAACGTCGGTCTACCAGGCCGCTAGTCCAGATCGGGGCATTGGTACGCTATACGCAGTCCCGTTTCACGTCATCCCGGTACACTTGGCCAACTTTGATGTTGTAAATAGAGCCGATGCATTACAAGGGAGTTAGATATGTCCTCCTACCATTGATGCCCAGTTGTTCCCCTTGCGGACATCGACACGTCGTTTTTTTTTTGGATGGCCGTCTTGGTCTCACTCATGAATGGGACCACTCTCCTAAGTTTAGGCTCCATCTCCCCCTTCGGTGACAATTCCTTCACGGTACTTGCTGCACATTCAGCTGGTAGTGCCAATGGACTTTATTCAGGGTACACGTGTGGAGTGTATTAATTAGGTAGGCTTTGATATAACAACGCGAGAAAGCAGTACATCCGCGTTGGTGCGAGCCAGCACGCATGAAAACATCCGGTCGCTCAGGTCTTCCACTCAATCACCCGGTAGTAACGCCCATTTCCACCGACAACAACTTTTCCCCCTTTGCAGTACGAGCCCTCTTGATAAGCCGGCCCGGATGCACGAGGAGAAAGGTCAACGCCGCCAAGAACATCATAGCAGCATCGAAGACATAGAGATAAATTTCGTTGTCTCCAATCGTGGGTGTATGTTCGGTGAGGTAATGAAGAGTACCGTCGGCCATTCTCGTCGCAAATGAAAAGCCCCCACTGCTTGCCTGCTGCGCATACTCAACCGCCCGCACCAAGTTTCGGACGATAAACAGTACGCTGACAGTATATAAAGCCCAGAAGTATTTCCTCCACCCAGTTCGTAGATCACGGCCATCCCCGAAGTTTTCTTGACTTCTTGCGAACCCAACGGAGATTCGCCAAGTCATCAGGAGGAAGAAGGCAAAGGCCATCAGCTGGAATATCAGGCCCCCAAGAATGACCTTGTTTCCAATCGCGATGACTTGTTGGTTGCCGGAAGCCTGCACCGCTGCGCCGGCAAATTGGCTCAAGAAGCAGATGATGTCGATGAGGACGTACAGCTTGGTTAGCCACCGGGGACTGATCATCGCGTGCTCTTCAGCTCCCAGGGCAACCGTGAGTCGTGCGAGGGTCATGTAGACCGTAGCGGCCAGGAAGCTCGGGGCACCCAGAATGAGGATGTTTTGCAGCATCCAAGGACCTGTTTTCGTGATGTCTTTATTACACTCGGTTCTACCGTAATATCCAAACGTTTCGCCTGTTACCATCAGCACCGTATCGAGAAAATGTTACGGTTTCTGTACTCCTCGTTTATACTTACATATTCCACCCAAGATAAAGCTGACAAAGTACCACGATCGTAGCGGAAACATGTAGACGAGATGCGCAATTGTCATCACCGCAAACATTCCCATGAAGCCATATGCAGCGGGGAAGGAGGGTGTGTAGGTGAAGTACACGACTCCAGTAATGTTGCCTTGCGGCGATTCGATGAGCGTGATATCCATGGTTGGGAGGTTGTTCTTGTGCGGCGACAGGATATGGCAAGCGATACAATATCAACGATAATGAAGTAGATCAAATGAAAGACTAACTAAATGGAAAGTGAAGACGACAAAGCGATGCAATGATAAGTAATGCTTTGCGTATCGTTTGAGTGGCAGATCCAGCTCTTTCGGGGAACTTGTACGAAGTACGCACTTTGTGAGGATATCCTTGCAGCCAAATACGATAAACTTGGCCAACCACACTCATATCACGGGCGCTTACAGGCCCACAACTTGGGGGAACAAGACTCCGTGTACTGTCATCTCGCTTGGGTGTTATGCTTTTACCACCCTGTCAAGTCGCGGAACAAGTTACAAGATCGACCATCCTTGAAGATACGTGACGTAGGCGACCACGAACCCACAACGGTAAAAACAATGGCCTGTAAGGGGTAGAAGTGCTATTGAAGCTTTTGTGGTGGCGTGAGTTATAAGACACGATATGTCAAGCTGCGTTCATGAAGTAAAACGAGGCCCAGCTCGTGTCTGGGTAGAAGTAAGCTAGGAATATCGATAGAAATTCGCTTGGAAAAGGCTAGGTCCATAGAAATCCTCTCTTAAAGGGGGGTCTGTGGTTAATGGATTTAGCCCAGGGGGTAAATCTTGAAGTGTTCTAGTGGGCAGCGTTAATAGCTAACCCTAACATATCCGCGTTTAAGGTTATATCACGGCAAAAAGGTCAAGATGTTCTGTACAGTTGCGCTCTTGAGAACCAATGCAGGCTTCTAGGAAATAGCAATGAGGCGCTCGTGCGCAGCGTAGACCGGTTGATGGTATGAAAGGCCGCGTTTTAATCAGTAATCTCAGTCGCAGTAGAAGGCCAAGGATTGAGAGGTCGCAGCAGCAGAAGGGTCAAACTGCCTTGCCAATAGCGCTACGGCCGTATACCGCAACGCGGGCACCGGCAGCGATGGAGAGATTAATATCGCACAGGGCGAGGTTTTAGGATGCAGAGTCACTTCTGCTGATCATTAGATATGTACGTAGGCCTATCGAGAACTTCAGTGACTTACTCACACGGTGCTGAGACATTGTTGATCCTGATGCTGCCTTCGAATGGCCACTGTTTCGGCGGCTAGGAGTTTTCACCATATTCCTAGTATTACAGTAAGGTGCTAAAGCCCCATCAAGGCAAGTTTTAAAATATGAGGAGTAACAAGCGGCCGGCGGTGGAGTTGTGGTGCAGGAACTTGCTTTTACTATAAACAGAGATATCTCGTAAATCAGCTACGAGGGCGACGAAGCGAATGTAATTATTTATTAGGAGGAGTTCAGAGTACTTAGGGGTAGCTATGGGACACGAACTATAGAAAATAAAGGATATTTCAATGGGTGTAAACAGTCTGAGATACTTAACGTCAAAGTATCTATCAGCATGGTGTTTTCTCGCTGCGCAGGGAGGAATGCTAGTATTTTGCCAGCTAGAGGACAACCTTTTTAGTGTATATTTGTTCCATGCCACAGTCTACATTCTTAGGCGCCGGGGAGTCACCTGCCAGTTTGAGTTCTGCCGTCGGTGCCTTAGTCTTGAACCACGAAGTTCTCAGTTCAGCTCGCTTGGCCTAGAGTGGAAATTATTCTTTTCAGCTCGATTGATGCGCCTGGTTATTGCATCGCGCGTACATCTCTGGCGGCCGCAACAAATGGATCTGACTTGATGCATCCTCCGGCGGTCAGATCTGTTAGAACACACGTATCGCGTTACAAGGCCTTATTTTCTGTATACTTTGTAGCACAAAGCTATATTACCGGCGCCATAATCTTCACAGTTAGGATAGCTAGCTCCAGGCCGCGAGGCACATTTGAAAAGCTATAGTGGCTACAAGGTTGCCTGAATGCGAACACGTCAAATTCAGTATTAATAAGCATTGTTGAGCCAAAGCCACTGAAGCATATTCTTCCATGTCAGTATAATCAGTGATAATCTTGTCATATTGAATGGATTCTAAACCAAGTTGCAACGCTAGCTTCGTTCGGCTACCCTAACGTTAATTTGATACCCATTCCAGTCTATAATCTAGGACCTCAGCCTCAGCATCGTCCACAATCCTCTCATAATCATTCCCAAACAAAGACCACTCAAGTCTACAGGAAAATATACAACATTCCGAGATTCATTCTTGTCTGAAGCTGTGATCGTAAAGTTAGTACCGTGGTATCTATAAATACATAGTAAGTACGCTTTACCATTGCAAAGTGCTAAGGTATTCGCTGATAACTACTTCTACCCTCGTCTTAAACATAAGCACTTCTAAGTGTGCAGCCACGATGCGTCTCCTCTTGATCACGTTCGTCGTCTTCTTTCTCAAAACAATAAGCGCTCTTTCGCTTCGAGCTCGACAGACGGATACAAGTATGTTCTTTCCCGTAATATTTGTAACATCTCTCACTCGTAACAGCGTATAGTTGCCCTGGAGCCGATGCCAATGCTATAACCAATTCACTTATGGAGCAACTCCATCCTCTCTGCGGGTCTTCGACTCCCGAAACTGCGACGCCGGAGCAGAAGGACTATTACTTTAACGCCCTCTCTACTTTCTGTAATACCACTTATTCCGGTTGCACGCAATTGGCATGCCTATGGGGAGCAGGAGCGGTGTACATGAATCCGAGCTTAAAGCTTGCCGCTACTCCAACACCGACCCCAGTACCAGCACCAGTCCCAGCACCAGTCCCAGTCCCAGCACCAGTCCCAGCACCAGTACCGGCACCAGCCCCAGCACCAATATCACCCGTACCCCACATAATTGAACCGTCACGTGGCCACAGAGGTCCACTACCGCGCCGTCGTGCGTTGGAAGTACATCGAGGTCTTCCAGATCTTCCGGACTGTGCATACTGCAGTTACATACGGCCATTCGCCAATGGTGTCATCTCAGCAGTCATTGTGTCCGCGATTAAGTTCACCAACCCGGTCGCCGCGGGTGCAGCAAACACATTAATCAACGACGCCCTGAATATAGCCGAGGACTGGGCAACTAATAAGATTTTAGACATGCTTCCAGATCCTGGACCAGACTTCGATTTCGGACCGTCACTTCCACCAATTTATGATCCCGCCTGGGACCCGGACCTTGGGACCGGCCTAGATCTAGGCGTGAGCGATGATGGCTCCAGTAGCAGTAGTGGATCCGAGGGCCCCAGCGATAGCGGTGGTGGATTTGCAGACGCTGGTGGGTCCGGAGATGGTGGGTTTGGAGATGGCGGTGGGTTTGGAGATGGTGGTGGGTTTGGAGACGGTGGCGGTGGTGGTGGGGGAGGTTGCCGGCTTCGTGCAAGAGGAATCCGCCAGTTTTTGGCGCGGTACGTTTCGGAAGATGTTGCTCACTTATTATGTTAAGAGTCATACTTCGCTCGGCGATGGTGTTCTTTCTCTACTTGGAATGCTAAAAGAACGTCGCGCTGTTCATGTCCGCTTCGAGTTATCCCTGCCTAGCCTGAGCATTGTGTGGGATTAGTTGATAATCAGCTTGGTTAAGTTATATAAAATATATTTACTTTGTCTAAATCTTATCTCAGTTACCATATCATAGATTCCTCTTACAAATTCTGTGATACGTGCCCAGAGATCGACCTCCTCGTTTTCAATGTCCATAAACTCTGCGTAATACTTATCATTCTTCATGGCAGATATGTAGGGATATTAGAAGAAGACAGGAACAATTTACTAACACAGCAGACCAGATCTGAAAGAACTTTCGACGTGTATGATTATACCCCTGAAAGGTTACATGCTTGGCTTCCTTATGGATATGCTTACAGGCACATAGTAGCGAAGATTACAGAGACTTAGCGTACCCGGTGCCCCCCCTAACAAGTATAAGCATTGGCGTAAACCATTTCCACTTTCATTTTGTGGAGCTCCAAAGCGCTTGAATCATACTGTAAGAATAAAGGAAAGAGCTCGAATTAATACTTCCCTTATTTGCATAGTCAGAAATCTGACATCGTGTCGGATAGCGCTAGAAGGCGCCGGCCGTATTATCTGCCTGCAAAATCGCTACGAGATATATACTTCACTGAGCTGAGGATGATGCTTAGCTCGACTTAGGGAGTATAGTGTCATATTTCGAGCAGATCAGTCGTTACTACCATGTATTGACCAGAGCTCTGGATTTGATCCGGCTCCGAGCCAACGACAATGAGATGTTAGATTGCTACACTTGGAGACCCTTTCTCTTCCATCACAGGCTAGTCTTTTCCTCCTCCTTGCTACTTCCATTATTTCCAAACCCTGATCGCTCGCGTAATTTAATGCTGTATAGCTCAGAATATACATTCCGCGAGAGCTTGTCTACGCCTCGTTCGCACTACGTAATTTGCATTTTCACGTGTTTTCAATATGGCAGACGAAGCCCACTTTTGAATTTACAACGTTTCCAACTTACAAGGATCGTATTGCTATTGCTATTACCTTACATGAACCCGTATCGTATCGCACTTATCGCGTCACCGAAAATAAGTCTGTTCTTGGGACGGCAAAGAGTGGGCTACCATCATCTCGAGTCGCCTCAAAACATCCTTCTGGCACCAAATTAGACAAAGTGAAGATACAAAAGTCCGCATCAAAAACCACTGACACATTAGTTAATATGATGGAGATACCCAAGACTCACATGGCGGCTGTGTACAACAAGCCAGGCGAGATTTCGATCAAGCTACAAGAAATACCCACTCCTGAACCTGGACCAAGACAGGTTCTGGTCAAAATCACTCATTCCGGGGTTTGTCATTCGGACCTGGGAATAATGACCAATGCATGGAAATGGCTTCCAGAACCTGTCCCGGCGCATCAAGTGGGTGGCCATGAAGGTGTTGGCGTAGTTGTAAAGACGGGGCCGGATTGCGAGGACAGCAAAGTCAAGGTTGGCGACCGAGTCGGCATTAAATATTTCGCCGACGTCTGCTTGGACTGTACGCCGTGTAAACTGGGCCACGAAGGATTTTGTTTCAATGGTCACGTCTCGGGTTACCTCACCCCAGGGACTTTCCAACAGTATGTGGTATCCTCGGCCTACTATGTCACGCCGATTCCCAATGGCCTGCCTTCTGAAATTGCCGCCCCGATGTTGTGTGGAGGTCTTACGGTCTATTCTGCTCTGAAGAAAACAAATACCAAGCCAGGGGATTGGGTGGTGATATCCGGGGCGGGCGGTGGTCTCGGCCATCTTGCGTGTCAGATTGGCAGCCGAGGGATGGGGCTAAAGATCTTGGGTATAGATACGCAAGAGAAAGAAGTGTTTGTAAGGGAAGAATGTGGAGTGGAAGCTTTTGTTGCGTTGGACAAGTACCCTCGGGGCCCAGCGGGGGACAAAGAGATTACCGCTGCGGTCAAAAGTGTCACGGAAGGTGGAGAAGGTGTGGCTGCTGTAGTTGTCTGCACGGCGGCAAATGCTGCTTATACGCAGGCATTGGATTTCTTAAGATTTGGTGGGACTCTTGTCTGTGTTGGGATTCCCGAAGGCACTGCAGTTCCTATCCAGAAAGCAGATCCCACTTCGATCATGCTGGGATTGTGGCACATAACCGCATCTTCTGTGGGCTCTCAGCAGGAAGCAATTGAGACTCTGGAACTCACTGCTCGTGGGGTCGTGACTCCGAAGTTTACGATGCACCGGATTGAGGAGCTAGAAGATTTGTTCAAGAGGATGGAGCGCGGTCAGATTATGGGTAGAACAGTAGTCACCCTAAACTAGTATTATCATTCTTTCCCACAGCCTGTTGATCGATAAAGGGCCTTTTATCCAAGTCAACATGTAATTTACATAGTTTCACAAGCATAAATTGGGTTTCGTTTGACCCGGAGCAATTTTGTCATGCTTGTCGTTTATTTTATCATCGAGGTGTGCATATCACTGAGTCCCCCCCTTCTTTCTAAAGAAGCCTCGAAGTGAGTTTACATAATAAATTGCAAAACATATGAAAAGGTGGCACACTTGTTAACCCACTCCATACTGTCCAATACGATTCCCTTGGACATTGAGACAATGTGTCCTGTATTACTGTATCCGAGAACTTGTTTCTGTGATGTGAACTTCATTTTATGAAGCAAACGATCTCCGAAGCCATGAAGATATGAAATAAGACGTCGCGAATTTCGAAGACTTTTGGGAGCTAATCGATCCCTATCTCCATATGAAGCGTGGAATTTTGATGCTGCTATAATTTAAGTCCATCCAAGACAAGTCTTGATATATAACATGGGATTGGCGTCCCGGTCTCACATTGCATACGGAATTCTCATAGTAAGACCATGTGCGGGTGAACACATGCCATATCACATGATCATAATACATCGGAATCAATGACCTTCAATTAACAGTCGATGTTATTGAGTGATTCAAAAAGAGAAACTAATCACGAAAGAGGCTTGATCCTGGTTTTCAGTAGTCATGTCCCTGCTATTTGCTCTTCGAGCTCCCACATGCGACGTCCTGCCGTCACCTGACGCGGGAACACCATAGAGCTGAGCTTGTCGATTCATACCATAGCATCAAAGATGAGGCTTACCAGATGTTCAGTTGCTTACCTTCACAATAATGAAATAGGCCACAGCCAATTGGAAGGACATTGTACTGTGCCCTTTTCCAAGTTGGCGCTTTGAATTGAATTGTCCAAGGTTGGGCTTCAATGGGACGCCGTCGCTGCCAAGAGGCCATTAGGCACGCCGCGATTGTTGGACACCAATAGGGCAGAAACACGGCCCGGCACAACAACGGCCTCCAAATCGCCAGCCATATACGCATAGCGAAGCGCCTTAAATCTCGTGCTCAAAAGACTGGTCTATTTGGGATTTCAGGTCTGGGAGGATCAGCGGATGTAGCTGCGTGGCTTTGGAAACATATCATCCTCGAGAAGTACCGGATGAGGCTGTGTAAAGCCACGACGGCATGCCCAGGAAAGAAGCAATGAGAGTATCCAAGAAAGACGCCTCGAATGCGGACACGGCGCCAAGCAGAGTCTAACTGAACACCCTCAGCTGCCAAGCGACAAGTCCCTTTGCACAGCACCGAGGAAAAGCGCCTCATGCGATGATATACTATGGCTTGTTAAAAGGACCCTCGTCCGCTCCTCATCCAGCCTGTCATCGAATCTCCCGCTTCTCACCGGTTCTCCCTCCACGAGCATGACGGGCCGTCCCCCGCCAACGTGGATTGCGCTGCAGCCGGCCATGCCTCCCCCGGACTATGCCTTTTCTCAAAACACCGCATACAAATCCGGACCCTCCAACACCTACGTCCAGGTGTCTCGTGATGAGTCTGGGGCGGTGCCCCCACAGAGCTCGCAGACCTTTCTGCAGCGCTGGTTCGGCGGCACCAAGCGGGCCCTGCGAGCCTTTGCCGTAGGTGCCTGTGTCATCTTGATCCTCAATGTTACTTGGATGTGTGCTGCCAAAGCGAAATATGGAATCAAAGACGGGTTTGGCACGATCCGAGAAGACAACTGTGCCGCGGCGAAGAGCTTGAACACATGGCTTCATTTCGCCATCAACATTGCATCGACGCTACTCCTGACGGGAAGCAATGCTTTCATGGCCGTTTTCTGCTGTCCCTCAAGGAAAGAGGTTGACGAAGCGCACCGTCGAGGGAAGACGTTGCATGTCGGAGTCTTCAATTTAGGGAATTTGCGGAGGATTGCTAAGCGCAAGGGTCTGGTGGTCATCTTGTTGGCATCTAGTTCCGTGCCTTTTCATCTTCTGTGAGTGTTCTCGACTTCACCGAGCTATTGGGCTGATGTTGATCGTTCAAGGTACAACTCTCTTGTTTTCACTTCGCTGGCAACCAACCAATACTACTGGTCGGTAGTCACCGAGGACTTCTTAGCGGGAGCTCCTTTCAATCTCACCGGTGACTGGGTCATTCCGGCCATGGGATATCCCCATGTGCCTGCCTATCCCACGTTCACGGCCAGCCCACCGAGTAGCGAGTTCGGCAATCTTTATAGGTTGGATGAGAGCGGCTTTGCCAGGCTTGACCAGGTCATGACGGACTATTTTGTCGACATGCAGCACTCCGCGCCATCTTGGGAGAGACTGGAGAACAAAGACTGCCTGCAAGCATATTCTAATGCTTTTGTGTCGGACAGACGAAATGTCGTTCTCGTTTCGAGTGCCAAGAATGCCAATAATTCTATTCTACAGTATGGCAGCGCAGATTTCCAAGCCGATATGGATGGCAACTGGTGGATTTGTTCAAAGCATAATCAAGACGGGGGGTTTCAAACGTGTAACGCCCAAGACTACATTTCTTCGGCCGATACTTGGACTGTCTTCGATTATCCAATTGAATACTGCCTCAGCCAGCTGACCGACGATGTCTGCTCGGTACAGTTTAGTATGACGATAATGGTGACGGTTATTGCATTCAACGCTTTAAAAGTTGTAAGTACTTCTAGTACCTGTGTTTTACATGCCTAGCCCTTGATGCATCTGTCTACCTCCTATAGCCATCTGTCAAGTTTCCCCTTGAACCTAGTAGATTTAGCACACAAAGAAGCTGACATCTATCTTATCTAGGTATTGATGGTCTCTTTACTATTATTCTATGACGCCGAGAAAATCCTCACTTCGGTCGGTGATGCAGCTCAGTCCTTCTTAACAAATCAAGACCAAACAACTCAGATGATGTGTCTCGCAAACAAGCGCGAAATTAACCATTTCTGGACATCAAGAGGCTTAGCCAGACCATTCAACCCGCATCGAATGAGATGGGGCGCGTCCGTTAGCAAAAAGCGTTGGCTGCTATTCTTCTTCTTGTAGGTAGCAGGCAAGCTGCGATCGTTGATATACCGCTAATCTGAGGCGCAGAATGACAGTCTCGTTATGCTTCGTCGCCATTTTTGGAATCTGGGGCTTTTCACACGTGCGACAACAGGGCGTCAATCTCAATCTTCCCAGTCTCTGGAATCTTGGCTTCGGCGAGCTAAATCAGAATACTCTGGTGGTGTATGGGGGTGGCGGAAACGCTGTGACAATGACCATCATTGCCAATATCCCACAACTCTTCCTTTCTGTCATTTCTATTCTATACATGGGCATCGTTACCACTATGTTCCTGGCCGTTGATTGGAGTCATTTCGCATTCAAAGCCCAGGCATTGATGGTCAGCACGCCCTCAGGGAAGCAACGTGGAACATGGCTTTTGGGAGCACCATTGGGATGGGGCATTGCGTTATTGTCATTTCTGACCCTACTCCATTGGTTCATCTCACAATCAATATTTATCGTCCAATTGACCGTCTACGATAAGGACGGCAAGCCCTACGCCTTCAATCCCGGCATCAATTATCAAACCCAATACACACAATTCTCGAACTGTGGCTACTCGCCCATAGCAATCATTTTCTCCGTTATTGCAGCTGTAATCCTGCTACTAAGTGCCATTATCTTGTGCTGGCAACGCTTCCCAGCAGGGGCTCCACCCATCGTCGGAACGTGTAGTGCAGCTATTAGTGCAGCATGTCATCCCATCGAGACAAACACCAATATAGTTCAGGGTGATTTAAGATGGGGTGCTTATGGTGGGTTATATAATGAAGTCGGCCATTGTGCTCTTGTATCAGCAGAGGTGTGGGATATTGGGAGGGTTCGCCCACCAGTGCCAGGGCAAATTTATGCGGGCTTGCCTTCTAGTCAGCCCTACCAAACGCTAGCACCTGTTCAGCAATAGAATTAGAATATAATACGTTCAGGGAAACATGAAAATAACATTCAGAACACCTAAAATATTGACTTCGTTTAACACGGCAAGCTTGCGATCGTTAGGCATATTCCACTCGTCTTCCCCGTGATCATATACGTCTTTGAACCCTGAATAGATGATGGAATGTTAAAACGTACTGGTTCAGTGCTGATCTTAATAATCTAAAGTATTCAGATTTTTGGAACATTCTACAGCATTCCGAGCTCATCAGAGATAAAAAGTTGCTCTTCGATGGAAGCACCAAAGGATAATTACCAGGTACAATCCTTCGTGGTAAAGCACCATGCTACCAGTGAAGTTCAAAACGCTCATCACTCGTTACAGTACAGCCTTCCAAGACGGAGGTTTTAAACAGCTTATAAGCCATTGCTACCAAGAAAGTCAAACATCACTTGGTACCCAGCTGTCGCATTTTTATGCAGCGTGAGCCCATGGCCGGCTCCAGGCTGGATATAGACTTCCAGAGCCGAGGCCTTCGGGAAAGAAGAATTCTTCAGCTGAGTCACGTTGTAAACTCCCTTGCAATCGCCGTCGCAAATTGGAAGATCGTGTTCTGCCAGAAATAACTGCATTATATGAATCTATCAGCAACCTTGAACTCTCCCAGGGACAGAGTGGAAGATGTCATGGATCTCCCGAACCCGAGATTCACATACCTGTACTGGCCCTTTGAAATCAATCACGGGCAATCCAATGATCAGCTCTGTTGGCGCGCCCTCCCCGACTGTACCAGGCTGCTTGATCGAGTTCCCGTAGTCTAACATCTTGGGGTCGAGCAAGGCTTTGGCTAGGAATAGCTGCTGGAAGCTGTTTTTGGTCCCCACGACGATGTATCCACTTCCTCGGTCGTTGAACTTCATCGGATCATTCTCCCGTGCATATTCATAGCCAAAAGCAGCTTGTCCAAAGGCGCCCAAATGTTCGTTGACAAGCCAGCTGGTTTGGATTGCGCCGTCACTGAGCTCGGGATACTGGGCTTGCAAGGCGTTTGTTACGGTGGAGCCGAATGAGTGGCCAATATGGACGATCTTCGTAAAATTGGACACCGCCAAACCGTCAGCGAAATGGGGCTTCGCCGCCTTGGTCAATTCTCCATTGCGAGCCAAGATGGTTAGACTCTTGAGAATTTCGACTTGCAGTGGGGCCTGGACAATGTTATATGCATCCGGCTTGTCAGAGAGCCCGGTCCCGAGACGGTCGTAGGTGAGTATCGAGTATCCAGCTTTGACAGCAGCGCGGACGTATGAGTATGTGTCGGATTCGAGTTCGAGATCCCAGTATCTAGTGGAAACAAAAGGAGAATGGTCAGCCATGCGGGTTGCTTCGAAGAACAATCTCAATGGGCGCCCAGAATGGCGAGAGCAAGAGTATACCTTTTATCAAACCCGAATCCGTGTGTAGCGATTTGAAGGATCTGTCTCTTTCCGTATGTATCACGAGTTGGCATACATAGTTGAACATTGATACCGAAAGTATCGTCCACGTGCAGAGTTGAACGAGTACGAGCAGCAAGATCAGGTGTTGACCAGGTATCCTGGTACCAGACGTAGTTGGGAACGTCGATATTGCTGTCGACGCGAGGTACGTCAAATATCACGTTCTCGGCCGTGGCAGCAACTGGTAGCGTCCATGTCGCACAGGTCATGTAGGGGGTTTCTCTGTGAATTTGATTGCTTGTTGGGGTGGCCAGGGAGCCTCGGGTATAGCATAGACAAGCTGAGAACAAAACATACAATCTAGTTAATCTAGGCATTTTGTGTAGTGGAAAGAACGCGAGGACAAGTGATGGATATATGTTGGTGTTTAAAAGCAGAGTCGAGAGGTTCTCTAGTCTTTATACTCTTTGCTGGACGGAGGTAGTTCCCTCGACTATACACGGCAGTACTGTACCCTAAACGAATGCAAAAAGCTAATGGTGATTTCAATATAAATGATTCATAAGACATGCACCGTTTTTGGAATTATGGATACCTATGGATGATGAGCCTCTACAAAGTAAAATTCCAAATTATTGACATCAATTGCATTCGTAGCTAGATTTGGAACTTTTGGTCATGCTTCGGCATCCAAGGAAATCCTAAAAAGGCCCAGATTACTTCTTGAACCCTATCTATCGTATAATGAAAGAAGGGCAGCTTAAGTGACAGCTTGGATCTAAGGCCCGTCCTTGACGAGGACATGGAGAGCGTGGGATTCAGCATACGCATAATCAAATCTACGCGAAAACAAATGCTCCTTGTGAACCGGTTGTAATAGCTTAGAATTGGATATTCGAGACTAAGCATGCATTCAGTGTGCATAGAACTCCAAGAACGCACATGTAAGTAGCTTGGGACTTTGTCCGTCAGCTGAGTCAGAAACCAGCCTTGCTCGGGGAGACCACAAGAAGCGAATACACGATCACAAGCGAGTACGCCAAAGGGCGTGTTACGATGTCATCAGCCCCCAAATCGTGCAGGACCATCTTCTGATTGGACACATTGCCACCAGGTCAACTAACCTCTAGGCAGAATGTGATTTTCTAACCCATATGTCGGCCTTGTTGGCGTCGCCGAGCTTTAACTGGCCATGGTTTCGAAGAACTGACTCTTCGATACGGCTCGAGTATGGAGCCGAATACACCTTCACAATACGGTCAGCATTTGATGCTTTGATTTCCTTATTGCTGCGCCTACACAAGTACGCCATCATCAGGTTCAAATCAAATGACAGCAAAGCTGAAAAGATAGCGCATCTGTGAATGACATGACATAGCTGTTAGCAGTGCCTCCCCTCAAAGTCTTCGAAGGGGATATAAGAACCCATGGACAACTTTGTGCTTCCTCCTTCTCCATAGACATTGCGCACTTAGCTACTTACTTTATTTACATACTTCATTTACATCAGAATCAATTTATTTCTTACCACTTCGGAAATATATATCTACCCAAGATGGGATTTTTCAAAGCGGCAGGCGTCGGAAAGGAATCTGACAAGGCAGCTCAAGTTCTTAAAAGCTTCATTGGTATGCAGCCTTCTGCTCTTTCCTTCAAAACTCGAGATATTAACGTAGAATAGATAAGGGCAAGATTCCCTCGGAAGTCGTAGCAAATTCAAAGGGACTAGCGATCTTCACTGGGTTTCGGGCGGGAATGTACCTTGCAGGCGCCGGCGGCTCGGGCGTCGTGGTTGCGCGACTTCCCAATGGGAGCTGGTCGCCGCCATCAGCCTTCTCCGTACGGTCCGGCAGTATCGGGCTTGTGTACGGCTTGGATGTGTACGACTGCGTGTGTGTGCTGAACACGCAGGCCGCTATCGACGCTTACACCAAGCCGGAAGTAAGTCTTGGTGGAGCCGTCGCCCTCGCAGCTGGGCCGATCGGCGGCAACGCCAACATCAAGGAAATCAAGCCCGTCTGGACCTACACGAAATCACGGGGTCTCTACGGCGGTCTCACAGTGGACGGTACCGTGATCAAAGAGAGGCCAGGCGCTAATGCGGACTTCTACGGGCCAAATATTACCACGGCGCAGATTTTGAGTGGGGAGGTTAAAGGTCAGGACGGAGCGGATAAGTGGCCTGCAGGTTCAAAGCGGCTTATGGAGGTCCTCAAAGTGGCTGAGGGCAAAAATGCTGATGAGATGGTCCTCCAAGAGATTGGCAACGAACCCACTCCCGGTGATTTGGATGAATAGTGCAGGAAGAACGCTTCAACGGGGTTGGGCAAGATGGCACAGGACATGACTTAGTAATAAGATTAGAATTATAGGTTTGGCGTACTGGTGATTTGTTAGAGGTTACCCTTTGTCATATATACTGGAAATCATTCGACTATTAGATGCGCACTTGTTGATTTACCTTTTCGAGAGTTTATTTTATTCATTAATTAGCCGTTCAGTCAAAGCAAAAGCAAAGAATCATTAAAGAAGACTCCAGCCAATCGTTGATTCAGATTGCGATGGACGCTATAAGCAATTCTCAGGCTAGCATTCAATCTAACTCGGATATTGAAACTGTAATTAAACGTATGACTACAACGCGTGATATTATAGGAAGAGCTTCGGTTCTGGCGCACCATATATAGTAGCTTGAGAACTTTCTTGAAGCATTACAAGCACGATTCTATCTCGGATACTTTAGTATAAAAATTATCCTTCACATTACCTTTTGTTTTTCACATTTTTTAACTCCCTTCCAACAATGTACATGCTTTCAGGCCACCAACTCCCAAACGTATATGGGGAATCAAGCCAGCCTTGCCCGCGTATGCATGAGACTAGACGCCCTAATTCCCAAACGCCTATACCACCAATCCACCACACACCATCCAGCAGCATGACCAGAACAATCCAGTGAGCAAAAATTTCTAGTGCAAGTTTGTGCGCTACATTGAAATTCGACGACTCGCAATCGCTTATCTCCCATGAGTCTTGCTGGCCACTGTTGGTCTGCACGCGTATCGAGTCAAGCATCGTCTGCACGAGACGGAGATATTCGGCAGGGACTCGATTCAGAAACGCCATGATAACTCTCCGGAGCGGTCTCGGCGCCGTGGTACAAGATGTGACGCGAGCTACATAGCTCTGTAGCCAGCCAGGCACCGTGGAAAGTGGACCAAGTGACGGGACGTCAGGCCCAACGCGAGACTGTTGAGCGCATGTTGCGATGGGTGGCGGAACGGGCCCGGCCGAAAACACCTCAATCATGATGCCACTGAGGACTCCCAAGGCCCCAAAACAGGCTTCCAGGCTCACATCCTCCACGGCGGACTTGTTCGGGTTAGACATGTGCCTCTCTGCCTTCCGAATCGCCCGAGCCTTCGCGTGTAGAGCGGTGAGGGCTGGTCCTGACGATGTAGCTAATATGGGGAAAAGTAGGTCTTTAGTACTTTCTGTAGGCCCATTCTGGGGAAATATGGTCGGGTCTGTGGATGCAGTCTGACTATAGCCGGGTGGTAGAGTGATTTTTGGTGGGGTTTTCCTGTTTTGGTGTTCAACATCGCCCGTCTCAGAATGATCGTTCAATAGCCCAACAAACGCCAAGTGGGCAGCGCGAATGAGTGAGATCCATTGAGATTGAGCAGGCATGAGCTCTGTTGGCAAAGGTTCATTCTTTGCTCGCGTTTCGGCAAGGCGGATGCGAACACAGTGGCTAGCGGTTGCATACAAGACCATCAAAGTTGCATTCGCAAGGACATAGTCGTACTCGCAAGACTTGGGGATGTCTCGTTGAACTTGCAGAAGTGAAGCCCTATGATGCTTCTCGGCAAGGGTCAACAGATTTTGAATTCTAGGCCGGTCTTGTTGGGGCTGTCCGACCAGGTCATGCGATTGACACACGGCGGCTAACGCTATGATGGAACTCATTAGGGGTTTGCTACGGAAGGCCAGGTTGGGGATGCCAACTTGTAAAGCGTATGCATCATCTACATCAAAGGGTATGATACGGCTAGTGTGGGTTAGATAGTGACTGAGAAGCTGGAGTTCTGTCCGGTCGAAGAACTTGTCAGAGTCAGTTCTCGAATTCAGCTGGTGAACTGTATCAGAAACCCCAGAAGAGTAGAGACTGGACATTGACGGCAGAATTCCAGCACCTGCAGTCGCATGGCCATGAGTAGAGCCGACAGGTCTTGGACGACGCCGTGAGTCGTCAGGGCGCGGCATGAGGTGACGCTCCCGTTTCGATTCTAACTCAGGGACAGACGCTGGCCAGTACTGGCAGCTGAGGCCTCGCTTTACACACCGCGAGCAGCGTGGGATAGCCTCATCGCACTATATCCAGTCGTCAGTATAGTCGGCGTAGGACCTGTCGCGAATCAAAAACCTTGGTCTTTCGCTGCTTGCATCGAACACACCCATTTCTCGACTTTTTGTGCGCTCTTCGGGGCCTATATGCCGGCTGGGAGGCGTTGTCCAATGTTTCATTCATGACGAGAGCGCAGAGTGAGTCTGGAGTTGCTCTACGTACGATCGGGGTTGATTATATGGCTGGGCATACGGGCCAGCATCATCGGACCTCGGAGTAGGCAACTTGGCCAAACTCCGCCCCAAAGATTTGGAATGGAGGCTTAGCCCAGAACTGTCCATGACCTGCAGCTGGGCGCCAATTGGCTCGCGGACGCCACGTTCGGCTTAATAGCCACTGCTTAGTTGCCGCTGCAAGTCATCCATACGGGACCGATCGTCTCCGGCGATGATGGTGAGTCAGTCGCAATGATGAGATAAGCGTGAGGAACATACTTCCTAATCCAAGTAATGAGCGAGTTGCGTTAGGATACACTCTCAAATCATAGTCGTTGTCGCTCAGTAAACCCACACGCGATTGTACATGTTCGGTAGAGTCAAGTTGATACCTAACGCAATGTTTCCCTATGTACCCGAAAGTCTGGCATATAGCCACTCGCTCGCTGTGCACACGTGTGGTTCACCATGTAGATTGAAACCCAGACATCAACTGTAGATATAGTGCGGATGAAAGTGCATAGATCACCAATTTAGCACTCAATGTCTATCAAATACTATCATTTTAATCGTCTATCTACTCCATATTTACCAATAGTTCTCTAAAGTACTTTTTACGACAAAAAGTCACACTAGCATAAAGGGGAATCCTCATAAGGGAATTCACTAGGTTTTGACTAAAACCCGGACTGCTCTGGCCGGCAGCTACTCATTTCTTGTGTATTTCGACTTCTGGCGCCAATGTTGTCCATAGCGCATGACCGCTGCGGGCAATGGCACCAAAGCCAAGAATATGGCTGCCAAAACCAGGAAGCCGTATCCAAGTCCAAAAGCATCAGTTAGCGGAGGGATGGCCAGTGGTAACAGAGTTCCCCCTAAACATCGAGCGATAAGGACAATTGTCATTCCCGAAGCAGAGTAGATTCCAAAGGCGTCTACGACATACGAAGCCAAAGGGATCCAGGTCAATATGATGAAGAATCCAATCAGGGCGACCGCTATTAAAAGCAAAGAAACGGGCCAGTGAGCATATGGCACCCATCCGTACAGAGCCACAACACTGGGCAATATGAGCGCACCTACGAGCATAAATGGTATCCGATGCTCAGGAATACCGACTCCGCCGTTCGACTTCGATAGCTTGACATACAAACTGTCCAGGAAGACATTGGACACAACTATTCCACCAGTAGCTCCGATGCCTATCGACGTTAGTTCAGATCTCGCCACCGGAAGAATAATGCTTACTGAAAGCCAAGAACGAGTAGCCTATCCACGCTGAAGAAAAGCCATAGACTTCCCTCAGAATAGTCGGTAGAGTTGTTGCCATGACGTAGTACACGGTGAAAACCAACCCGCCGTAGAAGGACAGAATCTGGAGCACCGAAGAATCCCACATCACAAGTAGAGGTCGCTTGATAGCAGCTTTCAATGCTGACGAACCCGCCGCCTTGCCTGTGGTCTCGGTTTCCCAGGCACATTTCAAGGATTCATCCTTGGTCTCCTTCCGTAACCGGGCGGCTCGGCGCTGCAAGATGGGGACTTTGTACGTCTCACGCAGGAGCATGAAGAATGCTACTTCGCAGATGATGGCCAAACCCGCACTGATCCAGAGAATCATCCGCCATCCCAGCGTCTCAGCAATGGTGCCGCTAATCGCAGGCCCAATGGCACCTCCGAGGAGGGGTGACAGCATAATAAGGGACATGCCTGCGCCCCGTGCTTCAGGAGCGAACATATCGCCTATAATGGCAGGATTCAGGACATTCGAAGCCGTCGCAAATCCGGTCAAGAAACGGGCGAAGATAAAGAGACCAGATGTCTCGCTGAGAGCGGAGAGGATGACGCCGAAAATGAAGATAGTGTTGGCCACATTCAAGACTGGATACCGCCCATAGATCTCGGACAGCGGGGCCACAATCAGAGGCCCAGCTGCTTCCCCCAGCTCCCACACGGTGACAAGCAAAATGCTAGCGGATTTGCTCTCCCTGCCCTCCAAATCCAGCACAATCTGGTCAGCAACGGGCACGATGCCAATGCATGTAAACGTCCTGGGTTTTTGTCAGCAACGTGTGGAAAGAATCGCGCGTTGTTTTAATCTTGGATCCATCTTACACGGTGAAGGACATCAAGGCCAATAACAAGACCACCCCCCGCTTATAGGACTTCGGCCAATCCAACGGGTTTTCCGGATCGCCATTTTTGTCGAAGTCGACCAGCGGCTGATCTGCAATAGACTGTTGCGGGGCATCGATGGGACCCAGCAGAGGCTGTCTCTCGTCCATGTTGACGGTTGAAGGGGGAAGGCAAGCCAACTAGCGGGAAGACAGGCAGCAGCACGTCGGCTTCTCAATTGCTTGATGGGATTCTTCCTCAATAAATCGGAAGCATCTAGTTATCAGACGGTTCGAATCCTCCACGCATCTGTTGTAGTCGTGCTTTGTAATGAAGGATAAGAAGATGTCAAGAGTCGAAGGGCGTAGCGTAGAAAATGTGACATCTGGCGGCGAATTATTAAGTGGGGAGGAGAATGCACGGCGTCAGATCTCACCATCGTCAGCCACGAAAAGTACCTCGTTATCTCCCCTATCGCGCTGCCAACTACCCCTGGCTATTACTAATCCCCGGAATTCACACGTTTCTTCATAATCTCGGCTTGTTGCGTCCCATGGCATGGCTGCTGTAATGCTACCAGCGGTAAAGGAAGGCAGAGAACCAGCTGTGGCGGTTCGTGAATCTCCGTGCTTACATTTTGCACCTATCACGTGTCTTAGAACCTTTCCTTCCCATCTAGCACGATAGAATGAAGGATATAGCCAGTCTTATACATGTCAACGAATGCTAAGTACTTCACCAGGGCGGTTACAGCTATGCTCCCGTCGCTATTGGTCTGCTGTAGAGCGCGCTGAGACACGGCACAGCAGACCACGTGACCTCACTGCTACCCTTGGGACAACACGGCTACTTTTAGGCTACAGAATTTCAGGTATTCGTGTATCACTACAAGTCCTCCACAGATACCTATAATCATCGTTGCTTGCATGCAATCGCACAAGAATTGGGATATTTCCATGTACCAAATACCGCTGGAGTGTTCCTAAACTCTTCGTTCCTGAAAGCTCCTTAAGCTAGTCATGAATCTACAGCCGCCCGTGAGTCGGAAGGAGGCTCTGCTTTCCCGAGGACAAATCGAAGGCATGATTGCTGACGGAAAGTCGATTATCATCGTGAATGAAAAGGTGCTCAATGTCGGTGCATGGCTGCCGTACCACCCGGGTGGTTATAAGGCCATCCAGCATATGATTGGGAGAGATGCTACCGATGAAGTGACGGTGTAGGTGGTCGCCCGACTACAGTGGAGATATAGAGCTGGCTAACAACGCTTGGCTGAATAGATTGCATGCGACAGAGACATGTGCAAGCATGAGCCGGTATCAAATCGGTCGAGTTGAGGGACGTTGGAAGAACTTCGTGCCGCCCATCCAAGGAGGATCGTTTCGAGAGCACGCTCCGGAGTCAAAAAGCATGCAGGAGCCAGGTTACATCAGCGCGGAAACTTCACGAGCTCCTTCGCCGACATTCGATACTGAAGGTACAACAATCAGACAAAGACCGGAGAAAAGTCACATGGACAATGCGTCTCTCACGTCCTTCTCGTCCGCGACGGAGTCCGACGACCAGGATGGGCCATCGTTTCTTGATATTCAGACACGACGGGAAATTCTTCTCGATCTCTCCAAGTACCCTGCATTGGATGAAGCGACTCAGGATGAGATAGTCCGTAAATATCGACTTCTCCACGACCAAATCCATGCCGAGGGCCTCTACCGGTGTAATTACATGGCATATGCGTGGGAATTTGCTCGATGTGCCTCTCTCTTCGGTCTGATGCTTTTATTTCTGCGATTGGGTTGGTATTGCACGAGTGGTGCCTTCCTGGGTATGTTCTGGTCCCAGCTTGTTTTCACTGCTCATGACGCTGGACACATGGGTATCACCCATAATTTTACCATCGATACCATGATAGGCATGATCATTGCGGCGCCCATTGGTGGGCTTTCTCTGGGGTGGTGGAAACGCACCCACAATGTCCACCATATCGTCACAAACTCTCCGGAACATGATCCAGATAATCAGCATCTTCCAGTCTTTGCCGTCAATCATCGTTTCTTAGACAACATATTCTCAACTTACCATGAGCGCCTCATGCCTTATGATGCCATTGCGAAGTTCCTGGTCCCTTATCAAGCATATTTATATTACCCCGTGCTCGCTCTGGGACGGTTTAATCTCTATGTCCAATCATGGATCTTCCTGATTCAAGGGCAGGGTCCAAGAAAAGGGTCAACTTGGTGGCATCGATGGTTCGAAATCGCTGGGAACTTCATTTTCTGGTTGTGGTTTGGCTATGGGATTGTCTACAAGTCGATACCCACAGGCTGGAGCCGATTTGGGTTTATCATGATCAGCCACATGATAAACATGCCGCTGCATGTGCAATTCACTGTCTCTCATTTTGCCATGTCAACCACCGACCTCGGGCCAGATGAATCATTTGCTCAGAAAATGCTCCGTACCACAATGGATGTCGACTGCGCACCGTGGCTGGATTTCTTCCATGGCGGTCTACAATTCCAAGCCATCCATCATTTGTTCCCGAGGGTACCCCGACACAATCTAAGACGAACTCAAAAGCTCGTTCAGGATTTTTGTAACGACGTTAATATACCCTATGCTTTATATGGATTTGTGGATGGCAATAAGAAGGTCGTTGGCTCACTGGCCGAGGTTAGCAGACAAGCTGCGATTCTTGCTAAGTGTCAAAGGACCATTGCTCAGAGCGGCGATATCTTTCATGGCAAATAGTCTGTATTGACCTATGCATATGCATGCACATAATCGTGCTCTCTAATTCTTACAATCTTACAAGAAGCACGTTCTGTCATGTACGATTCCATGTATTCAAAACTTCGTTTATAGGGCTTCGCTGTACCTTTGGAGATCTATTCTTAACCCGAGGCACGCAAGGCGAATGCGTTGTGTATATTATTCTTCTAACCAACATGTACTAGAACTACACTGCTCGCTCTCATAGTAGACCAATTCTAAAATAAACAGGTTTTATCTGCGGAGATACGTGTTTTACCCAAGAACCAAATTAATATCATCAAGTAGTAGTGTATCCCAATCCTCTTTGTTGACCATGCCCCCTGCACCTCGGTATGCAATATCATCGACCCATTCCACTCAAAGGAGTCTGTATAGATTTTCAGACGGATTGGTTGTAATGCAAATCTGGTTATCTTGATCTCAACTTTTGGAGCGACCCCGAGACTGACATACAGCGGCCAAGTCAACACTTTTATATTCTCTGTCCTCTGTAGCATGAACGAGTTTCAAGACTTGGGATTCTTTAAAATTAGTGCTAAGCAACTTTCTCGCCTTCTAAACACCACAAAATTACTTTTCCCAAAACTTACGATCAGCCCTAGAATCAACTTATCGTCAGCCAGATCCCTGAGGACTGGAATCAACCCTATTAGGTTACTTTACCATCAGTCTACAACCCAGAACCAACCTGATGACAAGATTCAATTAAACATGAGTCGAAATCACTCCTTCCATATCTCCTCCTTGACACTTACCGATCTTTCACCAACTTCGACTACGAACCTTCTGTTAATTGCGAATAATTTCTCAAGAACGATACAATAAATTTCTCGTCGTTATAGTCGTCTCCTAATCGCTCTATATGGATAGCTGGCATGCGACTCTATCAACATCGCTATGGTTGTCTATCGACGTCATCATCAAGCTTATAAATTTTAATTATGCCTCTTTCATCACACTACATATGAAGTCCTATGCCTAGTCTATTCGTAATTTGATCTTCTAATATTGAATCGTCTGCCTCGCCGACCTAATCTACCGTTCTCTGGACTGTCGTGGCATGCTAGATTTTTGTTTTGCACGACCGGTGCTCGTAAATTCAATTCATCGCCGCTAGTGTGTTTTGTTTCTAAACCAATATTTACACTTCGATAAACTGGACCGTGTATCGTCTCAGTCTGTGGTCATGCCTTCTATTCATTCATTTGCTTTTCAATGACTCGACGAGAAGCCCCATATAAAACGCGTCGAGGTTTTGACACATCCTCTACGCGTGCACGAGCCAGCGCAAAGGTATAACATAACCCCTGAGGTTCTGATTAACCCCTGTTTGGGGGCACGGACGGGGTATATCATAACACGACCAACCTTTATTCCAGTAGCCCTACCGCTAGCAAGGCATTACGGATAGGAATTATGGATAGCAGCTATGGACGCAAATTATGGACTCGGGATTTGAACAGCACGCATTCCCCGGAATGACTCACAGTGATTGACAACCAGAAGAGAAATAGTATATAGAAACAAGCATACTCAGCCCTGATGAGCCAGCAACTCCAGTTCCAAAATCGTTTCTACCACCACAATGCCCAAACCAAAGACCCTCCAAGTCGCGGCCATTCAGGCATCGCCAGTAGCCTTCGATCTCAAGCTCAGTCTCGACAAATTGCAAAAATTGACCGCAGAAGCTGCCCTCGCGGGTGCTGAGCTGGTTGTATTTCCGTTAGTTTTCATGCTTTCAATCTCTGACACGATGCCCGTCCCGACGTGTCGCTGATTTGCCCTTTGCTTAGTGAGGCCTTCCTCTCAGCCTATCCTTGGCGATATGCATTTGATGCCACAATTGGAACGCGAGAGCCACGAGGTATTGATGCCACGAACAATCGCTGAATTAAACCTGGGACTGACCTAAATGTGCTAAAGGAAGAATCTGGTATGCAAAATACTACGACTCGGCGGTTGCGATCCCGTCTCCCGAATTTGATGTCTTACGCGATACTGCTGAGAAGAACAAAGTCATCCTACATGTGGGCATCATTGAGAAGGAAGGCGGGACTCTCTACTGTACAGCTGTATTGATAGGGAAGGACGGCAAGCTGCTCAGTCATCACCGCAAGGTGAGTGAGGAATTGCATTGTGATAGCTGAGCTGACAAATATCACAGCTGATCCCCACTGCCGCAGAAAGGCTTGTTTGGGGTCGAGGAGCTGGTGATGGCATTCAAGTTGTGGATACGGAATTTGGAAAAATGGGAGGATTGATCTGGTAGGTTTTCCCAATTAGGAATCATGGATGAAAGTTGACCTGTTTTAGTATGGAGAATTATATGCCCGCAGCCAGACTGGCATTATACCAGCTCGGGATCGAGTATGCCACATGTCCCTGAACTTTCGGGAGTACACGCTAACTATGGCTGTGTCAGAATATACATTGCCCCACATGCAGACGATTTGCCTGCTTGGGTAGCTTCGATGCAGCACATAGCCAAAGAAGGACGCTGCTTTATGATTTCAGTCAATCAGTTCTGCAGAGTCGGTCTCCATGTTTATTCCCTTGGAAAAAACTTATGCTGACATGAGATAGGTCTCCGATTTCCCAACTGATTATCCACCATTCACAGCCGATCATCATGATCGTAACCCATCAGGATCGAAGTGGGTCCCAGATGATATCTTGAACCATGGCGGCTCTTGCATTGTCGGACCACTTGGAACGTTTATTGCTGAGCCGGTTTGGGACAAGGAAGAGACCATTCATGCTACACTGAACTTGCCGGATCTGACAGAAGCTCGGGTGGGTCACATGGAGTATCTAAATCAAAGAATCCGCTAACTTTGTAATTCAGATGGACTTTGATCCTGTAGGAAGCTATTCCCGTCCCGATGTATTGTGAGTTATGCCTCCCTGTTCTCCACGGTATACTAATATAGTTCAACGTAGCACATTAACTGTGAATAAAAAATCGGCGTTGAGTGTTTCATTTACAGAATAAAATAGAATCTGGATAGAATAAACATGTCAATTGGAGAAGAGCCTGGGCAGGAGTCCGCTTTCGGTTGGATTCTACGTGAGACCAGATTACTTAGCCTGAGAAACATGCTTGTAGTTCAAATAATCCATAAAGTCGCCTGTTTATAGGTAGCCTTCATACAGGACGGTACACACAGTCCACTGAAGAGCATATCTAAGGCTTCAGCCTTCTTCTAATACTTCGTAAGCTCCTCTACTTCCGTGACAAAGTGCTCAGCGAGAACACCGAACCATTCCACTGTGAGATAGTATACGAAATTGATTAGATTTCCTACCACTTGAATCCTAGTGTTATGGAGGAAAGTATTTGATCATAGCTGAGTGCCACCAGAGAATAGTTGTAGCAGGCACGGTTTCCGCAATTGCGTTGAAAGGTGTTGTGACATAATCAGGATTCAAAGAAGCCGATCCACCACCATAGCAGGCTACCGTCTTTGCGTGTGGACCATTACTGCAGTCTGCATTGTCAATAAGTTACTATTACATATCTAGGAAACTTGCGTTCAGGTACCGACTTGTATTTTTTGAAGGTTAGTATGGAGTGGTCATTCTTCAACAGAGTGATTGATCCCAATGCCGGCTTTCTGGGGGGTTTGGATGACTCTGCGGTATTCGCGGCACCCTCCTTAGCATCTTCTTTATATTCGACTCTGCAGCATGACTGACTAACCGCACAATATTCCGAACGTGTTCATCAAGCGTGTTATGTTTGACTTTGCCATAGTTTAAGGCTCGCTTCAGAAGAGAACCTCTCCAGATAGGTGGACCTGGCACTTCTAAATTTAGTCCAGCCCCAACTGCGCCGGAGACAGAGTACGTGCCAAACCTGTCACTGTGGGCTTTTCATTCTGGTTCAATATAACAGAGTTGCACACCTACCAGTCACTTACCAGTGTGCCTCCGAAACCCCATTTTAGGCTCAAGATGTCGTTTAGAAATTCCGAAGCTTCGCTGACATGTCTGCCATTGACTTTGTTATATGATGCCATGATTGCCCATGGTCGGGTATTCTCCACATAGATTGGGGCTATGAATTCTCTATGTGGTTCTAATCCCGGACTTGTTGCGAAGAGATGGAAAGTCTGATATTCTGCCGGTCTTGTGGGTTAAGTCCTCTGCAGCACATATCCAACACTGACAAAATCGTTCGGTGACAAATATATTATTCTAATATCGGCCAGAGTGATAGCGAAACGCGACTCATGAATTCTTCTTGCCAGTTACGGTGTTCTCGAAAGGAGATTGGAGTGATACTGGTATCCGGCTCGATACATGCCGCCTGGGATGAGCTCTATTCCCTGGTTTCATTGGCCCATTTATGCGACGACGGGTAGATAAGCCAACATCATTGAGAATTCATGCCGAAGCGCATGTTATTCTTTCATTTTAGTCAAATCTAACGTGACCGAAAATTCAGATTAATTCATAAATACTAATACTAATTGCAATCGAATCTCGAGTACTAAGAGGGATTGCTAGACTTGCTGTTTATTTAATCCTACGACTGCCAACTCTTGGACTTTATATCGCTATTGCTTCCGACCATGTCTGTCTTTGCACCACCACCCAGGCCAACAAGCCTTCTTGGCTATCATAGAATCCTCTCTCCTAATGCTGCAGTCAAGGTTGCACCGATTGCCTTTGGAGGCATCAGTATAGGCTCGGTGTGGTATTTCAAGCGCGGCCCGTAGCATTCTGATGATAAGGACTGATATTCGCAGGTCATCCCAGTTTGGTGTCAATGAGGATCCGTTCAGTCTGCTGGACGCCTACTTCGAACTAGGAGGCAACTTCATCGATACAGCGAACTCATACCAGGCTGAGACATCAGAGAAGTCAATTGGTGAATGGATGGTAAAGCGTGGAAATCGCGACCAAATTGTCCTCGCTACCAAGTATAGTGCCGGATATCGTGGCAGCAGTCGCGAAGAAGATCCAATCCAGTCCAATTTCTCAGGCAACTCAGTCAAATGTATGCACGTCTCCGTGCACGCCAGTCTCAAGAAGTTGCAGACCGATTATATCGATCTTCTCTACGTACATTGGTGAGCGAGCAACTAGCAACCCCCGGCAGGAGAACGAACTGCTATCTAATGAAGCTAGGTGGGACTTCGCTACTTCTGTCGAGGAAGTTATGCGGGGACTACATGTTCTTGTAATGCAAGGGAAAATTCTCTACTTGGGGGTCTCTAACACTCCAGCCTGGGTGGTTGTCAAGGCGAACGAATGTGAGAATGCCTGGGATGGCTGACCGTGCGTATTTGTGCTAATATTGCGTCCAGTTGCGAAAGCTCACGGGCTTACAACCTTTTCTGTCTACCAGGGCAAATGGAATGCAGCATTTCGTGATATGGAAGCAGAGATCATCCCCATGTGCGAAGATCAAGGTCTCGCCATTATTCCTTGGGCCGCATTGGGTGGCGGTCGGCTCAAGACCGTGGAGCAGAGGAAGAAAGATGCTACCTCACCTTCAGCTCGTAGTGAAGTAGGCTTGCGAGAAAAGGATATCAAAGTATCGGAACTATTAGAAAGGATTGCAGCGTCGAAAGGTTCCACCTTGCAGGCTGTGGTGAGTTTCACCGGCCCAATAAACTCGATGATATTTATTAATGATAGCACAGGCAGTTGCGTATCTCTTCCAGCAGTCGACATATGTCTTCCCGATTATTGGTGTCCAGACCGTGGAGCATGTCAAAGCGATGGAAGACGCCCTTAAGATTGTACTCACAAAGGAAGAAGTTGATTCCATCCACGAAGTTTCGGACCTGGAGCCTCTTTTCCCAATCCCATTCTTATTCAACTTCCGCAGGGATCAGAAATATGATCTGACCTTGACCCCAGGAAATCAACAGCAGTATCAAATGGGAGCTTGGATCGATGCCCCGCCCAAGCAATCGGTACGTAGGAACTCAATATTGCCGTTGAATACTTTGCTGAATCTTGTCCAGCCTTATCAACCCCGTATAAACGGACTATAGCCTGGAATTTGAGACCCAAGAACCTAGAACATCTAAATAAAATGATATATACCTGTTGCATCCAGCTAATTTGTTTTCCTTGAATTTGTAACATAAGTATTTGTTAAATCAGCCATCAGACACCTGTAAAACTGAGAAAACGGATTCAACCTCGTCTTAGAAATTTGTACCACTTAATGAAAGCTCTCATATCTGCTCTAGTTCAAGGCTGATGAGCAAGAAAGAAACAAGCTTGGGGATCTGTTGCTCAATTGCGCTCGTACACGCCAAGTGCTGCAGTAGATGCTAGACATCCAGTGAGATTTTGTGCGTAGCATTGTTTAGAGAAAACGACGTTCTAAATTAGAATATTTACAATTAATTGTTCTGCAGCAACTCTTTCACGTTTGTGGATGAGACCCAGTCTCTGTGTTTCCTTTTTATAGCATCTTTGAGAGCATATTGTATACTTTTGTGGTTTAGGATACTGCCATAATAGGGACGTCGAGGAAAACGGGTTCTTAGACACAGATCATATTTGTAAACTAATGAAAATAAAGATATATAGATACCAGCCCTTGCTACCTTTGATATTAATATATACTAATTGACAACCCACACAATATTATGGTATGTAGATAATTACCTATATCTTAATAGACCTATATACTAGGACTTTATCTCTGCTGTCCGTAATAACACACAAAATTAGCTCCAAAGAGATTTACATCATCAATCAAAACCTGAGCAGAATATTCGCCAGTACTAGTGCTTGTTGCACATGATAGTTCAAATGTTAAGGCTTGGGGACCAGCGGTGGGATACAAGTTGTGTTCCAGTATGTAACGGTAAGAATTGGAAGGCGAGCTCGAGTCGAGAGAAAAAGAATAAATTTCTTGGTCACCCAGTGTGGTAGCAAGAGTACAGCTTGGACTTGTATCGTCTGTCGATGTAACGCCGAGAACATAAAAGTATGCGGAAAACATGTACGGCCCGGATGAAGTTGGTATATGCAATCTTTGACTGAGAATCCCCATTTGCGTTCCAGATGCGCTCAATTTGCTGTACAGAAAGATTAGCCTTGATGAGACATCTCTGTATTGATAGAAACTTACGAAGATCTACCTCCTGAATGTGCTGGAGTACTACTGCTGTCTGGTGTGTAACTGTCTCCACCCCACGCTCCCTCGTATGGCGATTCGAAACTAGAGTCGGCAATTGCGTTGGTGGGCAAAGGAGTCGCAGTTTGCGTTATAGTGGTTGTTGTGGTACTAGTCTCAGTGCTGGTAGCTGTACATATTGACATAGTCGTGAATATGGTGCTAGTACTCAATGCGTTGCAGCTTGTGATTGATGTAGACGGTGGTTGAGACATAGTAGTGCTGCTCGATGTGGTTGGTATAATGGTAGAACGAGTGGTTGACTTCGATCCAGTGACTGATGTACTTGTAGGTGCTGTCAAGCAAGAACAAGCGCTTGAGACTTTAACTCCCGATAGAAGACATGGTAGAGCCGCGAATGTTGGTAATGGAAGGGCATACTTGGAGCCCAAACTCAAGTAATAGCTACAGAATACCGAGGCTTGTGAGGACAAGGCAGGGACTTTCAGTGCAGAAAGGCACAGGTCCGTTGCACAGACAGGCGATGGGGTCGGAGTAAGTGTGGTAGTAACGAGTGTTGAAGCTTCACCAAGTACGGCTAAACCGAGTAAAAGAGGAATGATTTTGGAAGTACCATGCCATGATGTACAGACAAGAAAGAACCTGGGACCTCGGAGCAATGCTAAACTGTGACTTATCGGAGGTGATATCATGGCCACGAGTTTGGAATGCTGTCAAAATTGTTTTTAAATGAAATTTACATCGTTCTCTCTGTAGCACCTCTTTTTACAATGCTTGTGAGGATCTCATAACCAAACTGGGCCGCAGCCAGGGCTGTTTGCTGGCCATCACCATCGTGACTTGGTGCTATACCAATAATTTCAGCGCCAATTACGTTCAGTCCTTCAATCGCTCGGAGAATCCGTATGACCTCCCTTGATGTCCAACCACCTACATGTGGCTCACAAACTCCTGGTGCTAGTCCTACATCTATAACGTTAAGATTAATTCGTAAGTAGACCGGCATCATCGTGCCGACTCGACTGTTGATTATTGATGCTACTCCCTCGGGCCCAAGGCTATCAATGTCGTCGCTACACACACCATCGTAAAACGCCGCATCTCTAACGCGTATTGTATTTCTCTCCCTTGTGCTTATCCTTTGGTATCCCGCATATATGGATGAATTGGAGTCTGAAAGATCTCCAGATCCTGTATCATCGATGATGGCACCCAAACTGACCACTGCAATCGGCCTATGATACAGAGCCTTCAACGAACGCAGTGCGGGCAGTGTACTCGCCCCGTCCCCACCAATAGCAATGATTATTGGCTTGCGTAACTCTTTGGCGGTAGCAGCTTTTCGACTACTTAGTTCACTAAATGCCTGACTTAATTGATCTGCACCGGGTTCCTGTTGAACATCCCCACAGTCATTAATACGTGCCCAGCTCCTATATGGATTAAACCCAGCCCGATGATTGAATCCACGAAAAGCATTCTGACGAGACGAAGCATCACGGATGGCATGTGGTCCAGATCGTACGCCTAATAAAGCACATATTAGGCTGACGATCCTAGATTTGAAACGTCGGAGCAGAAATAGAGCGACGGAAAGAAGTTGTCTCATTAGAATTTTGAGAATATCGATGGGAAGTTGTAGAGATACGAAAGGTTTCATGGAGAAAACGAGCAGCCCGCAATGAAACAATACGTAAAGCATACCTGCGCACCAGCCAGCGGCAGCCTCAAATGGTATCCCAATGATACCCACATCAAACTTCCTACTCTTTTCTACCAAGCAGTCCACATGACGTAAGTGCGCAAACGTTGCAATACCTCCAAAATTATACTATGGTAATCAGTACTCGGATAACAGTAATGCCTTTGTTGGAGAATCAATCACTCACATCTGCGCCCCATTTGCTTTGTAGCTCATAGATATGGGTCAGATGTTCTGGCCCAGAGATAGCGATGCTAATTGGTAATACTGTTATCAGAGCCGAAACTACCATTCGCGGATGCATATTGTAAGCACAGGCACCGAAGTTAGGTGTTCATCAAAGCTCGCTATGGTGACACCTTGAGTCGTCGACTTGCTTTCTCAGTAGAAGAAGCGTAGGTAATGTGCGAAACCGAGTATTTATAATTATTTACGTGGCGCTGTTCCGTCAGGTTGGAAAGTTAGTTGGAATGCGGCGATGGAATATGGTTTCGGCAGAGCCGCCACCGCCACGACTTCCCATTACTCTTCCCAAATCCGGGAGGACAAGTGGAACAATAAGACAAGTTATAGCACGTGTGGCATATAAGGCTTCTCGCCATGCCTGTGTAACCATCACAAGCCTCACCCAATCCTGAATACTTAAAGATAAAGCAATGGAAGTAAATATCTGTCTAGGTAATACTACTTGCTTTGCTCTGATAGGAAAGCCTTTCCTTACGCTGTAACTCGCTCGTGGACTAAAGTATTTGGACTCTTCGTCTCATAAATGTTATACTATTTGCATCTTCGTATCTGGGCTGTAACTGAGGCAAAGATAAGAACATATAATCTCGCAGGCATCCAGGCTCCGGTTATTTCGACCAATGGAATCCCTTTTTGAGGATGGTTGGGTCGGAACGCTGGTCGATTCCAATACATCACATTCCCTCGGTCAATCGCTATCGCATGTACGCCGGGTATACATCAGTTGATACGTGATAGCAATGCGAAAAATTCGAACAACGGTCCGACGAACCATGGATGGATATATAAAACGACTACTCGCTGCCATGTCCGAGAGTCCTCCTGTGCACTGTCAGCTTCGAAGATTTCGATTTCGGATCCTCCTGCACTAGATCTGCTCTACAACCCATTGCGATGGTGTCCGCATCCTTCAGATCAGCCATCCAGGGCGCCAAGAAAGAACTGGGAGAGTTGAACGCGCTGGTGAGTTGCGCGGTTCTTGTGCCCTTCAAATCCCACTCTGACTCGCAGATCAGATTCACAGCAACCCGGAGCTTGGCTACCAGGAGCACAAGGCTCACAATGCCTTTGTCGCCACGCTGGAGAAACTTGGATTCAGCGTTACGCCCCACGCATACGGTGTCCCGACGTCTTTTGAAGCAGAATACGGACACGGCGGCCGACTTGTTGTTTTCAATGCTGAATACGATGCCCTCCCTGGCATTGGCCATGCCTGTGGCCACAACTTGATGGGGACATTATCGCTGGCCGCCTTCCTGGCCATTGCTGCTGAGCTCAAGGCATCCGGCCTACCGGGCCGAGTGCGCGTTCTGGGAACTCCAGCCGAGGAAGGAGGTGCTGGCAAAGCACTTCTGATTTGCAAAGGAGCTTACGAGTCGGTGGACGCTTGCTTTATGGCTCATCCAGCTCCTCTCTATGCCGAGTATTCAGAGGATTACCATGGTATGGCCTTCATGCCTAACCTTTCGGTTGGTTCTGTCCGCATTAGCTTCACTGGAAAGGAGGCACATGCTGGATTTGCTCCGTGGCAAGGGATCAATGCTTTAGATGCGGTCGTGCTGGGTTATAGTGGAGTTAGTATGATGCGACAACAAATAGAACCAACGGAAAGAGTGCACGGTATCATTGTGAATGGGGGTGTTAAAAACAATATCATTCCGAACCACAGCGTTGTGGACTATGCGGTACGGGCTCCTTCTATCAGCAAAACTATTGCACTAAGAGAGCGTCTTATCGACTGCTACGAAGGGGCAGCCAAAGCCACCCATTGCCAGATTAACGTCGAACGTGGCAGGGTTTATGCTGAACTCCAACCCAACCAAAGTCTCTGCGCCCTCTTTGCTGAGGTGGTTGGAGATCTGGGTATACCTATGATGTGCGACTTTAAGACGGGCATTGTCAACGGCGGTGCAACGGATCAGGGCAATGTCAGCTACGTAGTTCCATCCATTCACCCGGTGTATGGAATCCAGGCTGGCGTTGGAGAATTCAATCACACCGTTGGCTTCACAAAGGCTTCTGGGACCAAGTGGGCACTTGATCGCTCGCTTCTTGTAGCAGAGGGTCTGGCAAGTACTGCTTGGAAAGTCCTCGCCGATGACGTCGTGGCTAGCAGAGTCAGGGAAGAATTCGAGAAGACTAAAAGAGGCCGCATAGCAGCTGGCGAAGATGTCTCTACGGAGTTTCTCGGTAGCTTTGACGAGGACGCTTTCATAGAGGCGGGAATTGCTCCTGTTCCATGCAGTTGTGGCCACGGTAAATAGAACATTCTTAAAATACCAAATCGAGCACAGTATTTCTTTGCATGCTTTCCGACTCTCTTACACTTGAAATCTCTTGAATGCTAACTCTAACGTCTCGTACGGTGTTCTTCTGTTAAATTATCTCCCCTATGCTTTCTGCTCTCGAATCGTGGCAGGCATTATATTATGCCTATGCTCTGCAATGCTAGCCAGATATGTCAACGAAGATGTGTTCGACTAATAGCGGAGATGGGATTTTCTGTTGCGCGAATGCTATACACACGCTTTCGCTTGAAGCTTTCGTGGTCACTCCAATAGAACCTCTATAGCCTCACTTTAGATACCCTCTAATTCACTGTACAATCCTATTATCGATAAAGTCTAATATTGCCAGTATACTCTCATCACTGACTGACCACAACACGACTTCTACAACCTCATTACTAAATATGCCCCTCTCTTTTTATAGAGCCTTCAAGATAGCCCTTTCTAAATCAAAACTCGTCTATAGTAAGTTAGCACAACGATAGCAACAAGAATAGATTTATCTTGTAGTGACTAATGGATCATGAATATGTGTGTAAGAAATCATGTGGCAGTTGATTTTTGCTTTGCTCTGCCGATCGTGAGTCTTCGAAAAGCCCACAGTTGTACAGCGGACCCGTCGAGAAGTTGTGGTTGGCTGGTTTTGCCGACGCCCCCATTATCGAAGTCCATCTCGGGTGCAGTCAACGTTCTCAGTTCATCTGGAGCTTCGACCACCAATTCGCTAGTATGATTGCAACGGTTGGATTGTATAAAGATACAAATCGCTATTAGTTTAGGGGTATATGCACCCCTTTATTATGTCCAGCTCTTCACCATCAACAAGGGCATCCCTAATACAAACACAGGTTTCTACATCGTGCCTATCATCGATGGCGCATCACTGTTTGGCCGAACATTGCCCAACTTCATGGCCAATCAATATGGCGCGCTGAACATCCTGCTGCCCTGCGTATTCTCCCCAAGGATACTCATCTTGGCTCTGCTGGTAATCACAAAAGATCTGGCGTCGCTTCTGGGTATCTGTGCTCTCTATGGGCTTGTCTCTGGAACCTTTGTGTCGTTCATGTTGAGCGTGATTTTGGTTACAACGGCCAACAGGTCAGCTATTACGACAGTAAAAGACAGGTATTTTATGATCATTGCGTTCAGCCTGCTTCTCCGAGCCTCAATTGGAGGCGGGATTTTGGGAACCCAAGGATATTCAGGTTGTTGGGTATATGGGGAATTATAACCATATCTGGCTCATTCTTGATGAGTTTGACAGAGGTGTTTATGTGGCACCAAATGCTCAGCACCATAAGATAAGATATATTACATACCACGGACGAGCGCTACCAATAGAGAATTAACTGTTTGTATCGTAAATTTTGGTCACAACTAAACATTCATTCTTCTTTTAGAATTTAAGTATTTTGATATCTAGTTGCGAAGCTTTTTCTTAGTAAAATTAATGCCAGCTCCATAAAAGTCAAGTAGAATGCCGTCCGAATTTTCATCTGTCCCTCAACATCAACAATCATATCAACCAAACCGCTGATACTTTTCACAGTGATCGCTTTTATTGGGATGCGTTATGCTAACTATTCAAACGATCCATTTCGAAAGGCTCATCTCCGAGCCCCCAGAATAGCGAACGAACATCATTTATGCTCATCTGTACCTTGGTAGAACGCTGAATTTCCATTGTTCGTTGAAGTGTCTTGAAGTATCGGCCCTGCTTGAGCATGCTGAGAATCCATGCAATATGGATTGGGTCAGCGGTTCCGATGCCGGCCATGAAAAAAAGCCACTGGTTACGATATGGCATATTCCTCGGATACTCGCGGCAGAGGTTGCCAATGGTTTGGAGAAGATTTCGTATGGCAGTGTCAAGCCGAGCCGTATACAAAAGATGGTTGCCGTGGGCATGTAAGCATTGGAGATTGTATGTCTCTACTGCAAAGAAATGTGCGACGACGTTATTTGCGCATGAGAGTACTTTGTTGTACTCGTGGAACTCAATCCGAGCTGACCTGAAGATAGCGGAATGTTGCTATTCTTGGGGATCAGTCCCTTTGTATGTTATAAACGTATTTCTCAAATACGTACCGCTTTTAGGTCTTCCAGATTCTGCGCCATTTCTTCGAATGACTCCTGAGAGGCATTCTCCCTAGACGCTAGATTGATCTTGCTCAATACCATATTCGCTTCGAAGTGGAGGTCCAAGATATTGGATCGTTGAATATCATCGATTAATTCATTTTGTGGATACTCTGCTTCGAAGTATTCACTGAAGAAATTCCTTCCGGCAACGTAAACACCTCGGATCGCGTTATTAGTACAGACTTCGGTGGCAAAAGAGCCTCCCGCGTGGCAGAAGTCGGCATCTATATCTTCGTAAAAGGTAAATATCATAAGTCGGGCCAGTAGGCCTCTCTCTGGTCTTGTTGACGTGCTGAGCTCCTGGGAATGGCCGACGCTGGAACTTCTGTTGAAAAGATCCAGTAGCTGGTTTTTGCGAGTGTACTGAGCCATCCCTTGGCTGAGTTTCGCCATATTGATGGCTGCTTTGTCGCCCCAGTATATGTTATAAGTTGCCTGGATCAACCAAAAAGCCACAAACGTCTTACAGTGGTCACTGCGCTGCTGATGCATCTCTTGTAGTACAAGCTGGGCACCAGCCTGGTAATGTCTCTTGCCCAAGGCCAACAAGCCTTCATTCTGCAATGTCTGGTCCAATTGGCCGAGACAAACCGCAATGATCAGGTGCTGGATGGTTCCGTGATTCTTCCCATACCGAGATATGATGGCACAAAGCGACCAGCGGAAAGGCTTTGGACTGTAGATTGTGGCGAAGACGCGTTCAAAGAACTGCAGTGCTTCCCATTCCCACTTTGTGATGGTAAGTGATGACGATGATGGAATCTGGGATACTTGCAATGAAGGCGGAATGAAGCTGGTTTGGTTGAGAAACTGATGGTATTCATAGCTCGAAAAGTAATTGCAGTGCGAATCCTCCTCGATGGGTAGCAAAGTCTCAAAGTCGACAATATTCCCCAGAGTGCTAGAGTCGCATGGCTCCGAAGGACGAAGTGGTAAGCCGCGAGGGCAATACGATGGTACCAGAGTAACCGTTGTAACTCCAGGATCTCCAACTTCTGACTCTGGTGATTGGGACAGCGGCACAATCGGCGGCAGTGTTTTTATTGTTCTCGATTTATACGGGCCTGGGCCACGCCTTCTCGCCCGCAAAGATGGTCGGGCCTCGGGCCAGGCACATGATTTCTTCGTCCGATCGCATCTACTACAAACTGGATGCCTCTCGTCGCACTTGACCTTGCTCTGCAGACAACAGAGGCATCCTCTCCTTGACCGTTTGTTTTGGCCTCTCGCGGGCTCTTGCTGTGGCATTTCTACAGTTGGAGGAGACACGAAGCAGATAGACAGCCAGAGATGGGGGGGACCAAGACGTTTCGCTTGCCCAGGCCATGCGCTTAAACCTCGGGGAGTGTATACACCACCCATTGCAGCCGACATAGCGACTTTGTGACGAGCATTCAGCGGCAAATAGCCCGTATCCATCCTCAGGTCCTTTTTTGGTTGAGACTTTCGATAGGAAAGAATGGGGCATCCATGGTAATTGGCGTGAGAGAAGGATCACCACCAGTGTCTCATGAGTATCACGGCTGAGTCCACCGGCTCGATAAAGAAAACGCTATCGACGTCCTCCTTATTCTCCCTTGATGATGCACGCTTGATATCGTGGCTGTCGTATCTCGTACGGGAGATAAGCTGCCTATCTCATTTCACAGGTGTCTATCTTATATCTAGTAGAGGTTGAACATCATACAGAGGTCGTGGCCCTTGTTCTTTTCAATCATCAGTCCACCGAAACTACCTTAATATTAATTCCTTGAAGGATAAGAAGACGTCAACGAAGTCGCTATTATAGCTCTTCCTACTATTTGTAAAGGCTAATACTCTTATTAAGGCCCTTCAAACGATAGTGATGATGGATTTGCCATCATCGGCTTCCTGCATCAGCATCGGTCCCTTCTCGGCCACCAACTTACAGCCCGCGTTGATATCATCAACTACCGATAGGTTCTCAGCCAAGGTTTCGAAAACGCCAAATTTTTGAAAGTCGGTTCCAACCAATTCCAGTATCAGCCCAGAGAGTCACGCACCCGCGGATTTGGCGCCAACCAGTTTCCTTACCGGCAAGAAGTATGCAACTTCCGGAACGAACGAACATAACGTTTCTGTGTGTACTATGATGCAAGCTACGTCTTTCACATCGTATTGCATGGTTATCCTCGTTTCTGTTAGATGAAGTTGATGCTAGCAGTTTTACGAGCAGTTTTATGACCTGCTTGAGTCAAGTTATTTGGTCACACGGCATGGTAGCTCACCTACTTGAGGCTTTTGATGAATCAGTTTACTATCATTGCATAACATAAACATAGGCCTACACTCTCTCAGAAGCTTTCATCCACATACCCCCGTAACAGAATCGTGACTCGTGGCGATGTTGTGGAACGTACTGAAAATAAATTCAAGACGAAGGAAACAAAAAATCGAGATTGGAAAGCATGAAGTATGAAGCATGAAGCATGAATCGTGTTAACCGGTAGAGTACACTATGACAAAAGTAAAAGTACAACAAGCCATCACAGTTCGGTATCCACTAGTCACAGTGAGTATATTGCTAAATTCATACCAGGTGGAGAACATACCAGTAGGCTCCCTGCCTTTGAGACTGAACTTGCCCTTTATTTTGTGTCCGAAAACTTTTGCCTCGTCTTTCGTAAATTTCAAATGCCTCAATGCCTGGACATTCATTGTCCCTCTATGCTTCCTATGTAGTTCGTTCTTGCTTGCCATCTTATCTTGCTTCCGGCGCCGGTCGGCCAATTCGTCATCATCGAGTTCCGAGTCAGTGAAGTCCTCCTGAACACGGAGATCATCTGCATCATCGGGAATTATAGATGGGGATGTCGCTGAAGCGTCGGATGTGTATTGCTCGAGTTCATGGCCCAATGCACCCCATTTGTCTTGGTCGTTGCCGGTTTCATCGTGGTTCTCGTCAACCTCATGCTCAACACCTGGTGTCGCGCGCGGTATTCGCACAACATCGTCTTCGGCTTTAGTCTCAGAATTGTCGTCATCGGAATCATCATTCATCACGGTATTCGGGCCATCGACTTTGCCTGCATCAACCAATGCTTTGACCGCACCAGGTGTTTCTCGCTTGACGATTCTAGTGCGATAGCCCTCTGCTACGCTGCATTGCCAGCTTTCGTATGTCTCGCGATCATCATTCGTTTTCAACCACTGTCTATGCGAGTCATCCATCCCCATCTTGAATCTCGCGGTTAGTTTGATTGTCCCGACTCTCTCGGCTTTAAGTTGATCCCTCTCAATGTCAGAGATATAATTCTGGGTCATCTGCTTTGGCATCGGCGTCTTGTACACAGGGAGGGTGAGGACCGTATCCGCGTTATCGACGATGTCACAAAGCCAGTAAATAGCGTAAGCGATTGCCTTTCGATTGCTTTTATTGTAAAACTCGAATCGGACGGGGGTTTGGTAGCGGTGACGGACCGGTATCAATATGCGGCGCCTCTGTAAGGTCGTTCCGTCCTGTGATACAGCCTGGAGATTCCAAGAACTTCCATGCTCCCCCTTTTCAAGCCAGCGACGTGAAATCTTCCCTTTGCCGACATCAGTATGGATAGCGATACGAGAAGTAGATAAGAGGCCTGTGCTATCGTTTTCAACCTGAAGATTGTTGCCCAAGACCTCAAATGAGCCAAGATCCCAGCCCAGTAAATTCTTGGGTAGCCGAAGGTCAACTGAGCGGAAGAGAACAGAGACAGTAATTCGGCCATAACCCATCCCGCCATCGAGGGCATATATTGCTGTCTTTTGCGATGAAGTTCGCAGAACTTCACTAAGCTTGAGAGTGATGGCTCCAAGGACAGGATCATGTTCGCGAGGAACTGAGTTCCTACACGTGATGGTGAACACTGCGTTCCGCCAATCTCGTACGAACCTCTCGGTTTGTGCGTTGAAGATAGGATTAGACGATTTGACCTTGGTTCGGGTTTTGAAAACGAGCTCATCATTCTGCAAAATGGTACAATAAGACGACGGCAGATGGTCAGCTTCTTCGTCGGTATTCTCCCCAGAGATCTGAGCTGGAGTCCAGGGCTTGTAAGATCCAAAACTTCCAGAAGGTCTCTCTTCTTCCAGGTTCTCAATTTGGTGGACCAAAATGGAGCAAATTCCGGTCGGTAGTGATGGGTCAGGTGGAGTTGTAGTAACATCAACTTCCTGCTGGGTCGTGACAACACCCTTGTCATCCTGGAACTCTGCTCGATGACGAATCTTCTCGGGAACACTGTCATCTTGTCCATCGGTTTTCATGGAACTCTTGAAGCCCGAGCGAGGAAAATAACCAATATCCCAATATAATGTTCCTGGAAGCCTCTCCCCTTTGTCATCAACAAGTTCGTCTGAGCGCTCGGATATCCTGTTGCTGTAATCTTTGATTAACTCCCGAATATCAAACTGGACTTTGCCGACGACATCATCCGATGTGAACATATCCGAGTCCCACAACTCCACCGATAGCTTCTCCCCAGCAGTGAGCTGTTCTTGGTAGACAAGAAGACATGTTTGCTCGTTCCACTTGGGGTTGAGGTCCTGTTCGATGATTCTGGTACAGTATTGAGGGGAACCGAACTCCGAAAAGGCAAGGGTAATGAACGGATCACTCTTTCCAGATTTATCCTGTGCCTGAATTCCGTCTGCACGCTTGATATTGATGTAGATCAATCCCATCGCATCAGTCTCCTTTTTGACCGCATCGCCTTGGAGAATCTTAGACATATCCATGATGAGAGACTTGGGAGCCACGTAAACATCCAACGCGGCGGCGATTGAGGAGTTGATGAACCCAGAAACCAGGGGCAGGTCTAGGACATTGATACCTTTCGATGAGAGTGGGACGGCCGAAGCATCGATTTTGGGCAATCCCATGAATGTGAAGGTAACATTCTTTAGGAATGGTGGATTTGGAGTCAGCTGGAATCGTAATCTTACGGTACCGATGATCCCATTTAACTCGACGAAGATGGGAAGCGGAACTCCAAATAGACCCTGAGCACCCAAATAGAAGATAACTTCGAGATGCAAATTCTTTGCCTTCCCAATGACTCCTTTGGCAGGGACTGCATGGTAGGCGAAGGATAATTCGAGATTATAGTACTTCATACTAGGGTCGTCTTCTCCCTCCAACTCACGCTGTTGTATTTTTTCGTTTTTGTCTTCCTGTGACAGTTCGGTACCTTCCTTCTCCCTCTTCGCCGTCTGATCTTCTTCGGCCGAAGGAAGGGCACGTAAGGATAAGATCTTGAAAGATTGATCTCCCAAGCCAATGGAAGACACCTTGACATTTTGGATCAAAGCTTGAGGAACGGAAGCCTGCATGACATCTTCCAGCGTATCTGCCATAGCCGCAAACATTTCGGGATTAATCAAGTTCCAAACGATTCCCACCAGCGAGTTCATCCACTCCACTGACTCCGGTACCAACGATTCGGTGGCAGCCGTGGCTCGCTTCCGCTCCGCTTCCCAGTTGACTGCATTCGCATCTTCTTGAATTCGACGAAGCCACAGGTGAATTCCGCACGACACAATCAGACCCGCCAATGTTGAGGACAGAAGTCCTTTCCACCCTCCGCCAATGAAGAGCCAGTTCAGAGCCACGATTCCCACGACCACGGCAATGGTCGTTTGTTGAACGGCGCTCTCCAAAGCATAGAACGAGCGTTTGAGATCGGCCATGGGAAGTGGGTGGTATAGCACCTCACGTTTCTTGGACTTTGCTAGAACATCGTGGGTTTTATCTGGGTTGGCTTCGGGCGGTGCCAAATCATCCAGCGTCTCACGGTATGTTTCCCCGTCGCCCATTGGGAGGTGAGGTTTTGCTACCCCCGGAAGATCGTTCGGCTGGGGAGCATGCTGAGGATCAATGGCCGCCGTTGGGACGGTTATCTTCGGCCTCCGGACGGAATCTTCAAAGTCCCCATCCACATCCTGTATGACGACCTCGTTCTTCGTGGTCGGGTCAATGACCTTTCGTCGGGATGCCGCTTTGGCTTTGGCAATCTTGTCCGAGTCTTTGCCGGACGCGGCTCTGGATGCATCGGCCTTCTGCAGGTTCAATCGTTCGGCGAGCTCCTTTCCCAGCTTCTGGATGGTCGGAACCTGACGCAAGTTGTTAGGGGAGTCTGCACAGAGAGGCTGGCTGCTGCACTTGCCTTGTTCCTGGCCGAGTATGGAGGCATGTTTGCCAGCGCACAGCCCAAGTACAATCGTAGGGATTTCCAGACGATCTCCGCGGCGAGATGGAGCTTGAATTGAGGGAATACGAATGCTTCCGAGCGAGGTTGTGGTTGTAGTCGTGGTCGTGGTAGCACGTCGCCCTGCTGCGTAGCTTGGCATAATGGATGACGTCGTTGGACGGGAAGGAATTCTGGGGAAATCAGGGTCGATGAGGTCAGTCGTTTAGGGCCCAGCAAGAACACCACGCATCCCACCAGAAGCTGCCGAGTTCAATTGAACAGTTAAATTCAGGCTGGGACTGCAGAAGAAGAGAACTTCACGATACCGACAATATGGCATCGGCAACGCCCCTCGACGAGGACTCATATTCGTCTCCGCCCTCCACTGGGAGCAAGACGACAACGTCTTCTGCCAGCAATGCACCCCACGATGCAATGGACAATCCTCAACTGCCTAGCGGACTCACCAGTCAATGGGAAGTGGTGCAGCCTGCTGACATTGACTTCAACGACGGGCCGGCATTGGCTTTGGAGGACCCCAGGGCGGAAACGGAGGACATCCCACCAGCTACGACGACTGCTCCCAGCCAGCCCCCCGTGCCTCGACAAAATGCCTCTTCCGAAGGCATGGCGAAGTCATCGCCAGACGCCGCCGCCGTTCGTGGAGATGCAGGGAGCGTGAACTTTGGGGACGATGGTGATGATGGTCGGAAAGATGTTTCGTACGCTGTCGCGCGGGGGGTGGAGCCGACGCGGTATGGACAGGCCTATTCAGAACGGAACCCTGCGCCAAACATCCAGACCCTGCATGAAAACCAGCAGAAGCGACAAGAACAATCCCGAAAATACTTCGAGGAGCAAGCCAGCAAACCATCAGAAGCCAAGACGTCCCCCGATGCTACCGGCCATGAAGCGGCCACCGCAGACGATGAAGCCAATGCAAAGGCAGGCGCAACGGATGATGTGCCCATTGGGGCCGAGAAGTCTAACATTCTCTTCCACCCAACCCCAAACGTCGATTTCGATCGAGTGTTCGTTGCCGTGGAGAGGGATCTACGACAAATCTCATTCTTGATTTTTGGGTCGGTGGTAATCCTGGACTGGCTGTTCATCGGCGGGGGATGGAAAGGGTTTCTGCAGTCGTTGCTGCCATCTGCCGGCGTCGCAGCGGCCGTCTATTTCATACTCACCATGGCTGCGCAGAAAGCATCGAAAAGCACGATAAAACAGATGGACCCGCAGATCGAAAAGCTGCCCTATGTTCCCGAATCGGTGGAGTGGATGAATAGCTTGGTCGAGACGCTGTGGGACACGCTGCAACAAGGCTTCTTTGACGGGATTCGAGACCAGGTCAACGACACCATCAAACCTTTGATTCCAGACGGCGTGCCAGCAACGGTCAAAATCAGCCAACTCGGACACGGTAGCCACGCGCCCAGGGTGATCTCGATGAGATCTCTGCCCGATTCGGAATTTGGCGACCTGGTCCCTACTCATGGCCTAGATAAGGGTGGTTCGGTGAATGAACAAAAGGAGCGAGAAAAGAAGGTCGAAATGGAAGAGGGTGGTGTTTTCTACAATCTGGAGATCGCCGTTGCGTATCACGAAACGCCTTTCCGACCTCGGAAGGAGCAAATGCACGTGGATGTCCTAGCCATGGTTGGACCGGTGCCTCTACCTGTCTTTGTACAAGTGAAGGAGTTTGTTGCGACGATTCGAATTCGATTGCAGATGCACGCAGACTTGCCATTTTTGAAGAATGTGACTTTCGCACTCACCGAGAACCCAAAGGTTAATGCAGCAGTATCATTCGGTGCCTCGTGGGCTTTCGACCTACTCAACCTGCCCGTCTTAGACGGTGTTATCGAATCACAAATTAACAACGCTGCTGCACAGTTCGTCCAACCAAAGTCCATGAGCCTAGATATGACCGTTTACGTAGGCGGCTCAGACCAGAAGATCGACACGGATGCAATTGGCGTCATCTTTGTGAAGATTCATCGAGCCCGGAACTTGGCCAGGCAAGATTCGAGAGGACCTGGCGCTGATCCATACCTTACCATCGCCTTCAGTAAATACGAGAAACCAATGTACGCAACGAGGATTATCAAGGGAGACCGCAATCCGGTATGGGAGGAAACAGCAATTGTTATGATTCGTGCAGAACACGTAAAGCGCAACGAAAACGTTCTTTTGCGATTGTGGGACTCTGATACGACAGGGTCAGACGACGTTTCTGGAGTTTGTGAATTCCCTCTCCAAGAACTCATACTCAGAGCCAACAAAATGCAGAAGAGGGAAGACCAACTCCAGGGTGATGTATCTGGCACCGACGCCGAAGGGGTCCTTGAGTGGGAAATTGGGTATTTCCCTCGAGCAGAGTATGAAAAGGCCTTACGAACCGACGCCGATGACCCCAAGGATCGTCACGGCGAGAAAGCCGAGGTTGCAGAAACGGACAAAACACAAGATGCACGGAATACTGTTCCCGACCCAAATTTACCCTCCGGCATCTTGGGATTGACTATTCACCAAGCCATCAACATTCAAATTGAAAATACGAACAAGAAGTCAATGGGCCATGTCCAGGTTCAGAAACAAGACGCTGACGGTGAGGATGAAGCCGAACAGGAGGAAGTTAGTGTCGATTATATTCCGTCACTGTACGCGACTGCAGACATCAATGATGAACTGGTGTATCGAACTAGAGTAAAGAGCATCACCAACCAACCAACGTTCAACTCTTCGACCGAGACCTATGTCCGTGATTGGCGCCTGGCCACCCTGACTCTGTCAGTGTGGGATAGTCGAAAGCACAGTGACGATTGTTTAGTTGGAGTCGTCTCGCTCAAGATGTCGGACATTTTCCATGAATCATCATCTGTCGTTAAGTTCTACGACCTCAAAGGTGGCGCTGGTACTGGCCGCATTCGCATCAGCATGATCTTCCGGTCTATAAGAATGAAGCTCGAAGAATCCCTCCTTGGCTACTCCGTTGGCTCCTTCGTATTCACATCACCTATCACGTGTACCGGATCCATGAACATAAGCACACTCAAGCTCCGCACTTCCGGTTCTCAACGCTTGATCAAGAACGGCGGCTCGAAATCCGAAACTGGGGGTTATACCTGGGCATTGGAGGAACCTAAAACCATCCTCCCAGTACATTTCCGATATCTGAGTCCGGTGGTCTTTGAGTTCGTCGGCTCCGGTCTCAGCGAGAGGCTCTCTTCTACCCCATTAGGTAAGAGTAAACACTACGCTATCCTCTGGCTCTTCAGGTTGATCGATAATCAAACATCTACCTTCACGCTACCAATCTATAAGACCAACAACCCTGACCGCCTCACACAAAACGTTGTATCAGAGCCGGACGATACCATGACGTTAGAACAAGTAGGCGAAGTTACATTCACAGGGAAGTTCAAAGCTGGCATTGATGAGGCACATGGGGATTTCTTAAGAGACCATGATCATTGGAGCACTTATCAGAGTTGGTTGGCAGCGAGAAAAAGTGGTGAGTAAGTGTGGTTGGTTTCTGATCTTGGCATGGCAGTTGCTGGTCCTGCAGATTACTGACTGCTATTTAGGACAACGGGAGGATCAAGCCAATCGAACGATGAATAAGCTAGTTGATAAATTAGCTAAGGGTATCACAAAAAGTGCGGCGATTCCTGTTTGATGTAGTTGGCTTGCTTTCAATGGGGCAAAGCAGCTTGGATTAGCATCAAATATGTCTTAGTCAATGAATGAAGATTACTATAAAGGCCGAAACTCATATGGCGGGCCGGGTGCGTCTTCTTCGAGCTGTGCCGGAGTATACATTCCCGTTCCCGACACCTCCTTTCCCCTAGGGCACAAATCAGTTTTGTACTAGTTGGTGTTGCCAACGCTGAAACAATGCTTGCCGAACTTCTCAAATATCTGGTTATCAATCTCGGCTTTGAGTGGTATGATATTTCTGAGGTCTGAACGGGTGTTTAGCCTCGCTTACCTGCGAGAAAGTTCTGTTCACCAAGCTCTAGAATTGGATACCTCGAGCCTCAGTACTGACTCAACTATCTATAAACATTAGACTTTCAATTTACAACTGTTTTTGGTCTTTGTTCTATTGACAATGTATTTAATATTAGAAGGATATCCTAAGAAAGAAGGAGTGAATCTCTTAAGCTATAAGATGGTCATGATGTTTTGCTAACGATGGCTAATTCAGAGCGAAGTCTTCGCGAGCTACTAGACCTACTAACATTTTCATCCCCCCCACCCCCTCTTCCACTCCTATATAGCATGATAGTAACTTTCATAACCTGAATTGATCTAGAAAAAATGATTGAACAAGCGTCTAAACAAGGCCAATCCACGCGCGTACGAAACATGCACTTTATAAAAACACTAAAAATGCATACCACTCGGCGTAATCCCTGTTTTAGGTATGTAATACTAGAGAAAACGCGTAGGTAAATTATAAAGAAGCTATTCAATATCTTCAACTTATTTTAAAATAGCTGCTATTTCTAAATAATATTAGGTTCTCCAAGTACTTTTATGTCAAGAACCCTCCATCTTATGAATCATGATGCGATGTGGAATAGAGAACTTTGGTGTCGGTTTATCGGGGGCAAATGTGTTGTATTGTGGTAAGAGAAATCTGAGCTACGGACATGCTATTAAATGCCCCAAATTCTCTAGCGAGAATTTCCTAGCTTCACAGCGAAGACGAAAATCTTTCGCTAAATGAAAATTCATTTTGAGAAAAACAAAAGAAGAATTCTTTTTGTAAGAAAAAGTTATATTCCTGTTAGTAGAAAAAGGAATAAGTTTAGTTACCAGTTAGAGGCTGATTCCCCTAAACTTTTACTTAATTGGCCCCTATTACTAGCAGATCAGGATAATTTGACTGATTCTAATAATGTTATATCAAAGAAAGTAATACTAAGTAGAGCCAATGTGAGTGAATGATAGTAATTTAGCTCAAGACTCGAACAATGCTGGATTATAATAATATAAGTACTTTAGGTCCGTAACAAACGGAAAAGAAAGTGGAGAAAAAATAAGAAGCATGGGAAAATGATTTAATTGATCAATAAGAGAATAGGATTCGGTCTTGTCAAGGTATTGTAAGTTGGTAACTCTCAGTTGAATCGTGTTCATTATGTTGCCAGAGAGTGTATATATAAAGTTTATCGACCGTCTCGCATATTGTCTTCTTTTGTATTAGTTCTTATCATACAGGCTTTAACATTTCCTATAGATCTCATCAACCTTAAAGTTCAACCAGATCAGCTTCTATGCAAGCCAGGGACAAACTCTAGCTTGAAGATCTCTCGAGGTTTTGTTGGGAAGGGCCGCATCTGCACGGTGGCGCTGGTTGTGGTAGTATCCGACATTAAGTCCCAGGGACACCTATCGATGGAAGTCTGGTATTGACTGCGCATTCCAGGAAGTGGTATAGTGCAAACAGGTAAAACTACTTGTATGTCACTTAGAGTACCAAATTACTACATTCGTCGATTTTACCCATTACTAGCTGTTATTCCTCTCTGGTGGGCATGATGGGGTAGCATGAAGTCGTTAACTATAAGCGCATAGAGTCCTACGGAACCATAGATAGGAATGGCCAGGTCTAGATCACCTCTGTCGCTATTTTTGAGTTATATTATTCTTTTACTCATTTCTGGAAGATTTTACTTAGCAGTTTTGGGCAAAGATCGCGGAGTTTGTCGTGTGGCCAGATCCTAACAAACTTTCTTCGCCTCACACACTTCATCGTCTCGGCTGGCTACCCAGCAACAGAACTTAACACCAGTAAGGGGCCATCACTGAGGTTGACACGGTTGAGTCCAGTGTTGAGCTCACAGCCTATATTGTGTTTAACGACTAAGGCTACTTCTCACTGTGATATAGCGATGTTAAGCTTGTAATGGTTTGAGAGATCTCATAATAACGACCACCTGGATAAAGAAACATGTCTATTATGATTAAAGTTACATGAACAACACCAGCCGCAAGGACTTGGAAGGTTTGTAAGGGGCTGTTAGTAAAGAAAGCGAAAACTTTAACAGAAAATGATTGCCTAGCCTTTTGCCACGATTGTGTCTGAATGTATTCTAGACCTAAACTCTAAGTGACAATTTTGAAGATTTCAGTCACGATGCAGGGCACAGATGGTCTTTTCCAAGCTTGAAAACTTGGTAGGCAAAAGAAATTCTAGTATCGCTATTATTAACTCGTTTTAATCCAAAAAAAAGCTAGCACTATAGATTCTTTCAGCTGTATAGACGACTATATTATTGATATCATGGTGGCCCATACCGAATCTAAATGTATGCCATCAGTGGCGGGTTAAGCGTTTCTTTGAGGCGAGTTGGTTACTCCTGCCCTTTGCTAGAGTGTGATATTCCTTCGCAGGGTATTATCGAGCTGCCCTTTGCTCTCGCTGTTTACCTTGACCTTGCTATGCTGAATGGCTGTTTGGTTCCAATCTGAAATGTCAAGCTCCATGTTGGGAATGAAGAACAGTCCCCGTGTAGAATTTTGAGTCTGGTCTTGTTCGCTTCTAGCGACTTTTCCAATAAGATCTGCCATAGAAAGCTCGATTCTGAGCTTCACCATGTAAGCAAGAGGATGGAATTGCATGTAGCTGCATAGTCAGCAGTGTTTTAATTTGAGCAATTCAGTCACCCACTTACACGAAGGTGTTTCTCAAACTCATCATTGCAATGATAAGTATATCCATAGAAAGGGAAAATCCGATCATCCAACTGTTAAACTTAACCAGACTTGAGTATTTTGTAAGACCATAGGCAACCAAGTCTCGTTGCACAGTAAGGATAAAGTAAAGATTAAGACATCCATCGACGACAAGATAGATGCACTTCTCGCAGCGATCCCATATATTATTCAGATGAATATATTTTTCTGAAATTTGTAAACGAGCAGGAACCCAGATACAATATACGGAGATGTTGATAGCTGTGATCAAGATACCCACGCCGACCTTAAGATAAAATGCCCGTCGTCGATGCGTTAAGAGGATAGAAAGACGATTGATGATTATTTGAAGTAAAAACTGCACCTAAGTAGTTATATTAGCGCTAGGGGCCCAAATTAGACAGAATCATGAAGCATACCTGTAAGGCCCAAAGTGTGACTTTATTATGTTACTCTCAATGTAAGAATTAGGGTAAAGTGAGCTTACCAATACAGAAATAGAACACAAAACTAGAAAATCTACGACTTAGCATTCATATCTAAAGAGGAGAAGAGACATGAGCTTGCCACGGAGGTATGCTGCCTCGTAAGTGCATCCAGCAAATGATGCTGAAGGCGAGACATACGAAGATCTCCAGCCATATCATCCAAATATAAGCATTCCGAAAGATGTCAGAGCCCCGCCTCCTGTGAAAAGCTTTAGTCTGCTTTATTGCTTTCCATGTCGTGAGAAATCCAAAGCCAAGTGTAAAGCCCCAGCAGATTGAGGCGACTATCATCTCGGTTTCTGTCACTAGTTGAGGAACGGCCTTTGGGCTAACAAGTGTGAGCATGATGTGGTGAAGTAGGCATTTAGCTGGTAGAGTACAGAAAGTATCTGCCACAATTTCGGCTTCGACGTTAAATGTATGAAATTGAATAAGCTTGAGGATCCTGAAAAAAAAAAACATAAAAGGTTAGTCTGTACATACTAGCAAAAGGGCTATTGGTCAAGCAAAGTAAGTCCATCTCAACTTTGCTACGGGTTAAGTTAGCCTCCGATCATTTCCCAGGTAATCCAGACTGAAGTTTAATATCAGCCACTTTTTGTAGCGCCATAAACCATCAAGAGTCTTTCAAACAATTTACTTTTGTTAGTATACGTACTGATTGATTGGGGAGAGATCTTTGACCTTTTGAACTGATTTGACTTCGCTTCTCGTGATGGAAAGAAGTGAGGAGAAGAGATGTGCACGACACGGCAGTCGTGACAAAAAAGTTTCAATTTATAAAGTTTGAATTTCCACGGTAGGTTTGCTAAGGTTGAGCGATTAAAGTCTATTGAACAGATCTGGGTATGCTGGTTCAACGCCAGCAGTATCACATCTCTGTCTCAAGGGCTGCAGGTATAGACCTTTCACTGCCGTGAACGAAGGGAGCGCTTTGTAAATTAGTCTTCCAACCACAGCAGTGATATTACCAGTCACGTGAGAGAAGATCACCTGGATGTTGGTTGTAGAATTGCAGTATACATATCAAGTAATACCTTTACTGAGGTAGAGACTATATTAAGAGATCGCCTTTATATAGTAGTTTATAAATTCTAGAGCCTCGTAGACAGTCCAGATTTGCCACTTCTAGGCTTGAGGGATTAAATTAATAGTTTTACGGAGGGGAGCGCGGGAGTTGATTATAGTGTTTAAGGCTAGGTAGGAATGACTTCAATCAACCATAGGACTTCGTAACCCGGAGATATCAAGGTGCTCCATTATTGGCTTCCAGAAACAACTAGAAAGTCGGTGATAACTAGAGTTAGATATTAATTTACCGGCACTTAAAAATATATTGAACATGGCTAACAGAGGTTGCAGAATGCTGAAAAAATAATAATCGAGTGAGGTTTTACTAATGACAATATAGACGTAGAGCCTCAACACATATTAAAGTGGCCTATTGGTAGTATCTAGTTGTTCTATCTGATACTAAACCTAAATTGACATATGGTCACATGACTCTTAGATTGCATATACAACAAGTGTTCCATTTGGCAAGATAGTTGAAGATAGCTTTTATTATAGACAAAAAAAGATTTTACGAGCTTGTATCAAGAACTCTACTTTTCATATAGGAGTGTGATCAACGTTGTTATTCAACCAGAAAGCGTCATATGCTCCCTTACTAACAGTAACGGTGGATGCCTCTCACAGACTAGCCAGGCTTCTAAGCAACTTGCACAAGCAATGGGCCATGATAGAACTTGAATTTAAATTACTGCCCTTTATACTATTCTTGACTTCGAACCTACACACTGACCCCCTAAAGCAAATTTATTTTAGCATAATAATTGCCACTCTAATAGATTTGCAAAGCGAATAATTCACGAGCACGCTGCGAATAGCCTTAACGTGCGGCTAAGGTGCCTGGCATATATAAACTGTTGAATCCTGGGGTGCTATTTCATCGAGGTAGAGAAGCGAGACTCGGAAGATGATACATGTCATGGATATGATTTTAAGTGGGCCGAGGAGCATGTGCTATTGTACACATGTCACCCGGGGAATGACATTCACTTCCGCGAAAAGCTACAAGGACTTAACCGTGCTTTCGGACCAGAATCCGTATCCAGCACATCAATCAATTCGAGTTCTGCACCAGATCAAATACGGTATTTCGGTCGCATCTTATCATCGCTCTTTTAGGCAGCTCCGACTGCTGCTCCGCATCTGTTTTTTATTATTTATTGGTACACCTCAGAGTTCCGGAGAACGTTCGATTCCTGGCTTCCTTCTCACCCCGAATATTCGGTACTTGTTGTCTTCATAATGAGCACCACTGAAAATAACCACACGGCTGCGAGCATTGCGGCTGATATAAATCAGTTGGATGGTGTGATTACAGCGGTACGTGAGACAATACCAGCTATCACAATGCCTATTCTCTAATAGTTAATTGTTAGGATACAAACGATGACGATTCTGCATATGAAACTGATGATACCCAATCGTAATTTTCCTGATTCTACTATAGCCCCGGCGATTGCTAGTCCTTGCGATAGTTCTAATGCTTTTTCAGCGACACAACATCCATTGCGTCTTCTATGTATCGTGGATACATAGAGAATGGCAGAAGGTAGGTTGTGTCTACTTTTACCGAGGATACAAGAGTCTAACATCGCGTTTAAGATATCAAACCCTTAGAGACCAGTATTGGTATGATGCTTTCTGAAACAAATATTTCAAATTGTGGTATTAAATATATGCAGGGGTCCAGCGGATGAGTTGCAGTTTGAAACGATGGAAGCCGGGTATGATTTAACATTCACAACGCTCATATAGACTATGCTGAACCTTCGTCTCCAGCCATCTTTTGTACACTATTCTAGACAGCGGCGAAGAAAATCAACTATTTAGGTCTCCTATCGGTGATAACCCTCAGGTGAGTTTTGATCTTTAGAGCAGAATGACTAGCCCATATTTAACAACGAAAAGCATATCTTGGATATTGGAACTGGTGAAGGAACATGGGCCATGTATTTGAACCTAATATACTCCGTCGCATGAAAATCAAGCTGACCAGGTGCTTTTAGTGAGGTCGCAGACAAATACCCAGCTGGTAACTCCTTGTGCCCCCTTATATAAGATGATTATATCGATTCTCATTCTATATCAAGCTACCATAAATGGAGTCGATCTCTATCCCCCACCCGCTACATGGGTCCCACCAAATTGCATTTTCGAAGTTGATGATGTTACAAGAGATTGGACGTGGCGAAAGCCTTTCGATTTTATTCACCTTCGCATGATGATTGCGTCTTTTACTCCTCCCGAATGGGATTCTGTGTACACGAAAGCCTTCAAGTGCGTCTATGCTGTTGTTTCCCCTGTTTCTATAACGCTTACAGTTCCCAAAGCAATCTAAAGCCAGGTGGTTGGATCGAACAGGTTGAAACAGATATCCGTGTTCAGTGCAGTGATGGTAGTCTTCCGGAAGACAGCCTCTTAACTAGCTGGGCGGAGACTTTTTTTGGCTGCGGCGATCGTGCAGGACGGCCACTGGATATCCAGTCCACTATGAAAGCATCTATGGAAAAGGCAGGGTTCGTGGATGTCCACGAGAAGGTTTACCAAATCCCGATTGGGACGTGGCCGAAACTCCACATTTACAAGGATGCCGGGAGAGTCAATCGGCAACAATGGAAATCTGGTCTGGACGGTTGGGTATTATTCCTACTTACAAAGTTTGGAGCACCTTCTCCGTGGTCTCCAGAGGAAGTCATGGTATATACCGCCAAAGTACGAGCTGAGTTGATGAATCCAAAGTATCATACCTACCATCATGCGTAAGTCACAGTCTCTTATTTGCTTCGCCCTTACTAATAAAATATAGGAGACGGGTTTGGGCAAAAAAGCCAGAGGAGTAGATATATACCTTAGAACAAGATACCGGAGAATTGAATACGATGAACTTTTCTTAGTTGCTCTTCCTGTCGGATCTCATCACGTTTGAAAGCTTTTCTTGTGCCTGATAACTCATTTTGAATCATGCAACAAGGACTCTCAGACGCTTCTATTTTCTCACTGCAAAGAGAGTATTCGCTTGGTCCTCTGATGTCACTTTTATGATATTAGGGACAACACTGCTCACTTCAATATACCGAGGGAAACGAGATATAAAGGGAGGAGAGTAAATTTCATTGGGACAAGGCTAGAATGTAACTATTAGGAGCTCAAGTTGATTGGAACTTTGTTATCCTTGGTATTAAAAGGATTATTTGTACATCGCAGGTCGTCCACTGCTGGTACGTCCGATATATTACAATTTTGTGGCAGCCTCGAAAGACCTAAGCAAATCTCTTGTCCAAATTGTCATTGCATCTCCTTCTCCTAACAATTCCTTTTGCCCTGCCCAGGCTTTCTTATGATACAGCTTAGCCTCCCTCTTCCGTTTTAACTGCGTAAATAACAACCCCACGTCATTCATAGACCAATATGTATCCGCATGTTTTGTGCCAAGTGTCCCCTCTCTCCCATTTAACACTTTCAATTGCACTTCATATGCTTCCTGTATATGTCCTTAATCTCGGAGACAACGGGAAATATCAGACATAGTCCACAGGGTATGCGGATGGTTAGGTCCAAGAGTCTGTGTTTGACTAGTACAAGCACGTTGATGGAGAGCAAGTGCGTCCTAAACCTTTCCCCTGACGCGGTAGGTATGGGCTAAACAATTGATTGTCCAGATGATATGTGGGTCTTCTTTTGGAAGTGACATTTCTAGTATCTGAAGAGCTTGTAAATGAACAATCTCTGCCTCTTCTAGTTTGGAAAGGTGCCGGTATACTCGGCCTAGTTCATTGCTCGTCCAAACGATATCAAGATGTCCCGCTGGCAATTTCTCGTTTTGAATGTGCAAAGCATAGAGTTGTTTTTCTGCTGAAAGAGACAATAGCCGTAATTGGTCGTAGATAATACCAAGTGAGTTGAGTATCCATATGCTTTCTAAGCTATCCTTGCCTAAATTGTCCTCTTCCTTGGTGGGGGTATCTTCAAGCCATCTTCTTGCATCGTCGAGTCGACCAGAGGTGGTCAATGTGAATCTAAAACTTGCTGGCGAAGCCAGGGCTTTGTTTATCCGTTGGAGCGTATAAGGTCGGATCGAAAAAAAATTCACGAAGAGAAAAATGAATAGGTCGGAAAACGTCCTCTTTTGCGCTGTATTCAATTAATGGGTTGCATAAGCGTAATACAACAGACTTGAATGGCGTCTTCAAGTCATCGAATTCTTCATCTTTTGGATCTATAGCAAGTGCAATCTGGAGTTCAGGCCAAGAAAGTGGATTAACGCTACAGCATACCCAGATGAATATTTTCTTCATGAAATTCCATGTCCGCTCAGTTTCATTTTCGACGTCCGACAGGATTGACCGATACATCTCTACTAATCCTTGAGGAACTTGCTCCATCATTGCCTTGAGCTTGTATAAACTTGGCGCTGCTTTGAGATTTTGAATTTCAAGATATGCCCACAGAAAATTTGCGTCTTGGGATAGCTGGTCAAAGAGAATTGCATGGAGGTCTCTTCCTAAAGATTCTGAAACAGCTCTGATTTCGTCCAAGAGAAATGTACTAATATCACCTCGTGTACATCCAGGATCTAAATTTATCGTGGAATAACGCCCAAAAACTTTCTTCAGGGCTTCCATCTCTCTGCTCAGACAAAGCAAATGGATATTGGAGGCCTCGCGGATAATGCTGGATACACAATCGAGAGTTTTACTCAGATCGCTGCATTTATACAGGCCGTCAAGGACAATATACGTAACTGGTATATCTTTGACAAGTGAAATAAGCATTTCGGTAGGTTTGTCTGAGTCGGAGAGCTGCAAGCGACCAAACTTTGTGGCAGCTTGGTACGCGGATAAAAGGTTGGAAGGAGTTGTTGATAACCTGTCCACAAGCTGCCCTATTAGGCTCACGACCAGAGACAGTGAGGTGCTCGCTCTCTCGTTTTTCCTGTCGAAAAGAAATGCGTAACTTCACAATCTTTCCATTGTTCCCTATCTTGTTGGAGGTGTTCAATGATAGAAGTGAATAGAACGGACTTTCCACTCCTGGGCTGACCAGTTATCCAAAGTATGGAGTCCGGAGATTGAGTGCCTTTCCAACGTTCGTACTCGGAATTCTTTTTGAACCAAATACATGTGCCATCCGCTCTTCGGTTTCGTTCTCTTGGATTCAGCCACTTCATGACTCTCCGTTGGTGATCAACATGTATTGTTTGGAGATGAGCAAATGCGGTTTCTACTTCCAAGATCTTTGCATGGCGGGCTAGCGCGGAAATTACATCCTCTAATACACTCTCGAATGGTTTCCAAGCGGATTTTACTATCGTTTTGAGAGCTTCGTTATTACGTTATTTATTTTTCTTGGTCCATTGTGAACGGGGCCTGCTGACTTCATACTATTGGATTTAAAGACAGCTTTTGCCCGACATAAAAATAAGACAACATCAAATTACATATTTGCTAGTGCCTCTCGGAAAGGTGCTAAATCCTCAAACATTTGAGTGTAACGCTCATACAACGGGAGCATATCCCCGATCTGCTCCATCATGTCGACGATCATGCACAGCCTCGGCAAGGACTGATGCACACGAGTATTTTGACGATTTCTCTTGTAGGCAGAGCCTCTCCTGCCAACAAATTCATGAACGATAAAACCGCCTAAGGCTGGGAGAAACAGTAGACAGCTTTCAGGAAGAAATGATTTCCTGGACCTTTGTCCAAGATTCAAATGGAACACTGCTCAAAGGAAGACACATGCAGCATGGAGAAAACACACCCAATAGCCCAGTCATGCCCTTCTCTCAGACTCCAGTTAAAATAGCCATTTTTGATCTTGTACTTACTCCTTCTAATCCTACCCAACGTCATCCCTCTCTCGAACATGGCTCACTGCGTTTAGGACTCAACTCTCATCACCACTGCTAACGGGAACCTCCATGCACTCTCTCCTACGGACTGGAAATGGTGGCATCCTTCTGTTCCTAATTTACTCCGCTCTCTCGTCAACTGTAATCAAGAACTAGTCATTGTAAGTAACCAAGGTTGTTTTACCACTGCCGACGGTGCCGAAGCAGCCGAGTCACTTCTCTTCAAAGAGAAAATGGATGCAATATGTCACGAACTGGACATTAAGATTACAATATATGCTGCTTGTTCCAACGATGGATACAGGAAGCCGAGGATGGGTGTATGGGATGTTATGGCTGAAGACTTTAGATTTGACAAAGGAGTAAAAGTAGAAGCGTACCTGGTCGGCGATGCGGCAGGGAGAAAGAGCGATCATTCGGATTCAGATGTTCATTTTGCTGACAATCTTGGCATTGAATTCTCTACACCTGAGGAATTCTTTCTACGAGAAAAGTCGAAAGAGGAGGTGGGCCATAAATTTGATCCAAAGTGGCATCTTCCAACGAACCGAAGCGGTACATTAAATTATAAACCAAGTAAGAACTCTCTAAACACTAACAACACCACCCAATTCTCAACAATACCTAATTTGTTGCTCCAACGAAGAGTTTAGAATGCTCCAGAGACCAGATCAAGCTGAGCTTGTGATCCTCGTCGGTCTCCCTGGAGCCGGGAAGACAACTTACTTCAGAAGCTTCCTAGAACCTCTAGGCTACGAAAGAATTAATGAGCATGATATAGGAAGCTTAGATAAATGTTTCAAAATTGCAGAGCAGTTTTTGATATCTGGAAAATCAGTAGTAATAGGTACAAATTCTCTCTCTCAGCAACTTAGTCTAATCCCTGTGTTTCTAATGAATTTTTACACTAGATGACATCAACACAACTTCCTCACTGCGCAATCAGATCAGTGGCTGTCACTCGCCCAAAGAAACAATGTCTAAACCTATGCTTGTAATTTCACCGCTCCCTCTGACCTATGCTTACACAACGATTCAGTGTGCGCTCTTGGTGGATCCTTGGTATGTGATAAGCACCTCACATAGACTTTGTACATTTTTGTGTTATACTCTCTTCCGTTCGGCTACCAAAGCTTTAATGTTACTAAATACAAGCGTAAAAGAGTTCTGCCGAATGCCGGCCTATATTCCCAAGAATTCCATTTCGTAGACTCCAGAAGAACGCCCAGAGACCGGACATCGATGAGGGATTTGGAGAGGTTCTAGATGTGGACTTTGAGGTAAGTTGAATTGAGAGTGAGGCAGTTATCATTATGAGTATAGGGTGAATGCTAATTATCCCATGTCTTAGTGGAATGGCAGTGATGACCAATTGGAAACGTGGAAGAAACATTGGCTTTGAGATAAAAGAAAGCTATTATTGAAGTATGAAGGACTGTAGTATCTAAAGAGGCGTCGTGTGAGTCCTCAGACGAGCCCGTCACGTATTTATAAGTCCACTTGCATAATTCGATGAATATAGGTGCGTTTGTACCGTATTTAGCCCTGACTTAGATTTCAACTTATGGACAACAGTCTAGAAAATCTCGAAATTTCGGTCAACGCATGTTAACCTATATTCCGTTCATCTACTTAGCTACAAAATTTAACTATCAACATGGATAACTTATCCATGATTGTATCATCTGCTAGTAACCTTTCTGGTATACTTTTAGTGACACAAGAGAACGAAGGATCAAGTAAATGGTACCTTACTATTTCGTACTTTTTGTTTTATTTTATGCCTGTAGCTGAACTAACCTGTAATAAGAAGGTGCTTGATGAGCCTGATTTCGATATCAAGTGATAACGAACTACAACTCACTTAAAAAAGAGCCTGTTCTCTTACTAAGCGCTGCATCGTCCTGAAATCCATGAAACTTACGACCGTGAGCTATATCTCTGTTTTCCTCGTATGAATGTCCTTCCCTCGTATCAACTACTAATTTTCGCAGTAAAAAGAAACATAACACAAGCCGTCTAACCCATTGCACCGTGCACGTGACCATTACCAACCCCCCACCTTCGTGTTGGTTATAGATAACGCTACGCGTACAGTACTGTCCTTTCACATCAACCCCACATCCATTTCTCAAGTTGCAAAATCCCATCAAGATGGACAGACCTAAGATAAAAGCCAATTTGACCCAGAGCCATCCAAAGCGCTGTTGCTATAGTATCGTTCTGGGCTTAGCTCTGCTGTTGTTAATATTTAGTGACGTCAATTCTACTTTGTTTACTCGCATCAAATCAATCAACTTCTTCCCAACTGCGTTCTTGGTCGTAGAAGAAGATTTCCGCTGGAGTAACGTGCGCGAAATGCTTCATTTCGCAGCTAGTTGATAACTAATAGCTGCTGACAGATCAATGCCACAGAGTACATGAACTATATACCATGTTTTGGCAAATATGAATGCGCCCTTCTTGATGTCCCTATGGACTGGAACGCTCCAGATTCGAATCCATCTCGCGTCTCGCTAGCTGTCATACGGCTGCCAGCAAAGGTACCTGTGACGGATCCCAGGTATGGTGGAGCAATTCTTATAAATCCAGGTGAGTAATTTGCAGGTTCATGATAACGTTTTATTCTAATTTACCCCACAGGAGGCCCAAGTGGCTCCGGTATAAAGCTACTCACTTTGAGCGGCAATGAAATCGCCACAGTAGTAGACTCAGAGATTTCTGTTTCAGACAGTGTGTCAAGACCAGAGGCTAAATACTTCGATATCGTTTCTTTCGATCCTCGTGGCGTGAACAATACTCAGCCGCACCTGAAATGCTTTCCGGGCTCTTTCCCTTCCGATGTTTGGGGCTACCAAGTTGAAGCCGAAGGTATTCCCGGAAGTTCTAGCGTGGCTATCTCTAATGCATGGGCGAGATCTAAGGCACTTGCGGCTGGATGCTCACAGGATAATGAGATCATAGAGCACATGAATACCGTGGCTGTAGTCGCTGACATGGTCCAAATCATCGAGAAACATGGCGAATGGAGACAAAAGCAAGCAAATTTATGGCTCTCTAGTAAAGCAGGCAAAATAATCACCGATGGGAAGGGGATTGGCGAAATATACTCGAGAAAAGCCATCATAGAAAGAACTAAATGGCGTCAAGGGCAGGAGAAGCTTCAATATTGGGGGTTTTCTTATGGAACTGTCCTCGGCTCAACATTTGCATCGCTACACCCGGACCGGTCTGAACGTGTTGCAATAGACGGGGTTGTTAACGCTACGGACTATTACCAGACTGCTTGGTTAACTAACCTCCAGGATACGGACAAAATAATTGATAAGTTTTACGACTATTGCCATCTGGCAGGGCCAGGGAAATGTTCGCTGAACACTGGAAACTCTACGCCCGCAGATATTGAGATCCTGGTAGAGGATCTTCTTACTCGCCTTCAAGAAGATCCAATCTCTGTGCAGGCATCAATGACTCGAGGCCCTGAGATAATCACCTACAGCGATGTTATGATGCTGATTCGAGTAACGCTTTACGAACCATTTATCAAGTTTGCACCAATGGCAGATCTACTTGCGGATGTTGTTCATGGTAATGGCTCTGCATTTGCAGATTACAAACAACACGGCCGGACACCAAACTGCCCGCTTGATCATTGTAAGTCAAGCGCTCCATATGCGGACAGTTGTCAACCTATGACGGGTTCCGAGACAATGAGTGGCATAATGTGTTCGGATGGCGACGATGTTTCGAACCATACAAAAGAGCAATTTCAAGAGAATTTCGCAGCGTTGTATAATCAAAGCAAATGGTTGGGGGCTTATTGGTCACTCTATGCAATGCGTTGTGCCCACTGGAAAGGGCGGGCCAAGTGGAGAGTTACAGGAGGTGAGATATCTTTGTTACAGCTACGAAAGACTTGAGAGTAGAGTACAGCTTACACCGACTAGATGATATCAGAGGGAACACATCTCATCCGATTCTAATGCTTTCAACAACGCTTGATCCTGTTACACCTCTTGCTAAGTAAAGCCCCTCTTTTGAGCCCATATATGTTAATTAACTAGCTGACATGGCATTCATAGTGCTCATGCAATGTCTAAAAGGTTTCCCGGTTCAGTGGTCTTAGAATTGAATGCAGAAGGAGTAAATTTCCCTTAATTTCCCGGGATGTCCCCTTGTTAACTGTGTCATTAGCACTGTTCAATATCTGCACCATCAGTATGTGCTGCTAAACATACTCGAGCCTACTTTCAGACTGGCCAGATGCCACCCCAAGGGACGATATGCCAACAAGAAGAGCTTCCGCTAATTGGTAAGACAATACACACTAATCAGGCCCTCTCCGCCGAGGATAACAATCTTCTGGTTGCTTTGAAGCACATTGCCAAGTCCAACATTTATCAATTTTTGTAAAAAAGAAATATAAATATATTGTATTGTGGCAACAAAAAGAACTCAAGGTCCATAGATGTAAATCAATGATGATAAACGATAATGTGAAAATAGCCTGGAGGTCTATTTACATGTGTGTTTGCGCACTATATGGTCACATGACTACTAATTTCAACACCTCCCATTGTACCATAGCGACAGTCACTTCCCTGCTTCCTGATTCGATAGATATGAAAAGTTTTGTAGATTCTGAAATGTCTTTTATAGTTCGTCTCCCTGTATCGTTTTTGGTGACTCGTAATTCTTATACTTTCGTACTATTCGTATAGCTTGTAAATCGCATGTTCGCATAACTATTGCTGGAAAGGTTATTAAGTTAGTATTTTTACCTCTAATTTTAAAAATTCTAGCTAGTGGACTTTAGTATAAATAATAATCAAGATTGGGCTAGAACTTGTTTAGAAAGAGTCTATATAGAAGTACTCAGAGCAATTTATAACTTATTGTCTACGGGTAGACAACAGCACTATCTAATATATTGTAATATATTATACCACTTTAAACTCAGGTTTCCGTCCATACACGACAACTCTATGTGAAATTGCTTAGTATAAAGACAACAGAAAGGTGAATGTAAGAATACTTACATTTCGTAGTAACCATGATTCTTGCTACTCCGCAATGCCTTTCTCATATTCCCAACATACACCGCCATTTCTTCATACGACCACTGCACAACGTTAGGACCACCGTCTCTTGACCATAGAAATAGAACTCACGCCCATAATTTTCAAAAGAACAAACATCACCATTCCCTCTAAGCCTTCATCCAGGTACAGCAAGTTCCATCTACCCAGATCTTTCCATTTTGGATCCTCCATCCAAGGCCCGACGGGTAGTTTGTACTTTGTCTCAACAACATCCACAAAGCCTGCAGCCTCAATGAGGGATTTTGCGATACGTGGGATCTTGAAGGTCTGACCAATCTGCTCCCCGGACTCGATGAACAGTGTTGACCAGTCATACATCACATCACCTTCCTTGACTGTTCCATCATCTGAGAGGAACTGGATATCCATTTCCATAGATTCTATATATCCACCAGGTTTCGTGCAATTGTAAACTTGCCCATAAAGACGTTGCCAATCCCGGATACTGCCCATCAAGCATCGCATGTGCACGTAATCAAAGCTGTCAGGCGCAAACGTCCAGTCCATCTGCGCGTCATCAATTTCGAATTTTAGATTTGGCGGGATGAAAGAGGGCTGGATTGGGGAAAGATCTGTCCCAGTCACCTGTGAGGAGGGAAATGCATCAGCGAAGTCACTGACAATCTTTAGCTACGCTCAACATGTCAGGTCGAGGTTGGGGATTACATTGCCCAGATTCCTGTCCCTGTGCCAACATCAAGGACATTTTGAGGATTTGAGCTGATAGGCGCAAGAAATAACTTATTGTCGAGTAGCATAGTAAGCATATGATGTCTTACCATGTTAGCTATATAGCCAGTCAAGTAATAGGACTACCCTAACTCACCCAATGTCTAGCTGTTCGTTTTGTTTCTCGTCATTCGGGCCCCTAGAAGGAAAGGAATAAAGTCAGCTATGAAGCAAAGGCGCGGAGTCCTAACTTGGAATACCAGTAATAAGTGTCTCCAAGGTTGTGGTATGTTCGCCCATGCAGTTCACGATATTCCATGATGCTTTGCGTCAATGATGTTGTGGAGCTTCCTCTGTTTTCCTGTCAGCTATTATAGCAGGTCATCTTTCAAGTAAATTACCTACGCCCTATCCCCAAATAAGGAGTCCATATCTTGTGGTTGATCTTCCTCCACGTCCTGGCCCTATTGATCAGATTTTGTTTTGACACAGATAATACAGCCGCTTACAACAACTACTGCTGGTGCTTGAGTAGGATCCACTTCAGCGGTCGTGTGCGTGGGCGTGGCCATGGTTGCAGGACCTAGAGAAGTTGAAGTCGATGTTGACACTTGCGTACTGCTAAGCCTTCCTTCCAACAGAGCGAAAATAACTAGGTAGCACTATTGTAGTAACACTAAAGCGGACACCCTGCTTCTGCCAGCTAACTTATTAAGATGTTAGAACCCTGCTTCTGCCAGCTAACTTATTAAGATGTTAGAGTGTATGTACACTGTAAAAGAGAGGATTTCCAAGTTCTGCAGGAGGCTTCAATTGTTGCTACAGAGAGCAATGACGAAGCGTTGACCCGATTTCATAGTCCTACGTCTTATAGTTCTTCCTTATCAAAGTGACAGAGTGGAGCGAAAGCCACTGCAGCTGTTCGTCCAAAAACTTATACTTGTTCGGCCAGGTGCGTCTCGCACGATAAGGTATAAAGGAAGTTTCAGCTACCTGCTTGGAATAGCCGGTGGGCCATTAGATAGTGAGGCGCCGCTACGCATTATACCTGGGCGACAAAATTACCCTTGTGGCTGCCACACCGGGGAAATACCGGATATGCAGTTTTTTCTCATAATGGACTTTCTTCCGAGTACTGTAGTACCGACTGAGCTACTCGGTCACGCTTCCGGGTTAGGCAGGTGACTTGAACGATTCTTTCTCTCCGCTATTGTTGATAACGTAGCATGTGTGTTCTCCAAAAAGCATCTCTAATTTTCGAGGTATCATAGTTGGTTCCGTTGCCCCCACTACTCATACTCGTGCGGATCTTCAGAGCATACCAGCCTCGCGCCCGTCCTGCTTTACATCTTCTCCATGGTGAACCTTGTCTCACATATCAATACTACATCTACAATTAGCATAGCCATCTTCTTACACACATACCCTGGCTGAAGTTTGCGGCCGCGATCTTTCCGTATCAGGCATACTACTGCTCAATATGCCGGAGTTGGAATTACAAAGTTATTGCAGTGATAAATGATAGATTCAGCGAATGTACTGAAGGGCTTGCAACGGCAGGCAGCGTTAGACTTCAATCCCACCAAGAAATAGAAATACACCGCTTTGTTGATTCGATCAGCATGTGACCAACCCCTGATCCATCAGTTTTACGGCACAAATTAACACATCCATCATTGACCGGCACAGCCCATACACAAACCAACGTCTAGGCGGACTCCATGTTTTAGGCAACTTAATCTATATCCTTTACCAACCATCCTTAAAGTCTCGAGCAGAAACATTTCGTCGGGGTATTGGTGGATTAACCCTGAGGGGTCCTATATTTATTCCAAAACACTGAGTACAAGACCATATCATATCTTCATCAAATGCCATGACGTATTCCCACAGACTGGTGCTTATTACTTCCTAGCTGAGGGACTGGGAGCCTCCCCGTGCCATATCAATATGACAAACTCAGTTTATCTCCCTCTAGAACCTCATCGACAGCAAATTCGTCTGTGTAGGCTCGCGCCGGCCTTGGAGGTATCTCATACATGCGCTGCACCCTACATACAATATCCATGAAAATCCCGACCGACTTACGATGCTATCCTATACGTGGGCGATCTATCCACTGTATTAAAAATGTCTTTCCAAGGAGTGGAGAGAACTAATTGGCGACCGATCTCAACGGTACATTATTGGTGGGAACCGGAATGAAGCCTACTGTCGTACCATAACTGCGATGCCGTCCGAACGGCTGATGGAAGCAGAGTTTTTCATGCGGGTGAATTCCTCTTCGGGATCCCGATGCTTCATAATTACCTCCAAGGGTTATTTCGGGCTCGCACCTCCTAAAGCACAAAATGGAAAGCTGGTATGCGTGCTTCTTGATGCCATTTATGATCCGCAGACGCGGAACGAATTACGTTCTCGTGGGAGAGTGTTATGTGCACTGTCTGATGCAGGGAGTGGTTATTTCTTGCGCTGCGAATGAGATCGCTTGTTTGGAGTCTAGAGTATTAGCTTAATCTTCTCTAGCTTTACTCTTTCTGGATTACTTGTTTCTCGCTATCAATACGCATTGATGACAATTTCCTTGTGTTGGTTCAGGATTTCGTCATGTAATAGGTCGTCGGCTTAATAATTATTGTACCATCGACTCTTCTAAGAACTTATACTGTATAAATCTTTTATTGAAAGATTCGGATCGTTGGAATATTGTGTTCTTAACTGTAATTTTAAGCCATATGACCGAAGGTATTTCTAAGGTAGTTTGGTAGATAATTCGGCAGACACTTTGAAAAGAGGAGATAACACTCGGCGGGTAAGCAATCTATGGGTAGGTTTTCGTCCTTTAAACTTTGGCTGAAGCTCTTGACCTACGAGGGGTTCTTGTTGGAGCTGGAGAACCCATGTGAGCTACTAAGTCATTCTGCAGCAAGCTGTCACTACAATTTGTCAGAGTACGTCAAGTAGAAGTTTTCTTGGGTCATCGGACTATAGATAAATAGCTGATGACAGCTAGAGTCTTTCGCTCCTTAGACGATTTGATCGATAACTTAGTTGATTTTATATTCAACAATCTTGGCCTCAACGGAATCCACGTGAGAGATGTAGATGCCATAGACTTGAGAATCGAATTTCAGTAGAGAAAGCTGACTCATCTGCTCCGCGTGGCAGTATGTTGTGCGAAGCGGTTCGTAGAAGTATAACTGCATCAGATGCAAAGGTGCTACTAGGCACATATATCAGTATTGATATCATCACGCGGCAAAGCTATCCTATAACAATCGAGTGTAGCATAGCGACGGTTGTCTTACGTCACGACACGAATTGCATTTGGTGGCACGAATGTCTGGTGTATCTTATCAATGCCGTTGTTTGGTCGATTGCTGCAGGAAGAAACACACAACTTTGGATTGTAAAGGAATCTTAGCCTTGAATATTTGAAATGGCTACAATCTGCGGAACAGTTGAGGGTTAATCTCGGGCTTGATGTTTATAAAGTTTCATTGGTTTGCTGCTTCATAATTCATAAATAATGGATGTACCCTGAGAGCCTATGGTTTTCCATTTCCTAACCACTTAATAAAGCTCCAAGGCACAACATCATCCCTGCCCTGGACTAATGCTCGTGCAATGACCCAGGTAAAACTTGGCCCTGTCCAACTGGTCCATGCTAGCACCCATACGTACCCTAACACTTTGGTCATTCGTCTAGTGGGCATATTATCAATTGGGGTTCGACTTATCGCCGACCACAAGTAGATCACCATGCTCTCAATCAAGATCCCAACAGCTTGCATTATGAAGAACGTTGGGCACCCTGACGCAAATGGGCTTCCTCCCAGAACGACGACTCCAGGGATATGAATCAGCGCAGTGATATAAAAGGCGAGAAAGACGCGAAGATAACGTATGAGAGTCTTGTGGTGCGAAGATATACCGAAAACGCAAGTGATAAGGAAAGAAGTGCAAGCCTCTAGAGACGAGCGGAGGAGTTGGTGCCAGAATTTTCTATGCGTTCATCTGTTAATTGCTAGCCTGTGAATTTTAGGAAATCAGGGGAAGCTTACCCCCAAAAGCGACGCAGCGTATAAGCATCTGGCAAGCTGCCGAAGATTGGAGGCCAGTGTTGTGGTTTACCACCACAAAAGAGGACTGTAAAGCTTGCTGCAATGTTGTATGGGATGGTGAACATGCCGTAAATGGAAAACGCCGGGAGGATGACGGTAATTGGCCGAGCAATAATCTCCTCCAGTGTAATATCACCCATTCGAGATAAAAGTGGTTGTTTGTGCTCAGGCACGTCTTCTACGGGGTTAGGAGCTGGTAGCAAAGCGAAGATTGCATCGAGCATCAGATAAGTAGTAAGAATGTGTAAGAGTCTTCTCTTCACGAATTCGCTCTTTTCTGGAACGTATTCTGGATGGCGACTTGACCAAGCCGGCAGGTTCTTAACGCGCCTTGGTCTATTGATATTTCGCAAATTGAATAAGAGACACCATGCGGCTACCAATCTCGAAAGTGTTGATTGGATCGTGGCGATCAGAGATGGCGACGGCATGGCCGCGCTCAAATATACTGCTTCACAGAATAGCAAATCAAAAGCTCGCAGATGGAGTATCCAGATGTATGACATGAAAGCCCCATCATAAGTGCCATTCCCTGTAAAAGCTGGAATTGAGTATTGTAATTGGGCGGCGATGGCTATGGAGAGGAGGTAGAAGGAGGCGCGCTGAAGCCGGCACGAGGAATCAACCAATGCAATGGTGCACGACAAACCCAGAGGGGAAAGAAGGGCAATTAGTCCGGGGTGTAGCACCAGAGCATCGTTCATCAGTTGCGAAGACATCATGAGGCTTTGAGTTGATTTGGGAGGATTCGCTGAGCAGGCAGCTGCAAATCCGTCCGCCCGTGTCACATGACATCAGCGCTACGAGGACTGCGCCAATTGCTTGGAGCCGTGGCTGCCTGACATAACACCCTTGGGTCGAAGATTCTGGTCCACGCGGTGGTTTGGCCACAACGGCCTTGCAGGTACAGATATAATTAGCTATATGAAACTCTTCTTGATACCTCTATGAATTAAAAGTACAAGCATCTCGGGTTAGCTCTCTATAAAATTAGAAAAGTCATTAAGCTAGATGGTGCATCGGTTTGAAAAGCATTATGAGTTGAGCCACGTCGTGCGTGATCTCACTCCAACATCGGTGCCGAAAGACAATTACCAATTGTTTTCAAACATGCTGCAGAGTCTGGGAACACCGACCGATCTCCCGTAGAGAGTTTATGAAGCAATCGAAATTCGGGGAACCATTATGGCAGCTACAGATCGTAGAGAGGCCCCCAAAGAGCCCGTCATGGGACGAACCATTCTTGATCCACGAGCGAGTGAATGCCTTGTACAAACATTAGCATAAACTTGCCACAGCACCGGGCAACCCTAACCCTGAGGCAAGCAATACCACGTTCATGAAATTGCTGCTTCATGGACGTTCACTTCGAGGCTGTCCGAAAAAAAGGAATGGAGGCCAATCTTCAGATCGATGCATATCATTATATGGCTTGGCTTGCATCCGGCCAAACAAGGCAGCAGGGGTAGAGGATGTGACTCGTAATACAGATCTGTTGAACTGGTATACAGATATCTTGGCTGCCGAGAACAACCGCCGGGCAGCTAGGGAAGCTAGGCGATTGGCCTATCTAAAGGAGCTGAATGGAGAACTAGAATAGAGGTAAATAAAGGAAGAGCTGTTGCAAGCAGAAACTGTAGCTCGTTTATTGTCCTCATTCCACCGACGAGGCTTATAAGAGCAATTGGTATTGTTTTCTACTAAGCTTAAGGTAAACAAGACAGAATACTCGAGAGCTTTTCTAACACAGTCGTCTGGTCGGCAGCCGAAGCATCAATATCCAGATTGACCGACCCGACACTAATGCTAGCATAACAGCCACTTGTGCCCACAACTGCAGTTTCAGTAGGTAATCGTCCTCCATTACCACAAGTTACGGCATCGTCACTGCTAATAATAGTGGCGGTAAAGATTCTGCTAAGGACAAAGCTGAAGTCTGCAGCTGAAGTGCAAGATGTATCGGTACTTGCAGGGAAATTGACATTGAGCCAGATGTCCGTAGGAAGATAGGGGGTTCCTGAGGCTATGAGGGTGTTCGTAATGTTGGCAGACAATTCAGCATACACGGTGCTATATGAAGGAACAGGGCTGACGTCCCAAGCTGTTTGGGCACCAGTGGTACCGGAGAAGGCAATTCCAGGAATTCCTAGCTTTACAGCAGCAGTTGTGGCTCCTACAGTTCCAGAAACCCATACGGCAGCACCAAGGTTTGCTACACGACTCTTAGGGATGCAAGTTCATCAGGATAGAAGTTGATTCTTACCTCCAACATTAGGACCAGCTACCGCTATATCGGGAGACCCCCCGAAGTAGGTCTCTGATAGGGTGTTAATGCCATAGGCCATTGCAGTTGCGGGGTAACTAGAAGCTGAGAATCAGCGGACAGGCGGCAGAACGCTCTCCACTTATTAACACTGACGAATTGACGTAGTTCAGACGGGTATTCGAACTGTTAGAACCATAAGCCGGACTTCCTGATGCGCACGAGTCGAATTCGCAGGCTTCGGTCAGAGTTGAAGGAGTTCCAGTTAAGGATCCTAATGGAAATACTTAGAAATCATCTGAGGATAATATATGGAGTCAATATTTCCATACCAGTTCCAGATTCATTCTCGGCGGGAGCAGAAAGTACGACAGAGTCTCCACCACTGGTAAGAGTATCGTAGAACTGTCTAACATTGATCTCGGCCCATCCATCATCATTTGAAAGAACTACATTCACGGCTTGCGCGATAGGCACGAGGGCCAATAGAGTTGGTGAAAGACGCATCGCAGACCGGCACTCGGGGGAAACAGGGAACAAGAAGTGATGGTGTTCAAGACGCTTCAACCGATGGCAGATGAAGTGAATAAATAGAAGAAAGTCAGAGACAGATGGAGCCGTCTAATCAAGCTTTCACATCGTCGGCATATGCTCAGGAATTCTATACGTTCCCCAGTTCCGTACATGGTATCGGAGATGCTGCTTACATTGTCTGTGCGTTTACGAGGGAATCGTGCAGGGTCCCGCCAATATCAGCCTCTCATTCAGCCACGCTCTTCACGGATAGCGCACGAAATGGGGGTGCGGAGATGAATTCGCCTATTACAGAACTTTGTCCGGCAGTCCTCAGGGAGTCCGGTAGGTGGATAGTTTTGCAATCTATATTAACGATTGTTATTTGTGGAAAATCGACAAGTAACTTGGTGAGATATAGAGGCAGTCGGTAAGACGCAGGCAAAGACACGAAGGTACACACGTGGTAGGAAGGAGGAAGGATGATGGAAGAATGAGGAAGGAGAAAGGAGAAAGGAGGGCAGGTAAATACACCAGCACGGTAACCGCAATGAACCTCTGACCAACCCCGGCTGGCCACGGTACAAACCGACTACATATTATTCGACCCGCTAGATCCGGACAACTCGGACAATATCAGGCTCGGCCCGGCGTCGATTCTTGGGCAGGGGAACGGCCGCGCGTTTACTTATAGGGTCTGTCAGGTTTATTACACAATACTCCAGGGTTTGGGCGGTTAGTGACGTCGCGGTTCTGCATCATTTCGCCTACCTCGGATCCCGCTTTTCCTGTATTGGTAGCGATATATGGATACCTCCTCTACTTATCGTTGAATAGTCCCTAATATATATATCTCTGCCTTTATAGATGAATACATTGGAAACAAATACTGCTTAGTTACCTATTAGTCTTCCGCCACAAGTTAACAAATCCCTAACAAAATGAAGTGCTGGTGGCGTTACTTTGTTTGCGCAGAACATTGTGGTTGGTAGGTGTGTACCATGAGGCTTGTTTCGGCGAGCATAAGATTCATTTTGTAGACAGTAAAGCAACATATACTTGCCTTCTATAATAGTAGAGTATCAGAGGAGCTTTCGTTCGAAATGAATCATCTATCAGATTCGAAGCAATGGTCAATTACTTCATTGAACGACAATTTCCAAAGTAGCGGCCGGACTGAAGACTAGGTGAATCATGCACAACTATGGCTGAGACGCATTTCAAACTGTTTATTCGTATGAGACCAATTGAAAGTTTTTTCTCTTATACTTTAAACACTATTTTGTCGTAAATACAATAACCCACGAAGAGGTAGTCGCTCCAATGGCCAAGCTCTCAATCTTCGTCCAGCTACCAGGCAAACGGTGGCAAAGGCGAAAAAGCGAAGAAAGAAGAAAAAGGTAAACAGCAAACGAAAGACACCCGCAAATGAAGAAAGCAGCGCGTTCAAGGCAAAGAAATAAAATAGTGGGTTTTCGAGATATAACAAATGGGGGTGATGCGCTTTCTGAAGTGGATGCTATGCTCACACGTAGTAAGCGGAATATCAGAGTTCAAAGTAGGGGTTGGCATGTTCCACCTTATTACTCACCTTCCCACGTCCTTCAACATTGGAACATATATATTTGTTACCTATTAATATGAACACAAATACGTCTACTGCCAATATCACTCTATTGGTATGATTCAGGAAGTCGATTATAGCGCATATAAATTACTACTGAGATAACACGTTTTTTTTTCGGATAAGGTCGCAAACCTATCATCGAAAGCGAATGGTGACATCAATGACAGCTTCATCAAGAATTGGATCTATTCTCGTCATTGGATATATACACAATGTACACCAGTAGACAAAGAGAAAGGTCCGAATACGTCTTTCCATGGCCGATCGGACGCCCAGCCGCTTGGCATCTGCTTGTCGATATCCAACAACTGTTTCTAGTGAAAGTAACAACATCAGCACGATATCTTGCTTTAGGTTGTATTTAGGGCCGAGTTCAGCAGCTCAAGGTTAACAAAAACAGGAAAAGGTCGTTTCGATCCGCAGGGGCTCCCTCACCAACCTGGAGGAGATGCTTAGAGTCTTCACTTCAGAGCTTGAAGAATGATATCTGGATTGACTCCCTTTGCATTTAGATAATTACATCGTCTCGAATTATAATAAAACACAAAATATGCACGAAATTCATAGTGGAGCACTTGCAACAATCATAGCAGCAACTGGCAAAGATACAAATTCTAGCCTCCCGAGTGTGCAGGCAAGAACACGCATAAGTGCGTCATTGTATCGATTCAATGCAGTATTTCTCGATCCAATGTTATGCCAACCATTGAGGCGAGATCGTCCACTGTCGATATACTCCACTCGTGACTGGAATTTCCAAGAGCGACTTTTATCACCCAGGTGCATATTCTCCCTAGACGATTCAATATACTTCCAATGCAAAGAGAAGCTTTAGTATGAGGATACCCAAGTACATCAAGACCTATTTATGGATCCAGCACCGTTGGAATACTTTGGACGTTATACTATTCAGATCCCCAGATCTATTAGAGAGGCTCAAAATGACCAATATCCGACTCGGTCATGGGCAGCTTAAGTCGAACGAGTGGAACACAAGATCATGTTTACACAGAAGCAGAAGAAGCGTCTCTTGCTGACGTGGAATATGATCGCCTGGATCTCCATCGACAGGCATGATTCAACTAGGTAGCCACATCAAATTCAAATTACTACTTGCCGGATGAGATATTGTATATAATGTAGATAATAAGAGGTAGGGAAAGACTCTAAGCGCGTAGCGGTTGGCCAAATCCGTAGCTATGGATGGAGGGGCGCGCAACCGTATAATCAAAATTTACCTTGCGTCAACACGGCAATTTTTAGATCGAGCTTAGGTAGGATAGCAGGATAGAAAAGCACCATCAATTGCACGATGAAAAGTAAATACCGAATTAGAAGACAGGAGTAATAGAAAAGAGAAAAAGAATTCTAGTATGCTAAACCTATACATCTACGAATATGTTGACTATTATGGAAAAGTTATTAATCGCTACTAGCTACAATTAATGATTAACTTCCAAGTAGTCTTATACAGACAGTCCTAATCAAGTATCGCGAAGATCCTCAAGTACCACTATATTAGAGTTACGTTATAATCGAATATATGTTATATTTTACACCTCTTTCTATATCCTATCTTGTAGTTCTACTTCTGCTTCTGTTTTAGTATTAAAAGAGTTCATATGTCTTGTCTTTATAGCAGGACGAAGATCTACAACAAAACTCGCAATGTAGAAGGTGAAAACAAATGAGATTGTCCATTCGAGAATAGACCCTGCGTTAGAAATATTCTGAACGAGACAGACGCCAAATGCTAGGAGAGTTAGTTTTGAGGTAGGATAGAGCGGCTTATAAAACCAACCTATGGCAAGGATAACCTCCACAACAATAAAACCAAGCTTGAGCCAGAAGGAAATGCGTAAGATTGGTTGATCACGGTAACCTGAATTTTGTTAATCGTGGCCCAAAGCCATGGGTACTCCACTTACGCGAGCCTAGAATCTGGTACGACCAGCATAGACATATAGCAGATATGATGTATCCCGCCATGAAAAGTCCCAGACATATATTATGCACATTGCCATGTCGATACGAATCGAAGATACTCAGAAGAATCAATCCGGCGGTGCCAATGACTGCGAAGCATATGGACAAAATCGAAAGTGTTTTTTCCTTCTTGGTCGTGTTCCTCGCAAGGCGACCCTTGTGACGGAGCCAGCGCTCGCTCGCAAATGCCAGGTCGAGAAAGATGGTGGTGACAACGGAGCCGGCAATGAACAGCGGCTTCATCGTAAATGCACCGACATCCGAAATATGAGGGATAGTCATGCCCACATCCATGGATGGGTAATGTGGCTTTCCGACCGCGCTCCAGTATACAATCATTGCAATTAACATGCCCGCCCTGCACTGGTCAGCTTTGCCACCGTGTATGGAAGTCCAGGTTGCATTACCATACGAACGCCGAAATGATCGGAAAGATCTTCCAAGCCATTAACTACAGCTCATCAAGAGGCGGAGAGAAGATACGCACCCAGTACGAAAGACCCCACATGTTGATGCTGGTTCGTAATAGTCGGCTCTTGGTAATTCGGGTGGAAAGATGGAAGATGAAATGAAGAGAAATCTCAGTCAAGGAATTCGATGCATATAAAACAAGCGGGCGGGAGCACTGCCACAGTTATGCGCGTCTCTTTAGTGCTCCAGATGAGGTCATCCACATGCCAAGCTGTGCTGCCTTGGAACAGTCGAAAATAGTTCTATGTCACAGTTCGGTTTTAATAGGTCGTCGACGGCAACATCACACACCCGACTCCTTATTGGGCGAGAAATCGACCCGAGTAGATAGCCGAGTACTCATGTTCTCAAATCTATTCCATGACTGTAGGACGTCGAAGCTCCACTTGCGATACAAGACGATATATATAGAGGACATCCCGCGTCCTGGTTATATACCTAAACCGTATTTGCACTTCTTGAACCCACTACTCGGGTAGAATACTAGTATCTTCATTATGCTTAAAAATCTCGCCTACCATATCACCTCCACGTACGCCTCACCAAAGCCACCGCCACCGCCACCGCCCCTTCTGCAACGGCCTGAGCACGATCAGCCCCAACCAAAAACAATCCCACGGTGGCTGATCGGCGCGAATTGTTCGGACGGTGCTACATGGCGGTTTTAATGACCTTTCCCTAGAAGACACGTAGAGTAGCAACTGTGGCGTACGACGGTGGACTGCCAGTGTCCAACGTCTTGTCGTCGCTTGGAAATCCTAGAGCGCACATGCACATTGTTCACGGTACAATCACGGCAAGATAAAGTTTCCTCCACTGGTCCTTTTCGGCCTTGGGGCCAGTAAGGCTGCTAGGTGCGACGACCCTCCACATCAAAAAATCGTGGATTTTCTGAAGCACTCACCGGATCGGGCTGTTCGTGGAGCCACTTTGCTACTCACCTCTGCCTTAACTCTAAGAACCAAGCCAAAACAAGAGCACCTTGAAGTGATGTAATTCTCCTTGTCTACTGCTACTATGTTCCCAACTTCCAATCCAATGCCTGTTGTAAGCCGAGCATTGCAACATTGCCTCACCCTCTACTCAAGTTGCTCAGTCATATTCCGGGTTCCCCTTCTAATAACCAAATCATGATATATGTAATATTCAGTTCTCTCGGTCCGGTCGAGAATCCATAAATGATCTATCTAAAATGCATCATAGTAAATCTACACAGTTCTTGAACACATTTCGAGGATCATATTTCTTCTTCAACTCAACCAACCTTTCATAATTGCATCCAAAGATTTTATTCGGGCTTAGGCCAAATCCTAACTTCTGTTAATATATTATCCGTGTCATGTTATAAAGACTTACCATCATAATTCAGATACAACCCAGTGCTAGACCTCGTCACCTCATCCAACAGTGGATCCTTTTGTCTTTGTTCGAAGTCCTTCTGAAACTTTCGTTCCATCTCCAAGCACCATTCTTTACAAACCTCATCATTCTCCTCTTTCGAATAAACAGGAATGATTCTCACGGTCGAATGCTTTCCACGATTAGCAAAAGCCGTCTCATTCTGTTTGACCGAGACGATAGCTCGAGTCCCAATGATCTCGAATCCTACTACCGATTGTTCCCTAGCATCAGGGACCGTGTTTAGAAATTCTTCGAATTCGTCCATTCTCTCTTCGAGGAAGTCAGCATTCATTGGAGTTATCATTGAGCGCGCCCCACTCAGTTTTCGCCACTTCCCCGGTGCCGTTGCACTGGCTCCAGATTGCGAAAATGGAACCATCTTCGCCTTGTTTACCACTGGGTTGAGCTCTAGCAGAGGTGCAAAGAACTTTTTAGCCTCATCTTCGGGGCCATTGTAGAAAGGAGTGGCCTCAATCATCATGCCCTCCGGCGAATAAACCCAGAAATGCCCCAGGACAGAATGGCCTTTATTCTGACTTTCAAGAACGCGATTACCCATCTCCGTCACGGCTCGCAAAGCCGTTCTCGGAAAAATCATCTTACCAGTCCATACCTCATTCTTCTGCTGATGGCCCTTCAGGACGAATTCCGTGACAATCCCAAAACAACCCCCGGCGCCTTTCATTGCCCAGAATAGGTCTTGGTTCTCATGGTCGCTGGCTCGAACAATAGACCCATCCGCAAGCACGACTTCTACTTCTAGCATATTGTCCATGCCTAGTCCATGCTCGCTCGTCAAGAACCCGTACCCTCCATGTAGCAAAAAGCCGCCCACGCCAACATCTGGGCATATCCCGCCAACAGCAGCCAGTCCAAATTTCTCGGCTTCATCATAGACTTCACACCAAATAGCCCCACCTCGGGTGATAATTTTGCTTCCTTCGACCCTAACTCCCTTCATCTTGGATAAATCAATGACAATCCCGCCCTCCGTAGATGACTCTCCCCGTATACCATGCCCGCCCCCTTTCGTAGCAATGGGAATAGAATTCTTGCGGGTGAACTGGAGAATCAATGATACCTGAGCAGCAGTGATCGGGAATACAACTGCACCAGCACGTTTAACCGAGAGGAAAAACCAGCGGTCGATGCTAGCTTCATAATCGGGAGAGTTGGGAGTAACGATCGCCAGGTCCGGAACCAGCGTGCGTAATTCGTCAATAACGGATTTAGGGATTGGGGAGGACATCTTGTATGGGATTGGCGATGGGGCGGGAGGAGGTCTCAGGATGGATAGTATAAAGTCAAAGAGAAACAGTGAACAGATCAGAAGAAATCTGTCTTAGGTGAGACTGATTTATATAATACTCTTGGGATAAACAAACCCATGCCCCGTAGTTCTGCCGAGTCCGATGCTCATCAACTTATTGGCCAAATTGCCGTGAAGCGAAAGACCAGGCAGGGGTTTGTTCATCTTGAGAGTATCGTAAGCGAGTATGTCATTCCAAAGTCGAACCCAGCTCCACGAGTGGACCTTACACGTACTACCTGACGGTGTTGGGTTTGCCTAGCTCTTCTTATTTGGGTCTTAATTCTAGAATTTACGGCTACATAATATTTGTCGTGGGAACCAAATTCTAGTATTTGGTTATACCAGCCTGCTATATCCAGACAGAGCTACTACAAGAGTAAGGATTAGGATAGAAGTATTATTCTACATAAGTATCTTCAAGACTTGGCATAGAAAGACAACCCGTTGAGAACTCGTTCTCTGATGATATGAGCAATTCTGCTGTTAACTGGAACGAGCTAAATATAATTCCTACCCAACGTCGCGCTAGGGTAATTTAACAATACTAGAATGCCAACGTATCTAATACTAACGTGCGGGATAAGCGGATGGAACAGACAAGCGAATGAAACACTTGAAATACGCCTAAAACTATGCTTTTCAAATCCTTATAACTCTACGATCTTTCAATTAAAATACTTAAAATTTTCTAAATAGTCTTTTTACTAGATACATAAGTATTTTATTAGGCCTTAAACTTATAAGTATAGTAGTTATCTAGATATTCAAATTTGGGAGCTAAAAACCTGTAACTTTTATCTTTTTAGTTATTTTTTGATAACTTTATACAAAATGAATACCTAAGAGTGAGATAAATTATATATAATACTATAAAGAATGCAGGAATAAAATTTCAAGTATTTCTATTAAATATCTGTTCCATCCGCTTATCCCGCACGTTACTCCTTATATATATATGTATATATCATTATATGATATTCTAAGAAACTATTCGAGAGGTCAGTTTTATATCAGGATTGAAGTAAGCTAGTACTATTAGCTTCCTTCAAGTATTAATCGGGGCCATGATAGGAACTTCTAGTCTAAGGTCAAAAGGCTCTGGCTAGGCTACAACGAGTCTTACATCGTAGAAAAGTACAAGTGTAGGATTAGTTGCGACCTCAAGCGTTGTCATAGTAGTCTTATTGACATGATTAACCGTCTTCTATGCTGCAATGGCACTAAGATCAAAGTGGATAAACCGAATGATTCATACCCTCGAGGGCAAGTTTAGTATCGGGTAACAGCTCTACCCTTACTAGCCAGATATTTGTAGGAATGATGCAAAAATGGCTGTCTTTCTCCAACCAAATTATCGATGATCTAGTGTGAATAGCTTCGAACGTTTGACACATTTGAATATTATTTATCAGATTTTGGTTTTTCCTGTACCAAGTTATCGACAGCGGACCTTCTTAAGCTGCAACTTGCTCCAGTGGGCGAATGGCACAGAACTTTTCCCTTATACAGAAGGGAATTCATTCAATCCCCAAGCAGCATTATCCCTTGATCTCTTGGGACATAGACTGATCAGCAAGATTCCACTTTGTTACCATTATTGAATTGCGGCTTCCACAAACCCGACCGTAACAGACTAGTGTGTGCCAATGGGGTGTTGCAAAGACTTGCCGAGCAAAGTAATGCTGGGAAGGCCGAATCGTTCGACGACTTCGCGGACCATATTATTCGGCTAGATTTGGCTGGCCAGACTCTGGTCACCATGCAGTGTACAGGTTGATTGCTCAGGTTACACTCAGCACGGTGCCCAATGTTAATCAACAATCTTACTCGACAGATTCGGGAGTCCAGAGTTAACCTACGCCCTTCTCGTCCAGATTTGAAAGCACCCTCCTCTCCATTCAGCCCTTCTAAAATTGCTCCTCTGGCCCAATAACACTGAAATTATTGTTTGTTGGCATACCGGTGAGGCTCCTCTTGAGTGTCTGCTTTCGAAACAGTTTCGGCTCAGCGGCGACCACACAGACCTATATCATGGAGTGCCTTACAACTGCGAACGACGTGGATGCGAATACAGTTTGGATTGACCATCGAAGTATACTTGAACACCTCTAAATTATTCCAAAAAAAAAACTCTCGTACAGGTCAAGAACAGCATAGAGAATAATCATAACTTTGATCCAAGTCCAGTCATGCCCAAGGCCAATTCTCCTATAATAGAGGACAACACTGGCTTATTGCTTAACGGTACTAACTCACTGCTAATCTTGACTCATAATCCAAGTGAGGTCGCAACAGTGATTGGCATTCCAATCCCAGTGCATAAGAATTTCCAACGCTTGCCTGGAGACGCTCCACCATATGTAGCTCTTATTATACATATATTGAATAAGTGTCATAGGTAGTCTACACCTAAATATTTCCTGATTCTATCTATTTCTATAGTGTTTGCTAGGCGGGTTCGCTTAGGGTAGGCGCCTTGGATTCTACAGACTTATGAGGCCCGGCTTGCAAGCGTTGTTACGTGGCAACAGAAAACCCGCAAGTGTCTTTCTCATAGTCCAGAATGTTTTCACTGGCTCAGGAACGATACATGGAACGGATTTATCTATTCTGGACATTGGTCATGTTACTATAGGGGGCTTGCCATCGGCAACCTTTTCAAAGAACAGTGATCGACTTCTTATCTTGCCTTGCAGCGAGGCTGGCTGTTTTGACGCAGGTGAGAATTCGTTAGCGTTAATCGTCGGCACATTCCAATCGCCCCCGCCCCCACCATCTCCTTGTACTAGATAGGCTTAGCTCGTTACGGAAATAATCCCTAATAGAAACCTCTACTCTAGTAACGAGTAAAGACCACGTCATTCACAGAGCAAGCTACTCATTCACATCTTGCCAAACCCGCCGAATCCTCTAAGAAACACGAATTCTTAACGTATACCAATATGACCTCTACATATTTTAAGCCCGTTACTGCCCCTCCCTCCGACGTGCGACTCAGATACCCACCCACCTACCCTTTCACCGCATGCTCACACCTTCACAGCTCGAAGAAATCCTAGCCATTGAAGCCTCTCTTGAAGTTCCCTCCTTCTCAGTCACCGATGCCTGGGACCTAGGCTCCCTCCTCCGCACACGACTGTTGTTTTCCCCTAAACCCGTCATCATAACCATCCTCGCACCCTCTCCCTTCCCGAACGCCCGACTCCTCTTCCATACCGTTACTCCAAGGCACGCTGGCTCGGTTCCCGACAAAGTCACTGGCCCTGATAATGATGTCTGGGTTGCGCGTAAGACAAAGACTGTGTTGCGCTTTGGTGTTAGCTCATATTATATGGGTGTGAAGTTCGGATCGATGTCTGCGTCTGGTATGGACGAGTCTGCCTTTGCAACAAAGTATGGATTGCATGAGCAGGAAGCTTCACAGTATGCTATTCATGGGGGGGCTGTCCCTGTACGTGTTAAAGGCGTAGAGGGGGTTGTTGCTGTAGTGGTGGTAAGTGGGTTAAAGCAGGAGGAAGATCACGCTGTCGTAGTAGAGGTTATGCAAGAGTGGATAAAAACACTAGAATGAGTTTATATTGAATATAATATACTATAAATCAAATAGTATCAACAAAGATCTCTGTAACGCAAGTAATATACGTTGAAATACTAGGAGATGTAGGAAAAAGCTGATATATTCCATGAAAGATAATTCATTTCGGTGAAGAATATTCTTAGGCGTGTACTCTATTTTTCTCTATTATTCTAGTTATAAATACCCTTATAGTCAACCCATTTCGGCTCCCGGGCCAACGTAGACTCTCTGACAGCGCTACCTCCCCAAGTACAAAGTCCTATCCGATGACATTGAGGACTGTCATCATGGAGAAGTAACAAACCAAAGTATTTACAATCACCCCTCACCATCTGTCTTCCAAGCTTTAGAATAAAGACCCGGCTAACCTCAACGGCGTGAAGTATAGCATAAGCAGTCGAAACTGCAGGTTTCATAGGATCTCGATTTGTTCCGAACTCAAAATAGGGATCTACTTTGTACTCTGAGCAAAGATAATCATCTACCATAACCTGAGCCTTATAAGAGCCATCGTAAGAAAGGCCATCAAAGATCTCCACAATTTTTCCAAAAGATGCACATCTTGTCGAGGGGGCATGCCTTTCCCGAAATGATGATTTGAGATCCTACGGTGCCGGCATCACGCAGCCTGTCATGTCACTACGACACTTTTCTATATTCACATCGATTGGTGACCGGGACTTCTCAGTAATCTGCCACGTTCTCCCCTGCTTTGGCTGTTTGGTGTGTAGAAATAGTTGCCCTAATGTAGGGGACTTGGTATTCAGCGCAATGGCGAATTCTTCTTTTAGTCGGTCGAATGTGTAATTTCTGTGTCCACTCACGTCCTGCCTTCTTTCCCCCACTCTTAAATCGTAGAATGCGTACAGTGCCAGAATTCCATATATCCTATCGGCCTCAAGCTTTGTCGTGCGAAATTGAGATGCACCATACTGTACATTGGGGTTGCCAAAAGAGATTGAGGATGGGTAACCAGCTTTCCAGATGCGAGCAAGAACACGATCAGCCACTATCTCGATCTCGGTATCCAGAGGGTAGATTGCGTCTAGTTCTGGTGAAGTTCCCTTGAAAAGACGAAACTTTTGGAGTAGGTCAACTAAAACTCAAAACTTCACATTCTCAGCCAAACGTTCAACTGGCTGTGCATCGCGGGAGAGGACCACTGCGTCACCATATCTCAGGGTTCCTTCTTGAAGCGTCCAAAGAGAGGAGAACCAAGGGTCATCCAGCAGAGTGTTAACTGAGTTCTCGAATTCAGTGATAATAGCTAGAAATGGAGGGTCCTGAATCGTAACTGACTTATGACCCGGTATCCCAGGTCTTGCAGAAATCCAGAACAGAGGATCGATTGCTGTGTCAAGGAGTATTGACAATCTGCTGAAAATCCTCGGTAGGCAGACTCCAAAGCCATATATAAGCATTCGATGCGTTGACGAAAATACCGGCCTGCCTCCCAATCTCATCCATCTTGATGTCATGATTTTCCTGGTCGATGCATGCGATATCAACCCAGGCAAATCGGGCCGTTTTCTCCATAACACTTATGACTTGCTTGAACTCCTCGACCATAAACTTTCCCTGGTCTACTGCGGGGATAGTCCAAGGGGCGCCCTTCACTTCGAGACGAGGACCATCCTTAACATACCAACGACCCCAGGTGTATGAGAGGATGTTGTATTCAGGCTCACGTATACCCGCGTAGACATTATCCGGCTGTCGCTCTACCGAAGTCATCGTTGAAATGTCCAGCAAGCGGCGTGGCCACTGTATAGGAACGTTGTCCCAAGCATAACCTACACTAGTTGAAGAAGTTGAAGACCCGGCATCAGACTCAACAGACATACTGTAGAAGACCATACAGGGTCTACTGTACCACTGGTGCCTAGTACTAGCCTACGTCTATTAGACGAAAGAGATAATATAATCTTGTCAGACCAAAAGTCACATGACATAAATGTGATCAAGCAAGTATCACATTCATTCTTGAACCCACATATGAATGTCACTCATTTTACATATGGCATGATGTATACTTTCGTTTATTAGGCAGACACATCCAGACACATATATTTAATCAGCTCAGAAGAGCTCTGTTTTGAGCTCTTCAGGCTATTGTAATTCCACAGTAAAATAACACTTGGTTTTAGTCTCACAAATCTCATAGCAAATAACAAAACGCCAAACAGGCAATGAAAGACCGCATCTAGAGTATAAAAGAAGTATCTTCTTAGGTCTGTCTATCTACCTTATTGTTGGGGAGCCTTCTAATACACTTGATAAGATGATCCCGGTAAAGGAAAGCCGGCCGGGACAATAGAAAACCGAGCCGAGAATGCAATAGATTCTACTAGGAGCACTTCATGAAATACTTTCTTACTCGCGACAACATCTTACTAGCAAGTCCAGTATCTCTATTGGGCCTCTCAATCATGACCTAATTTTTTCTATCACCAGCTAGAATAGCCGGTATGTTGAGTAAATTATAGCTTGCAAATTATCCATACGATTGAATTCTCCAAAACTATTGTATGAAAACAAACTCTTACTCGAAAGAATGTGCGAGGTAGCGTCTCAAAAAGATTCAGGAAATTCCTCCAAGTAGGAACAAGCTTGTTTAATCTCTGAGTCGCGACTTGATCCAAGGGACCGGTGGTTGACTCGGGACGCAACAGCCGCTGGCTTTTCGGGAACACTGGAGATTGCTCCCGACAGGAAGGCTTGCTTTCTCCAGACCATGGATTTGTGGTTGCATATACTGAACCGCCCAAGTTTGAAATATCGTCTCGCGACGAGTCGTTGCTAGGACAAGTGTTGTGACACGCTAGGCGGCTTCTCTTCGATTGGTTGAGATGCGGAATCGGCTTGCAGCCTTTGTGTACGGTGTTGAAGCATGGATGGTTTGAATTGTTTCTTACCTGATGGCGCTCGAGGTCTACAAGCATCCTGCTGGGGGGTTTACATCAACATGCTTCGGTAAAATGAATATGTGCAGGGTAACCATAAAGATTGGCCAGCAGGGTAAACGTTGTTTTTGCTCTCCACCTTTCTTCCATTCTTTTTCTCCTCTATAGCTACCATCTCCACTATTCTATCTAGTGTCATTCCTATCCCCACTGTCCCATCAAGTTCTCCCCTGGCTTATACACTCACCCCTCATTTGTAGTTGATTCTCTATTCGATTGCCACGTGGTTTCAATGCACAATCAAGTCTACTAGACGCAGTAAGGTTCTTTAAGCATTTCAAGTTGGCGTCAAGTTCAATTTGTGGGCTGCTTTGTCCCTGTTAAATATGCTACGATTTGTTAGCTTTATCTACCCTTGCTAGTTTTAGCTTCTTTAGTCGTTAGTAGCTAAAGTTTGGATTCCTTATTTTCAAATTAGCCTACCCACACTTATGTTAGGTACTGCTAGCTAGCTTTTAAGGGAGCAAAGGTAATAATAATATATCAAATAGTACCTCGTACGGTATCGATTGTCAGATACGTTGTAGCGTTTTGATAATTTCTTTGACTAGACTTATGGCTTGTTGGTCCATGTTGAGTACCAAGGACACCCTCAAATAACAGTGGGAATTTATTAAGGAAGTCCTAGTGTATTTCTGGTCGAGAGGCTATCGAAATCGGCTTCCGGCTGCCTGCCACTTGCTCCCTGTGTCTGGCGAGCCAACGCAGCAAAACCATTGGCTTCAAACCTCAGGTCAGCTGGTTTCGTTTGCTTGCCAGCAGTGCATGGAAAGTAATACACTCGACCAAGAATGTTCAATCGCTACGGTCGAGTACCTCTAATCGTATTATCTCCCCTACCACTGTTTTGTACCCACCACCATGAGCACCTCTATCGAACCCCTAGCATTATTCTACAACGCTCCATGGCTGGGCTTTGAGCACAATGGATACCCGGTGGCACCGCTGCAGCAATACCGTGAAAACCGCGGAATTGAAATGCCACGCGTGTTCAATCGTGAGCACCTCTCAATTTTGCAGAGCTGGCTTTCGTTCGGTCTCTTGGAAGCAGTAACGGAAATAAAAGTCGCAGAAAAGGATCTTTTGGATTCAGTCGATGGCGGTTGGGTTCTGAGCCTTGAAAGACTGCCTCTGATCCTGCTCCGTGGGTGACCCAGGACCGCGCAGAATCCTCATCGCTCTCTGCGAAAAGGAGTGAGGTAGAGAAGACATTGAAGCATGCGAACAAGATCCTCTCTTATCTCTCCGAGTCCTCAGCTTTCGCATACCCCGGGGTCAAGGACGACAATCTTCCGGCCATCTTCTGCACATTAGGATGCATCGGAGAAGCACTCGCCAATGCACGACTGTGTCTATACCTAGATGATGATACCTTGCCCGCAGAATCTTTCAACTGGGACTTCACCGTTGCCATTCAAGGAGAGGTACTGCTTACTAATGCATGTAAGGCTGGCTGGTGTCCTTCCATGGTCAACTACATCACCGCGCAAGGAAATCTAACCGCCGCGCGATACAGCTTCAGACTGGGCCCGGCGCGGAGAGCAGATGACCACAGCCAATGTACCGTGTCGTCTTGTAAGCTCACCAAGATCAACAACACCACATACAAGCCGCAGCATCACGTCCCGGAGTGCACTTGCCCATATATCAAACCAGCATTACACGGGATCATCCTGGCCATTAAAAGCGGCGTCAATCCCGTCATACGACTTCCAACCGAGCAAGAGAAATCGAGTCCTCTCACCGTTTTACGGGCCTCCGAAGTCCCGTATATCGCGGTATCCCACGTCTGGGCGGATGGGCTCGGTAGTCATCCCGAGACAGGTCTGCCTACCTGCCAGGCTTGGAAAGCAGCGGCTTTTGCATCAGCGTTTGTCGACTCTGGCGCCTTCTGGCTGGATTCCTTGTGCGTGCCAAAGGCGCCGGAGGTCCGCAAACAAGCTCTCAAGCTGATGGGAGCAGCCTACAGGGATGCCGAGTGTGTGGTTGTACTGGACAAGACCATTCAGACGGTGTCGAAAGCTGCTCCATCAAAGGAGATCATGAGCCGTATCTTGACGTCCCCGTGGATGCGACGCCTTTGGACCTTGCAGGAAGCTGTCCTGGCCAAGAAAATCGTGTTCCAGCTTGCTGACGGCTTGTTTCCGCTATTATCACTTGATTCCCTCATAACATCGGCTGCGGTACTGCAGGCAGATGCGTTGACCGCGGGGCTATCCTTGGAAATCCATCGATTGGTCAAGCGCCATAGAACCAAGGCGCTGAGCTTGGGGGATGTGGCCCGGTCCTTGAAATGGAGGTCAACGAACCGGGCTGCGGATGAGATCCCTGCTATTATGAGCTTGCTTCCTGTCGGATTCAAGGCCATAATTGATGCGTCTGACCATGAGCAGAGGATGGCCATGCTCCTATCTGATATCAGACATGTTCCAAGAAACATCCCTTTCATCGATGGACCGAAACTGAAACTCCCGGGATTCCACTGGGCGCCGGCAACCTTCATGACTGTTGCTGAAGGAGCAAACAAGGGGCTCGGTGGAGGGTTACAGCTCACGACGAGCATCTCCGAAGCAGAGGTGACATCGAAGGGCCTCGTTGCTGACTACCTAGCTTACGAGTTCGCTCTTTCCTCGTTCCACAACTCTGAACGTTGGACATTGATTGACATTGACAGCAAGAGTCCGTATCATATATCGACATTACATGAGACGGCTGTATACCGTTGTAACTACCTGCTCTTTCCTGGGCTAACTCTTCCCCGAGGGGTGGGGATATGCCTAGCTGTGCTAGCAGATGCTTTACCAGAAAACGGACCTAATGGCCCGATCATCTGCTGTACCTTTGTAAAAAGGCTCGTTGTAAATGCGCAGAGACCAGATGTGCCTTTGGATCGCAAAATCATGTCGAAAGGGGCCTCGTGTCTTGCGCGTGTGAGAATTTCCTAATGTAGAAATCAATCGAGTTTGTTTCTAGAGACAAAATCTAAAATAGTTTAACATTGCTAAAGAGTAACGTGCATGCATAGCGAAAGTCCTAACTAAGCGAAAGTCCTAAAACTTCGCGCTAGTGATATTTCTCTATTCAATATATAATTTCTCTATAAATATAATATACCTCAAAAAAACGATGAAAAGCAAGTTATTCTAGCACTCTAAGCTCTACGAAACGATTCTACTCTTAGTCTTCGAGCTATAGGGAAGATCTTTAAAGTTAATCATAAAAAGCTTAGTCGATGAAGACGTAGTATACTTTCACGATGCGAAATCTAATCTAATTTATATAAAATGATAGACCTAGAAGAATCAATGCTTATTTAGTATATCTTTAACTTAGCTACTAAAGGATTTCCTTCTTGACTTTTTATTATTGAAGATATAGCTAATCGACTTTTTATAATATATAATATATTATATATTAAAATATATTAAGCCTCTAATTTTATTAGATATTATCTAGAGTTTAAATTATATTTCTAATATAAATATAATTATTAGAGAGCTAAGTATAAAGATCTAAAAGTTATTTATAACTAGTTTTAACTTATTTAAAATATAATTATAAAATATAAAATCTATAATATAAATATTTATAATTTTGATAAGATTAAGTTTATAATAAATTAAATTAAAATTAGAATAATTATAATTAACTTTGATAAGTATATAAAAATAAAGAAATTATAACTTAGTAATTAAGAATAAATTATTATAATCTAAGGTATAAGTTCTAAAGGCTAATATATATTATTATTTATAATTATTATAATATAAAATTACTTTAGATCTTAATCTAAAAATAATAAATTCTTATCTAATTAAAAGATTATAATAATTAATAATAATTAGATAAATAATAAGAAAAGTATAAAATAGATTAAGTACTTTAAGAAGTATATTAAAGCTTAAATTATAAATAGTTTTTATTTATTAGTCTTTAATAATTATAAGAGTTATTACTTAGATAAATTTAAAGAGTATTATAAAAAGTATAATATTATTACTTTATATATATTTATTTATTCTTTTTATATACTTTAGTTATTAAATATTAATTATTTTAGTCTTTTAAAGAAGGTATATAATTACTAAATTAAAAATATAATATAAGTTTATATTATTTATATTATTAAAGAAGATTTCTTTCTTGCCTTCTATATTATATTTAATATTATAATAACTAAAAGTAATATTCATAGAGGGTTTAGAGGGTCTAGACTTTACTTATTTAACCTTAAAAGGATAATATCTATATTAGATCTTTAGTTATAAATACTAATGCCCTTAAGCTTATATCTTAAGATTATTAAAGCTTAGGTTTCTTAGATATTAAATAACCTAATTAAAGCTATATTATAATTTACTTTTATTAAAAGTTAAATTATATATTACTAGAATAATTCTCTAACCTTTATATATAAGGCTATTAACTATTTTATAAAAGGTATATCTAAAATCATATACTAGCTAATACTCTTATAAGAAGAGAATAAGAACCTTTAATAAGTAAATAAATTACTAAGTAAATATTAAAGAGCTAAAAAGATATATTTATAATATAGAGAAGTACTTATATAATAAGAAGCAAGAGACCTATAAGATAAGAAAGATATTAAGAGTCAAGTAAAGCAAGAAATAAAGGCTAGTATAAGTTAGAAGCTAAAGGAAGAATCACGTACACGACGTTATAGCAATTATAGAGAGACTAGGTATAATATACGTACCTATTAAGTTATAATAGAGGTATCTGAAGAAGAGGATTCTAAGTAGTTTCATTTGATTATAGGCATTATAGTATATTTATTATAGTTTGAAATACAAAGGTTAAAAATTTTAGGACTTTTGCTTAGTTAAGACATTCGCTATATATACACGTTACCCTGATTTATATATAGGAGGAGCTTTATATACTATATAAATAATTAATCTCCTAGCTTGATTAAACATCTACCTTAATATAGAACGAAGGATTATAAGATGATGATTATCTTCTTCTATGAAAGGAATAGTAGTAAGATCAAAACTTGATGACATTCAGGTAAGGCAGAGGATGACTAAGCTATTTTGTTGATGATAAGAGATGAAGTAATCAAGGCCACATAGTGAAGATCTATGCTATTAAAATCATACTAGTCATTGAAAAAGATCCTTTATTCTAGACTAAATTTAGCGTAGCACTACTTATAGTATATATACTCTTCTACTTATAATTAACATGAACTAAGAGATGATATAATACCTAGCCTACGAAAAGCATACGATAGTTATTATTCGTTTAGGATATAAGGCGATTCGTTTTTGCTTTCTAATCAATAATAGAGCACGCGCCTCTCTAAACGTATTATGCAACACTTGTGTTTACGTCTTTATTAGTAGGCTGAGACTAGGCTACTAAAGTTATTTCGTCAATACGTTTAGAATAGTGATCTTGAAATTATTCATGACAGTTTAGAAAGAAAGAAGGAAAGCCTACTAAAGCTTATTAGTATCCTAATCGAAGAATTCAGATATACTTCTCTAATTAGACTTGGCTGAGGGCCTCGTGTCAACAATTTTTGGTTTCGTTGCTGCTTCTATCATAATAGGTGCGCTTATACCCGTAAACAATGCAGGGTTGCTAGTTACAAGGAGACTTTCGGCTAAGACGACCAAATGTCACTGCAGGGTTCTTATCCGACATATATTAGTACTTAAGCGCCTTTACCATCTTCCTAGCTCTAAATACTATATCACTCGGGGCAAAAGAACGCGGTGAGAAATGGCAAGGGAAAAGAGGCCTAAGTCTCTTGTTCATTTAGGAGCCTACTATATAGAATGTCTCGTGATCGTCAATCATAGCTCATAGATTGAACCTCACGGGAAAACCATTAGTTAATTTTCCGCACACTTTATCCTACGTCTTTTTCTTGCTCATCGCTAGAGAATCTTGTTTAGGCTATATAAGAGTAAACCCCCAAATAGAAAAAGTGTATATAATACTTAATCCCCATACCCAATAACCATAATATCAACGCCGTCGTCAATCCTGCTATAAAACGTCCTATACTATGCGTCTTCCAATTGTGGCCTCTCTTTTTCTTTCGAGCTTGCTCCCCATAGCTACGACGACACGTACAGGGGGTGGAATTCTACGAAGACAAGCACCCGAATTTGCGGGCTATCTGATTTCGACCTTTTCCGATGCCGTTCCCGCTGTACAATTCCACCTTTCGAATGGCAACGATGCGGGAAGTTACGCCTTCTCGAACCAGGGGCAGCCGGTTCTCAATTCCACTGTAGGAACGAAAGCAGTTCGGGATGTCTTCTTGACGAAAACTCCAGATCGCTCACAGTGGTTTATTATTGGAACGGGTATTTCACATGGGTTCATTTACGGACTGATCTGACTTTGACATCTGCGTAGATCTTGATGTGAAGGTGGCTGGCTTTTCGTGGAACCGGGCGACGAGATCGGGGAGTCGAGGGATTGTGGTGTGGAAATCATCGAACTTGGTTGATTGGTCAGAGTCGACACTGGTCACGTAAGTAGATTTGAGGATTCGTGTATAGACTCCACGATCTAACCTCTGTAACAGTGTAGAGGATGATACAGCGGGCATGGTCTGGGCACCCTCTGCGGTGTGGGATGATGCATCTCAGCAATTCTATGTCTTTTGGTCCTCACGATTTTACAGTGCCTCGGATACAAATCATACAGGCACTGGTAGTCTCGACCGCATTCGCTATGCGAGAACCAAAGATTTCACCACCTTTACTACTCCTCAGGATTATATCAAGCTGGCCGACACGCCGCTGATCGATCAAGAATTCCAGTATCTGGGCACGCCCGGCCATTTTGCACGGTTCTTGAAAAATGAAACCGGCAGTCATGTCTATCAAGAGTTGACTACCGAGGGGCTCTTTGGGACCTGGACAAGAGTGGCGGGATTCGTTAGACCAGAGGGCTCCAGAGAAGGTCCTGCGTGTTTCGCAGACAATGTGACGCCGGGACTATACCACCTCCTCCTCGACGATTATACTGAGTATCTTCCTTATCAGTCCTCAAACATCGATACCCACCCAAATTGGCAATCTTCCAATTACACAAACTATCCCAGAGGACTAAAGCACGGTTCTGTCACACCACTTCTCGCGTCTGAAATCGAGACTTTTGCAGCAAGATACCCTGCCTAATGGGGATGATGACCGCCTTTTATTACTGAGCTACATGTGAGGGCGATCCTGTTCTTTCCTTATCGAGGGATGGCTAGAGACGTAGCATTAGCATAGAGTCTAGCTGGCAATATAATATATAACGTGCATGCATAGCGAAAGTCCTAACTAAGCGAAAGTCCCAAAACTTCGCGCTAGTGATATTTCTCTATTTAATATATAATTTCTCTACAAATATAACATGCCTTAAAAAAACGATGAAAAGCAAGTTATTCTAGCACTCTAAGCTCTACGAAATGATTCTACTCTTAGTCTTCGAGCTACAGGGAAGATCTTTAAAGTTAATCATGAAAAGCTTAATCGATGAAGACGTAGTATATCTTTATAACGCGAAATCTAATCTAATTTACGTAAAATAATAGACCTAGAAGAATTAGTGCTTATTTAGTATATCTTTGACCTAGCTACTAAAGAATTTCCTCTTCGACTTTCTATTATTAAAGATAATATATTTGATAAGCAAGTATATTACTTAAGCGAGTATACTATTTTCTAATATTATATATTACTTTTACTTTAGTATTCTATAATTCTATAATAAAATATAATAGAACTTTTATATAAAAGTAAGATTAACCTTGCTATCGAAGAACTATATATAAACTTAAAACTAAGCTTAAGAATTATAATAATAACTTATAATATCTTATATAATACTCTTATATAATAATATATTAGAATTCTCTTATGATATGATTCTTTGTTAAACTCAAAGAAACTTATTATACTCGAAGAAGAAGTTATTCTATAATATATAATTAAGCTAAGGATATAATTATTTCCTCTTAGATTATATAATATTAAAGATATAGCAAATTAACTATTATATATACGCGATGCGCCTCTAGTTAATAAACGCTAAGCTAAGAACTTCGTATAGCATCAACTAGAGCTTTATATATGCTTTATTCAAAAATATGATTATTAGAGAGCCTTATATAAAGATCTAAAGGTTATTAAAGCATGGTTTACGCTTATATAGAATATAAAAGCTAAGTATAAGATTATAGATAAGGATATATATAACTTTGATAAAATAAGGTTTATGATAAGTATGATATTCCTTAGAATAGTAGTTATAACTATAGAAGGTTATAGCAAAGCTAAATTAGCTTAGCCTAGGAATAGAGAATAAGTTATAATAATCTAAGGAGTTAGTAATATAAGCTAAGCTCTTTTACCTTTTATCATTCTAATAGCCTAGTACTACTTATAGAACTAATATGAAGAATATAACCTACTAGCTACCTAGGCTCTTGCAATTATAGATAATAGATAGACTACTAATCTTATAAGCCTAGATTAGATTAAGCACTTCAATAAGCATATAAAGGGTTATACGAAAGGTAGATATTAACTACTAATCCTAGATAACTATGAAAGCTACTACTTAATAGATTTTGAGCTCTACTACTAAGAATATAATATCATTACCTTTTATATACCTTTGTATTCTTCTTACCTTCTATAGCTACTAGATATAAGTTATTTTAAGCCTTTAAAGCAAGTATATAATCGATAGATAGAGGACTTGATATAAGCCTATATTAATTATATTAGTAAGCTTAAATTCCTCTATAGATTCTAAGCTACTTTCTTTAAAGCTATGACTGAAAAAAACATCTAGGGAGGCTTTGCTAGAGCTAGTCTAGTATCATATGACCTAGAGAGAGTTTTATCTAAGCTAGATATATAGCTATAGACTCTGATACTACCCTTAGCTATAGCTATAAATAATACCTAGGTTATAAGAACCCTTTAGAATCTAATTAAGGCTAATTCCTAGACTAGTCTTATTAAAATATAGATTTCAAACTACTAGAATAGCTTACTAATACTAATTTTAGATACTATAGATTAGTTTTCAAAGGAGGTAAAGGTAATAATATATAAAGTAACCTTTCTTTGAGCTAAGAACTTTATATTATAAAGAGCAAATAAAGCCCTTAGTAAACGTCGATAGGCTAAAAAAACTAAGCTATAATATAAAGGAACCTTTATAATAGAAGAAAGTTAAGCGTTAGCTAATTAAAAGGTTATAAATAATTAGGTAACCTAAGAAGTCTATTAAGGTAGAAGAACTAAAAGTAAAGCTTATACGAAGACTAGGTGCTATAAAGTATATAGAAAGCTTAGTCATAATACTTATATATATTAAGAGGTTAGTTTATTATTAGATTTAATGATTTCAGATATAATTATAGTAGATTCGTAAAGTTAATATAATAGAATTAAGGTTATTAAAGAGGGTAATTAAAAAAGTAATATACTCGCTTAAGTAATATACTCGTTTATCAAATATATTATAATTAATTAACTTTTTATAATATATAATATATTATATATTAAGATATATTAGACCTCTAACTTTATTAAATATTACCTAAAGCTTAAATTATGCTTCTAATATAAATATAATTATTAGAGAGCTAAGTATAAAGATCTAGAAGTTATTTATAATTAGTTTTAATTTATTTAGAATATAATTATAAAATATAAAATTTATAATATAAATATTTATAATTTTGATAAGACTAGGTTTATAATAAGTTAAATTAGAACTAGAATAATTATAACTAGCTTTAATAAGTATATAAAAGCAAAGAAATCATAACTTAGTAATTAAGAATAAATTACTATAATCTAAGGTATAAGTTCTAAAAGCTAATATATATTATTATTTATAATTATTATAATATAAAATTATCTTAGATCTTAATCTAAAAATAATAAATTCTTATCTAGTTAAAAGATTATAATAATTAATAATAATTAGATAAATAATAAAAAAGATATAAAATAGATTAATGTTACGAACACATGATAGCTTATGGCCTGAGGCTCGGCAGAGGAACTGCAAGAGAACTATAAGTGGAGATCACGGGGTAGCAAGTATCACGTGATAGATCATTAGGATCATTAGGATCATTGTGATGATCTAGATGATCTAGATAATCCACGGAGTACGAAGGTCTATATAAGTAGAATAGTTTTCCCTCTAGATAGGAGCTTCGTGCTTAACTCAAATTAAGTTCTTTACTTATAGTAACGTCTTTACTCAACCGTCTTCGTGATACACCTATCTCTCTAACGCAACCTAACCCTCGAGTACTCTAGTTATTCTATAGCTAGAGCCCTGACCGTTATACTTTGAGCACTATCTCTTGAGATACCGACTCACGTTGATACTATGTCGTCCACTAGCCAGCCGAGGGCTACCACGCCTAGTGCATCTGCTGCACTAGCAGTTATGCCTGCTTCACAAGACATTCAAATCAATGCGCCGCAACTATTCGATAGGACTAGGTCTCGACTTAGGTCATTCCTAGCCTAGTGCGACCTATGGCTAGGATTCAATTCAATGAAGTTCGGTAATGAGGTCGAAAAGGTCTTATAGATCATTGCTCTTCTTGAAGGACTAGCCTTTGACTAAGTTGAACCTTTCTTGACTAAGTATATGAACAAACGAGGTACTACTAGTATTCTACGTAGCAACATGATCATGGACACTCAGAATACGCTATGAGGACCCTCTGACTTTCGTAAGAGGATCACTCATGTATTCGGAGATATCGACTAGGAACGAACCGCTGAAAGAGTTATTCAGAACCTTAAGCAGAAGGGGTCAGCTACGACCTATACTACTGAGTTTCAACGTTATTTAGCTTCCACAGAGTAGAACGATGACGCACTGAAAGCCTAGTACTACCGAGGTCTGAAGGACGCCGTTAAGGACGAGATCGCTCATACGGACGCTCCTGAAAATCTCTCAGAAATGATAGCACTTACTATTAAGATCGATAATCGCATATACAAACGATCATTAGAAAGAAAAGGATAATATTTCTCTAATGCTAACAAAAAATCTAACTAGCAACGACGTAGTTATCTACGCGAGATGGAGCTAGATGCTACTACAAGTAAGAGGGTAGGACCTTCTAAGGAAGTGATAGAAAAACGCTAACGCGATAAGCTATGTTTTGAATATGGTCTTCTAGGATATATAGCTAGTTCTCATCGTAAGAAGGGGCGCTAGAATAAAGGAAGAAAGCAAGTTAGTATAGTAGAACGGCGCTCAGTAGCTATGCTGCAGAGACGTTCCTTGCTTAGTAACCCTGATCAGCTCGAAGAACTTAGTATCAGAACTCAGATCGTCGATGAGTTCGAGACCGACTTAGGATCTGAGTAGGAAGAAGTTCCTGAATCTCCTGAACCCGGAGATGCCCCTAAGGAACTAAACTGATAACTAGAGGAGCTTAGGAACCCCCTAGACCTACTATAGCATAAGGTCTCGCAGGACCTTATAGGCAGAATGATAATAGCCATCAATAATCAGGAAATACCTATTGCTGAACTAGAGGTTAGTGATTACTAGATGGTATAGGACTAGAACGAGCATGATTTGGGACTCTGAGAGCGAACTTGGCTTCGCGTAAGTGGCACTTTTGTAATCTATAAGGAAAATAATAGAGCCTATGATAGACCTATGCTTCATGGAATATACGAGATCATTCATAAAGACTATAGCTGACTAGCGTGGAAGGAAATAGGAGGTAACTTCGTATATACCTGCCAAATCTAACCTATGGTCGAAGAAACAAATGACTAGGGAATGCTTCCTTAGGTAGGTGAAACTTAGGAACTAACTAGTGAGGGGATAGCCTATCGCTCTTAGGAAAAAGCAGACGACAATAGTATCTACTATCAGGAAGAGTTGCATTACGAGAGTACTATGTACCTCGAGGTAGGATATCTCTACTAAGTTGTTAGTTTCAAAGATGATAAATATAGAAAGTAGAAGAACATCTTCACGAGGAAAAACTACTAAGAGAGGCTATCTATTAAGGAGTTTATAGAATAAAAACAATGCTATATGATTAATACCTAAACCCTGCATAGCTAGATCATTGTTACTATCTATATCAAAGGGAAATTATTGAGAGCTATAATCGACTTAGGGTCGATAGGCAATTATATAGCACCTAACATCGTCACCTTATACTATATCAATACTTTGGTAAAAGAAGACCCTTACCAATTAATAATAGTTGATAGAAGTAGTGCGAGTTACCGAAGTGGTAGAGTAGACCTCTTTACTAAGTTGCTCTGCATGACTATGCCTAGCAGATACATTAAGATGATCAACTTTGATATTATAGAAATCAGAGGTCATCAGATTATATTAGGAATGCCGTGGATTCGAAAACATAATCTAGTATTCGATTAGCAATAAGAAACTATTAGTTACGACTATTATGATTATAAGTAGTTAAGTTATATAGACTAGCAAGAAGCAAGCGTAACTTCCGCAAAAGAGTCAGGATACCTAGCCAAGGATCCTTTAATGAAGGAAATATCATTGAAGTATAGAGCCTTTGAAAACTTATTCAAAGAAGAGCTTAGCATCGAAGCCTTGCTAAAACACTAGCTATAGGATTACGAGATTCCCTTGATTGAAGGGATAGAGCCGCCCTTCAGACTTATATACCTATTGAGTGCTGACGACTTAAGGACGCTTAAGGAATACATCGATATCAACTTAAAGAAGGGATTTATCTGAGAATCTACTTCTTCATATAGAAGCCTTGTGTTATTCGTGCTTAAATCAGATAGGACGAAATGATTATATATAGACTACTAGAAGTTAAATGATATTATAGTCAAGGATCAGTACGCACTACCTTTTGTAGAGGAGCTCTGCGATAGACTATAGGGAGCTAAAATGTTTACCTAGCTAGACCTTAGAGAGGCTTATAACTTGATATAAATCAAGGAAGGGGAGGAATAGAAAATAGTGTTCAGAACACGCTATAGATATTATGAATATACTATTATACTATTTAGACTGATAAATGTACTAGCATCTTATCAATGGCTAATGAATAACGTCTTGAATAAGTTCCTAGACGTATACTATATTTATTACTTAGATGATATATTAATCTACTCTAAGATATTAGAATAGCACTAGAAGGATGTTACGAATATGTTAACTACGCTTTAGGAGGCATATTTGCTTTTGAAACTAGAGAAATACAGATTCTATATATAGGAAGTCACTTTCCTAGGGTACGTTATCACTACTAAAGGAATCAAGATAGATAAGGCAAAGGTAGTAACTATGCTATTATAAGGAGTATTAACAAACGTAAAAGATATATAATCCTTCTTAGGATTTGCTAACTTTTACTGATAGTTTATTAAGGACTACTCTAAAATCGCTACTCTATTAATAGCATTAACATGCAAGGACTAGGTATTCAAATGGTCAGATATAGTATAAGTAGCTTTTGATAAACTACGCTTATAATTTGCTAAAGCGCTTATATTAGCCTTGTTCAACCTAGACAAAGAAATTAAGGTAGAAATAGATTCTTCTGATTACGCCCTTAGAGCTATACTAAGCTAGCCTAACGACTAAGGAAGATAGCAACTAATTGCTTATCACTCTCGAAAGCTTATAGCTATAGAACTCAACTACGAGATCTACGATAAGGAACTACTTACTATAGTAGATGCTTTCAGAGAATAAAGAGTATACTTAGTAGGCTCTATCTACTAAGTATAAGTATTGATAGACTATAAGAATCTTATTTACTTTATAACTATAAAAGAGCTTAACCGATAGCAGGTATGATAGTCTAAGACTCTTGCGCAATTCAACTTTAAAATCTCTTATATTAAAGAAACGGAAAACGCTAGAGCTGATGCTCTTAGCAGGAAACCTGAGTACCTCGCAAATAAGATATACCTATCTTATACGATACTTAGAGCTGAAGGCGGAGGACTAGTATATAATACTTAGTAACTAGCTATTATTAGAAGACTAAGGATAAGCGCTATCAAGGAAATAATCTGCAAGGGATACGAGAAAGACCTTATGATGAATCCCTTATAATTAGGATTTACGAAGAATCTATAAGGACTTGTATTATTTCGGGAATGAATATATATACTAACGTACGTATAGCGATAATTCGTTTAGGAATTTCATAAGCTGCTAGCCTATAGATATCAGGGGATTGCAAAAATAATATCTCGTCTATCACGAGAGTACTACTTCCCTAAGATGAGGAAGGTCGTTAAGGAAATTATATCAGGCTATGATACCTATATCTAGAACAAGTCAGCAAGATATACTTCGTATAGGAACTTAAAGTCTCCTTATATACTAAGATAACCTTAGGAGTCTATAGCCCTAGACTTTGTAATCAAACTACCCTTATCAATAGACTTGATTATAGGAATCGAGTATAACTCGATTATAGTAATCACTAACTAGTTAACTAAGTATGCTTATATATTACCCTTCAAGGAAGCTATGAATGTTAAAGGATTAGCATAAATAATACTTAGGACGATTATAGCAAATCATAGAACACTAAAGGAAATTATATCAGATAAAGATAAGCTCTTTATATCAAATTTCTAGAAATCCTTAGTGAGCCTACTAGAGATCAAATATAAGCTATCAATAGTATTCTACCTATAAACCGATAGATAAACAGAGCGAATCAATCAAACTATAGAAGTTTACTTATGATATTATATGAACTATCGATAAAATAATTAGGTATAGTTATTACTACTAGCATAGTTTATATATAATAGTGCAGATGCAGAGATAATAAGGGTATCATTATTCTTTGCGAATTATAGATTTAACTTATTAATATACTATAACCTATTAGTTGATAAGATTCAGGCTTAGGAAGTGATCATATAAGCTAATCAGCTTCGAACCTTATATAACGAATTAGCTATAGATATCAAGTTTATATCGCAGAGGTCAGTAATTTACTATAATAAAAAGTATAATATAAGACTAACGCTAAAAGAAGAGGGTAAAGTCTACTTACTTCGAAAGAATATCTAAACTAAAAGACTAAGCGATAAATTAGATCATTAGAAGTTAGGACTATTTATTATTGAAAAGGTAGTAAGACCTATCAATTATCGACTCAAGCTACTACAGAATATAAATATATATCCTATATTCCATATATCACTCCTCGAACTAGCGCCTAAGAGAGCACTACCTACTCTAAACACTAAAATACAACTAGTCAACCTAAACGCTAAATACGAAGTCAAGAAGATCTTAGACTATTAGTATATTAAGAAGCAAGTGAAGTATTTAATCAAATAGAAGGATTACCTATATTCAGAGAACACTTAGGAACCTAAGAAAAACCTTCATTGCTAACAACTTCTTGCTGAGTTCTATCGCTAATACCTAGGCTTACCTAGAAGGGATCTGAAGGATCGAAATCCGACAAGGCAGAAGAAAGGACAATATCAGTTGACGGATCTAGGAGTACGTCCGGATCAGTAATTTCGGGCAGTGAAGAAACAGAACCAAGGCGAGGCGCACTAAAGATACTCTATGACTTTGCTACCTAACACTCCTCCTCTTCTACTATATCTAACTCAGCTAGAGATTTTAGTCCTCATCGCAGCATCTTAGTAGCGCGAGCATGAAACATCTCTCGTTAAGTATTCAAATAAAGAAGTTTCGCATTAAGAGTCGCTAGATGAGCAAACAACTACTATTATTCTTGCTGAGTCTGAGACCAAGTCTCCGAGAGCTTCTTCTCTTCTTTTTCAAGAGCCGCCTATTCCGCAGGAGTAGGACTATAGACATCGCACTTCGTGTTACTACTAACTTTGATGCATTCTAAGCATCGCGATGACCCTAGGGCAACTAAACATTTCAAATCGTTTTTCGTACAGCGAGTACAAGGAGCCATTTCTATTCTAGATAAGTCAATATAGAGATATAATTCTAAACGTTGAGTTATTTTCTTTGAACATATGACTAGCATAATAGAAAGGAACGATGCCCTAGACATCATGAAGAACATTCTAGCACACTAGTAATAAGCGTAGGGACACGCTAAGCTAGAAGGGGGGTAGTGTTACAAACACATGATAGCTTATAGCCTAAGGCTCGGTAGAGGAACTGCAAGAGAACTATAAGTAGAGATCACGGGGTAGCAAGTATCACGTGATAGATCATTAAGATCATTAGGATCATTATGATGATCTAGATAATCCAGATGATCTACGGAGTACAAAGGTCTATATAAGTAGAATAGTTTTCCCTCTAGATAAGAGCTTCGTGCTTAACTCAAATTAAGTTCTTTACTTATAGTAACGTCTTTACTCAACCGTCTTCATGATACACCTATCTCTCTAACGCAACCCAACCCTCGAGTACTCTAGTTATTCTATAGCTAGAGCCCCGACCGTTATAATTAAGTATTTTAAAAAGTATATTAAGGCTTAAACTATAAATAGTTTTTATTTATTAATCTTTGATAATTATAAGAGTTATTACTTAAATAAATTTAAAGAGTATTATAAAGAGTATAATATTATTATTTTATATATACTTACTTATTCTTCTTATATACTCTAGCTATTAGATATTAGTTATTTTAGTTCTTTAAAGAAGATATATAATCATTAAATTAAAGATATAATATAAGTTTATATTATTTATATTATTAAAGAAGACTTTTTTCTTGCTTTCTATATTATATTTAATATTATAATAATTAAAAGTAATATTCATAGAAGGTTTAAAAGGTCTAGACTTTACTTATTCGACCTTAAAAGAATAATATCTATATTAGATCTTTAGTTATAGATACTAATGCCCTTAAGCTTATATCTTAAGATTACTAAAGCTTAGGTTTCTTAGATACTAAATAACTTAATTAAAGCTATATTATAATTTACTTTTATTAAAAGTCGAGTTATATATTACTAGAATAGCTTTTTAACTTTTATATATAAGGTTATTAATTATTTTATAAAAAGTATATCTAAAATTATATACTAGCTAATACTCTTATAAGAAGAGAATAAGAACCTTTAATAAGTAAATAAATTACTAAGTAAATATCAAAGAGCTAAAAAGATATATCTATAGTATAGAGGAGTACTTATATAATAAGAAGCAAGAGACTTATAAGATAAGAAGGATATTAAAAGTCAAGTAAAGTAAGAAACAAAGGCTAGTATAGGTCAGAAGCTAAGGGAAGAATCATATATATAACGTTATAATAACTATAGAGAGACTAAGCATAATATATATACCTATTAGGTTATAATAGAGGTATCTAAAGAAGAGGATTCTAAGTAGTTTTATTTGATTATAGGCGTTATAATATATTTATCATAGTTTAAAATACAAGGGTTAAAAATTTTAGGACTTTCGCTTAGTTAGGACATTCGCTATATATGCATATTACTGCTAAATATTTAATATTCGATGATTTCGTATATCTATTTTAAATATATAGCTAAGATCAGGAAAATCAAGGCTGAACTCTTTTAGAACCTATAGCATAGATAAGTAGCTTTTCGAAGTATCTAATAGTAGAAAAATATTTTCAAGATATATGAGTTCTAACCTTTCTTGAGAAGAATAACTATTACTTTTATATTAATTATGAGAACTACTATATCGAGATGCAGTTGAATATCACTTTATGAGATAAAGAGTACTGCCCTGGGTCAGCTCGCCCGCGATTCGTGCGCTCACGGCGGGCAGCATTACATGACTAGTATCCCAAGTACGAAAAGAAGGTATCAGAATTAGTATCCCTTGCTTATGTTGACCCTTGACTACGATCTATTATATGAGTCTAGATAGTAGTAGAGCGTTCTTTCTAAACGTAGCTGCTGTTCTAAACTGCTATCACAAATCTAGATCTATAGGTATTAAGACTTAAACAAGTTCGTTCTCTCTAACATTATTATTCCCCGATTACGGTATAATCAGGCTTTTTCGCATACAAAATATATCAGGAGACTATGGAATATCGTAGGGTGGAACTACAGATGTCGCATGGATAGGGCTGTGGCTTAGTGTTGTGAAAAGACACTCAGTTATAACAGCACTTGCATGAGCATGGATAATAGGGGAAGGGTGAGAGGTTATCTGCATCGCCTCGAATACTTACTGTTGCACGCCTACGGAGTTGTACCTAAGGTCCTGTACACAGATGGTCGCTTCGTAGATAGCCAGAGATTAAAGATGCTATTCAAAAAATCTTGGCTGCATTTTTCGCTCGCTTTAGGTAAGCTGTCAGCCGAAAGCAAGGCAGCTCAGCGGGCGTAACGAGAAGAATGAAGCGGCTGTATGCTACCATTCAATTACCTCTATCTTCGTCTGTCTAGTCAGATCGTACTTAGTTTCCAGCCGACTGTATGTCAGAGTTGCCCTTCTTCGGAAGGGCTCTACAACTGTGAATACATTCGATATGCGAGCCCAGTCTGGAACATCATCGCAACTTCTCACATCCTGCAATCCAAACTCTTCAATATCTAGAACTCTCTGAGCAACTTTGGAAGTCAAAAAGGCATCCCATTCCCCTTCTGTTCGACCACAGTTTTGTAGGATCGAGATTGCTCTCCTACGGATGATGGGATCTCTACAACGACAAGAGACCTGGGTAGTTCAAAGTCAGTACTTCCATTGGGAATTCAACAATACAATTCGTAAGATCCCCCAAAACACAAATATATGCTAGATAATATGCTTACTTTGAATAAAGGTCTAATTATGGCCATGTCAATGCAGAATTGCGGTTCCACTGCAGTTGACTTCAGGTCAAGCTCAACGATATCCTCGGCCAGGGAGACAATCTTCTGAAACATAGGGCAGAAGACGTCCCAATTTCTTTCATCATCGACTGTCGTTCCTGTGAGCTTCTTTGACATAGACCCAAGCTCTTTCAGGATGTACAGAGAGGCAGTGCCTTTCCTCTTTGTATCTGTCATATTATCACCCCGAATGTTTAAGTAGGCATCATATGCTGAGGACCATCTGGCCAGAATGCTCATGGATTTCTTTTGCCAGGTTCCAGCCTGAGGGACCGCAGGAAGTTTCTCACTTGTGGGATTCCATATATGGCGTGGAGAGTAAGAAGCCACATGCCACTGGGATGCGAGCGTGTCACGAGCCTCTGACAAGCTCGAGAATATCGCTGGTATTTTCCGTGTCCATTCGTATTTTTTCATTGAATCGTAAATCACCCACTTTTGCCCACCAACCATCTACCTCGGTCAAAATACGTAACGTGCCCGATATAGTAGTCTTACCTGGGTTACTTGAAGATCCAGGCGCATAAACAGCTCTTCTAGAAACTCCATAGATACATATGGTATATTAGATACTCCAAGGGCATTATGTTCATGGCGCCGAGTCTTCTCGTCATATTTTACCTCGCACAAAATTTTCATGCCGCTTTGTACGTGTACGATGGCGGGTCCGTATCTGCCTTGCATTGTCTATTATAGGTAAGTAAAAACGAAGCTTGGATGTGAAAACGACTCACTTCAAGACATGCAAACAGAATAGATGATATCAGACACACGTCGATGCTCTGTTGACCTTTCCGTGAAAATGGTACGACGAGAGATTTGATAGCCTGATTATAGTTCCTTAAAGAAAAGTCATCAATGCGTCTATCTGCATGCGTTTGCATGGTCAAGTCATTGTGTTGCTCTAATGTTTCATGCAGAGACCCTAGCGCGAGGATTGCATATCGGATTGAAGGCTCATAAAGCGCCACTTGGAGCAGGAGCGTCTCCCAAAATTCACCTCCCAAGAATCCAGACAGTTGGGGTGCGCTTTTCTGTTGAAAAAAGAGGAACGACCTATGCTCCTGCTCACTGCCTAGCAGTCCAACAAACGGAGATCGACTCCGTGGGCCCAAAGAAGCACTTGGGAGGCCTAGAGCTAAGTCTGTGTTCGACTCATATCCATCGCATTTTCTACCCGTCGAGACGCATGCATAGCACGAAGGGGTTCCCTCATCACACTTGACTCGCCGTACTAACCAATACATTAGCTGCATCACCATATTTGACAACGTCTTGCTCAGCCTCACCTCTGCCTTGTTGTTAATAAAGCCATGACACAGATAGACTATACCCGCATTGATTTGCTGAAGGGTACAGGAGTCATCTTTGAAGGGGACATACTTGCAGGTGTAGCACCCAGTTCGGACTTTTGGCCGAAAGGCCCGTTTTCTCTGGCCGTGAGCAACACGGGTCATCTCAGGCACCAATACCTGGTGTGAGTTTGAAATATTTGAGATGTCGAGTATGAGAAGAGGTTCTGCAATATGGCTAGCATTGATTTGCGTTAAGTTGGGGATTGTTATGAAAGTGTAACAATAGTTGGCGTTGTGCGAAGGATCGCACAGCACAGTCAGATTGCGTCACAAACAGCTGTTGCCGTATTTGTCCCTTCATTTGCCGGTCACACGGAACGGAAATAGCAACAGAACCGACCACCCCTGTCGGAACCACTTCCTAGAATCGCTCTTAAGCTAAGGGAATCTTACATGGATATCTAGGTCCACACGGTCCAGTGATCAAAGCCCACTTATTCCGTCACCGGAAGATCGGAAGATCACCATCCCACCTAAAGTACAACGATGATTGGCCGCACCGAATCAATCGTTCTAACAAGAATTCGACAATATGAGTTTGCATTGGTCTACTTCTTCCCGAATGTTGTTTTTAAGAATGCTGAATTCTACACCTTACCTGCCCCCATTTTGCACCTACCCCCATTTTGCTCTACCAGAACACTCTATCATCAAACAACTAGACCGTCAGCCCAGAACTCCCGTTGACCCTTTCAGGTTTCCTAAGAATGCCCTCTTTGTTTCTCTCTTTGCGACTAGGAAGGTTGTTTTCTTTCCCGGGCATGATACGACCTGGATGGAGGAAATTGAGTATTACAAGGGCACATAGCATTGGGGCAGAATCCAGGCAGTATTGGTACGCCTCATGAGAAGGAATTGTGCTGTGATACCCGTGGGCGTACTCACTGAGACGGAAGCCGATTCGCATCTCCACCAAACATTAGAGCCTTGGCTTGAAAATGGATTGATCAACGTACCGTGATAAGCATTAGTACTGTGTAAATCGCATACAATAATGGTATTGCATTTGACACTCCCTCCACACCTTCTCGAATTTGTTGAAGGATTGTTAGGTGGAATGTGATAGCGAAGAACGAGAACACAAAAATGGACAGCTGCTGAAACGCAACCCCGCCCATGTAAACATGAATTCCTGGAAGAATGTCAGCTGAAATCTCTACAGATTTAGGTATGACTCACCGTTTAGCACCTCTTGATTAAACTGTTTCTCGTTAGCACCCGACGCTGCTCCAGCTATCTGGATAATGAGAGCGCTGCCTGATCATCAGTGTCAGCAATTCAGAGACATTTACTTGACGTAGTCTTACATGACATCAAGAATCACGAAGTATGTCGTAAACCTCCACGCAGTGATTCGATAGAGTTTTGCGTCGGGGATATAGTTCCAGACCATCCTTCCTGAACCACTTGTTAGTAGAGCTTCTGGTCCACTGTTCAAGAGCCAGAGAGCCGCTAAGCTCCACAGAAATAATGGAGAAGCATCTCGCTGATGGATTTCTTATCAAGTTCTGAGTCAAAGCTTAATCAGACTCACCCATCACCATATACACGAAAGCATTAGTAAAAAGTGGAGCGATCTTCAATGAAGTTAGCATTTGGTTTCTTAGGAGGGTGCTAATAACATGCCAGAATCAGCACAAACCAAGCTTCGTACGGAGGAAGACTGGTGGGATTTACGATGCTAATGATTCGGAAGATGTAGTTGGTTGTTTGAATGAGTCCAGAACCAATTATCACCCAACAATATCTTTTTCGATAGAATATAGCTTGTGACAAATGCGCAAGAGTTGTTAATGCGAACAGGACTGTGAAGAGTATTGCCGCTGGGGTTGAAGGACAAAATGCCCAGACAGTGTTCACTTTATCTGCGCGGGCTGAGGAACGGTCAGCTTGCGTCTCTATGCTTTGTATGCCGTAACTGACCAGGGCAATTGCCGGACATTCTGAACGGCGGAAGGCGTTCGGCAGATTTTCGAAAGGATACTAAGTCTTGCGTCTTTGAAGCTGGAAATCTCTGCTGAGAGCAAATGCTTGGGGCAAGGAAACATATATGTGCAGGACACTCGCTATGCCCGAAATTTCTCGTTCACTTCAGTTCCTAAACTGCAAAAGCGTTGCGTCAGTGGCGGCCTCTGTAAACTGCAATACTTGTTGGATTGGAGGACTCGTAAAGACAGGATGCGCAGCATGGGGAGTGGTAGAATCTATTCCAATGGATTGATTGGTTGTTTCGTATGGACATCCCTGCATGCCGCGAATGCGCTCTCGCTTGCTGGGAGTAATCTCTCTACACGGCTCTTACTATCCCATATGGCTTCGCCTTTCGCCTAAGGAGACGAACGAACGTGTTCGTGTGATGCCCTTCGGCCCCTTCGGCGAGACCAAGTAAGAATCGAACGTATCTCTGGAAGTTGAAATGGCAACTTGGCAGTGGCTTACACGAAACTCTCTTCGGCCTTCGGCCTTCGGCCTGCGACGACTATTTCTCTTCTACACTATCAGCAAAGAGGTTATAAGGATCTCATACGACAAGTAAGTTCGCATGTTTGTTTAACTAACTTTAAGCTTCAAGGCATTCTACCTCAAAATGCAGTCAATCATCTACCTGTTCCTCGCCGCTCTACTATACCCATCGGTTAAAGGCTGTCAAGTACGACATGAAATAAGTGCCTCCCACATTGAGACACAGCTAAAGTTGCTTGGAGCTCGGAGTCAGAGTACGATACCAACAGGCAAAACAGCCCTCACGAATGTCTGTGTTTTTGACGGGTGGAGCATTGGTGAACCTACCACGGTGGTTATCGACGGGGACAGCATAACCTTCGATTCCCGCGGCGTCCTGAGAACAATTGATGGGGAGGGAGGTGTTCTGCTCCCGGGATTGATTGATAGCCATGTTCACCTCAGCTCGCTAGCCAGCCTGGAAACCTTGAGCAGTTACGGTGTGACAACTGCTATGGACATGGGCTGCGGAAACTACACACTATGCTCAGCCCTTCGCGACCAAATCGGGTTGACATCCTATTTCGGCGCTGGAATAGGGGCTGTCGCACCTAATAGCACGCATGTAACTGTGTTCGGATCCAAGGGAATTGTGACTGAGCCATCTGAAGCACCAGAGTTTGTGGCCCATGTCTTTGGAAATGGGTCAAACTACATGAAGATAATTTCAGAACCGAATGGCTTCGACCAGGCTATTCATAATGCGCTTGTTTCGGCGACACATGCATTAGGGAAGGTCTCCATGACACATGCCCAAGATTTACCCTCGTATGAAGTCGCAATCCTCTCGAAGACCAATGGCATTCAACATGTGCCCTTCGACACCCCGCTTACCGAGGCGATGGCACAACGCATAAAACAACAGATGCAATATGTGACGCCGACACTGAACATTGGGAAGATCGTCACGGCGAACATGACCGTTGAATCAATCATTTCACCCGGCGTAAACTTGAGCTACGCTGCTGGAGTAAGTAGTCTACAACGGCTGCTACGTGCGGGTGTTCCGATTCTCGCCGGAACTGACGCGATCGACTTTTCCAACAATTTGCTCCAGGGTGACCTGATTGGGGTCACTCTACATAGAGAACTAGAGTATCTGACCGAAGCGGGTATGAGTGAGGTAGATGTACTAAGGGCTGCAACGGTGGTGCCTAGTATGGTACATAATTTGACAGGTCGAGGGTCTATCAGAGAAGGATACCGTGCAGATTTACTCTTACTCAAGCCAGGGAGTAATCCAGTACAGAATATTTCAAAGACAATAGATATCGCGAGGGTTTGGAACGGGGGTATCGAATATCTATCAGTTGCGGGGAAGAAGTGATTAGAGGGGGTAGACTACTATTAGGGGGGATAAACCGCTGTTAAGCCCTCGGGTTAGGGTCAAGACTTTCTCGATTTCGCTTGCATTCATTAATTTGCCCTACGGGGCATTTTTCAGAAGTGGGAAAATCTAAAGTGTTTTGTTTTTAGCAAAATTCAATCTTTGAAAAAATGCCCTATAAAGCGTTTCTGAGAAGTAAGAAAATCTAAAGTGTTTCGTTTTTAGCAAAATTCAATCTCTGAAAAAATACCCTAACACGTATTACCGACATGATTTGGCCTTGTAGTAACCTTACTGCAAGAACTGACAGGGACCTACTACAAGCGCGGAAGGGCCTTTTCAGACCTACTATTTTGCAGTAGGTCGACTTTAGTTCTAACGCCCCTAGATGTAACGACCCGCTCAAAGAGCTCATTACATGCATGACATGTCAAACATGCCAAACACACTTTACATGCAAGTCACATGACACAGGCAATTCAAGGGATGATATGAACCTGAGTCGATTAGGACTAGAGTCGGAGGGGTTTCGGTCTCAGCTATAAAGGGGGGACTGCAGTTGGATTTCTTCTGATTCTTCTCTATGTTTTTTGTATCCTTCGTGGTAGACCTATAGGTTCGACTCCTTATAGATTACGTACTCCCACATACCTCTTTTCTGCCATGTAGTCACCTGAGTCGTCACACTCGTCGTGTCTTAATCATTGAATAAACTAATCCCTGACCTCTGAATAGAGGTCTAGGATACCTATTTATGCTCTGAGTCATATGATTCTGATTACCTATTTTTAGCCCCTGACATAGCCTCTCCCTCTAGATTCTTATCCCTAATATTATTATTCCCTGATTACGTTATAATCAGGTTTTTTTCTTATATAAAATACATCTAACGTACAGGATAAGCGAGTGCACCAAACAAGTGGGTGCACCACCCGAAAACACACCAAAAATCGCGATTTTGACTCTATCACCCTAAGTAATAGTCTTGAATCGAACCCACCCGTAACTCCCTGTCTGATCCCACCTTACAGGAAGGAAATACATTAAGAAGTTCACTAGATGCATCGTGGCTGGCCGTGTTATAGGCTGCAGCGAGGGGAATAGTCTTCAGCTTAAATGATCAATTCTTACTAGAGATCAAGTTTAAATACAACGAAGATGAATAAATACTTAAATTCTCAGAATCAGATCTGGGGAATGATCGTGGGAATTTTCCTATAGCATAGGTATGGAGTTCTCCTTGCCTGTTAACAATCACCTCGATAAGCAGTACACAGCAGTGAAGCTGGTAATCATTCTGCTTCCCTCGTTTGGGCCAATCAGATCCCCGCCTTCCCCATCGCCACTAAGACTCCATATGGGGAAAGGTGAGCAGCGCCACGTGACTGAGGGGTAGGTATTTCTGTGTAGTGGAGTGGGACTTGACGGCGACGACGTCTCTTCATCCAAAACACAAGCAAAATATGCATCTCAATCACGAGAGAAACATCTCCTCTTGCCTAATCAGCCTTCCCATCCAGTACAAGGTCGATTGAAGCAAAATGAGGCCTGCAAGCGCATGCAAGGCATGTCGGTAAAGCTTCTGCTCTTGTAGCCTTCTTGTAAATGCTTACTGACTTTCCCGACAGAGAAAGGAAGCTGAAATGTAGTGTTCAGAGCAAATCGCAAGCCTGCCAGTTCTGCCAGGCGCAGAATCTCGAGTGCTCCTTGTCGCTGCGAGACCGAGTCCTGGCTCGACAGGAGCATCGTTCCAAACGCATATTGGCAGCCCAGCCACAAAGTCCTATCCAATCACCCAAAAATGATCGTCATCAAGGGTCAAATACCGCCCAGCTATTCCAAGGGGCTGCAAAATTGAACCTAAAACTGCCACCCATTGAGGTCTGTAATGAGATCGTGGATCTTTACTTTCAGATTTTGCACGACAAGCAGCATTCACTTTTTCACTACCCTACCTTCATTCGCGCCCAAAGAGAAGGCACTGTTCCGCCCATCATAATCCTAGCCATCATCACATATACAGCCCGGTAGGTCTTTATAACATCCCTCTTCCCCACAGTGTGGTGTAACTTCGTGTTGATCTGTGTTGTGCTGACATTACGGAAGATTCTCCAATCACAGCTACTTCAAAGGTGTAGAGCGCAGATATCGCGGCCAAGAATGGAGTCGAGCCGTGAAAACAATGTTGAACATCCAGGACATGGAAGTTTCCATCACGACAATGCAAGCATGTCACTTGATTGGGTCATTGGCTATATCTGAGGGCGATAGTCGAATGGAGTCAATGTGTAGCACTATAGCAAATCGGACCGCGCAGCTTCTTGGGCTGCCTCACCGCCTGAGCAGTGATAAGCTTGAGAGAGAACTGGAGCTTAGAGGTACCCATTACACCATCCTTCCCTGCTTAAGGCTCTGTGATTCTGACTGGTTGTTTGTAGTGTGGTGGTCCATATATATGTTTGACGTATGGTCCGCGAGTAGTCGAGGTCTGCCTAGAACATTCACATTGGATCCTACATGGGAATGGCCAATGGACGAGGTTGCATTCAATCAACTCACGTATGGCACTGCTGCACATAGCCATGAGGATTTTGATGAAGATCTTGGCCTCAGAGGGATACATCCACGTAGATTATCTATGTGGGGACAAATGATCCCGTTGACGGACATCAAGTCTGATGTCTTTACGTTGAACGAATGGACAGCCAGCCAAAATCACCTCACCATCGATGAGAATAGGCTTTTACGGTCAGTCGCGGAGATATCCTCCAAGCTGGTTGTATGGCTTCACGACCTTCCACCGCGATTGCACAACACACCAGAGAATCTCGCTTATTTTGTGGATCTTGGATTCGGTACAACATTTCTGGCACTACACGTAGGATATCACTACCACTCAATGCTTCTGTATTATCAGTTCCTGCATGAAGCCGAATCCTCGGGACCGTCGGAGTGCCTCCTGAGCTCGTCACCTTATGCCCGTGATTACGCCGAGCGGTGCAAGTTCCATGCCACCTCGATCTCTGATATTCTTTGGACAGGCTCTCAAACGCCGCGCTGTGAATGTTTGTGGATGCTGTGTGGCCATATGCTAGTCATTTCATCGTCCGTGCATCTGCACACATTACTCCTTGGGGATGATGAAGAACTCATCAATCAAGCTCGAAATTACTTAGAGCGAAACTTCGAACTGCTGCTCCGGCTACAGAGTTACTGGCCTGGCATCTTCCTCAGTACCACGAGACTAAGAGTGTTCCAAAAGGCCTGCTTAAGGGCAGCGAGGCTCAACGATACATTTAGAATGGATCGGTGGCTTCTTAACATGTTACAAGAACATCACGAGGCTATTGTGAACGAAAGTACCAACGACGATCAAGTTAATGTTACAGGTGATTCGCTCAGCGCTGCAAACATGTCTGCTCACAGTCCCTCGTCGACCGAATTCCAATCCGAGATGTATTCGTGGATTAGATGAATGGATGAATCACTCTTTCGCGCAACCAATGTGGCGACTTTTGTATGGGAGATTTGTCGATATTGGAGTACTTTCTTTATGATGTGAGTTTTGGCACAGATTTTGGCCGACGGAAGAAAAATCAAAAGAAGGAGGTGAGTTGCGGATATGTGTTTGCCGAATGTCGATTTTGGTTGAATTCGATGTGTCTCTAGAATTTCGAATGTGTCACTAGAATCGAAATTCTAGTGAGGCGCGGTTTTTGGATGTATATAATGTCTTCAATGCGAGATATGTTTGTTGCCTTTGAATCTACTTTGTATGGCTTATTCGAGTCTAAAGTACTGTAATCAAGTTCTACTACCTCAAAGCAAGGACCAACGATCAAGCATCTAGGAGGAAACTTGTCCACAAATGTGTCTATCAACATAGCAGGACGATGTGTTTGACTAATATGACTAGTGAGGTTCTACAGAGTGTATCAGATAATTATTTACATAATAGGTACCGTAAATACATTTCTCAGCACGCCAGCGGCACAGAAAAGGTCCCTTTCCACAGAGACAAAAGACACAAGCTCATGACAGAACGCCATCTAGCAAAGTATGACCTTCGTCGCCTAGTATAAAGACTCGGTAGCCTCCAATCTATGTATGGGTAAAGCCATATCCTACACGTGTGTGGAATCCGCGACAGCCTCATTCTTCCTATCGGCGTCGTAGGCACCGGCCTCAGTATGCTTGAATTTGCGGGCCGGGATCTTGCGTGCAAAGAGCATGTCCAATTCCTCAAATGAACGGTGCTAAGGGCCTGGTTAGCGCAAATTGCATCAAGGTTATATAGGATGCAGGGGAGGGGAGTCTTACCCTGGTCTCAGGAAGGCGGAAAAATGCCCAGATAACCATAACAGTAGCGGTTCCACCCCAAAAGAAACCTGATTATGCGGCTTAGCAAGAAGTAACAGTGACCCGGCATGGGAAAACCACTTACCAGTATAACCACGGAGATTCCAGGCGGTGGGATTCATGAAGTATGGCTGAAGGACACCAGCAACGATGTTGACAAGATAGTATGAGTTTCGGGCCAAGCAGATAGTCTTCTGGCGCAGACGGGTGGAGCCCACCTCGGCCGGCAGAGACCAGCCTAGCTGACCGACGGACAAGTCGAAGAAGAAAAGCCACAGGATAGCGAGTACGGCCTGCGTATAGACGACAGACGTTATGCCGCTCCACACGTTAAGGATGCCAATGAGGTAAAGGACGAAGGCCATAGCGGACATGCCCCAGAGATAAGTTATTCTTCGGCCGAAGTTAGGTGTGATGAACAGCCAGTTAATGATGGTCGCGACGCCGGCCACGCCGAGGCCACCGAGCGTGAGGGAATATGTTGTGCTGGTGGGGAGCCCGATTTGCTCGTAGAAGTAAGATGAGTTATCTGGCTCTCCATGTCAGTCTTGCACGCTGAGAGTAGCAAAGGCGAGCTTACAGGCAAAGTTGGAACCAGAGAGCACTTGACCAGCAAAAGCCATACAGGCGATTTCAGTTCGGCGGAGTTCAAAGCCTTTGAGACAATCCCAATACGATGTGCCCACAGAAAACTGTTCCTCAAGGTCATTGGTGTAGACGATCATAGCCAGCGTCTTCTTGACATCGATGTCAGCTGACTGTCGTTGTAAGCGACGCAAAGATTTCTCGGCCTGGTCCAGACGACCCTTGCGGACCTCATGCCACGGGCTCGCTGGTGCAAAGTAGATGAGCGGGATCAAGAAGCACGGCCAGACCCATTGAAGCGCGAAGGGAATGCGGAATCCCCATTCGTCGGTGCGGGATTGAAGGCCACGTAAGACACCGGCCGCGATCAATTGACCAAGCAAGAAACACATGTTGGTATAACTAGTGAGATAGATTCGCAGAGGCATAGGAAGGCACTCGGAGGCATAGGCCGGGGCCGCGGTCGCGAAGACTCCCCAGGGAAGACCGCTGAGGATCTGTCCGATGAGGAGGACGACGACATTCGGAGAGAAAAATGTGATGAAGATGCAGCCAGAGAGGATCACGAGAGAAGCAAGGAGAACGAGGCGATGGCCGAACTTGTTGACAAGATATCTATGTCACCAGGAGCAATTAGCATAACGTCTTGGCCTAGAACGTAAACCACATACCCGTTGATCAAGGTACCGAAAAAGGCACCGACGGTCGAGCCATTGTTAAGACCGGCTTGCCAAGGGGCCGAAAGTTGATATCCTGATCGCGTGCTGGCCGTGACACCAACAAAGGTGCCATATTTGCGTTGGAAGGTCGGGTATGCAAACAAGCTTCCCATGAGAATCTGATCGAACCCCTCCATGATCACGCACGTGGATACAGTCAAGCACCAGAAGACGGCCATGGGATAGGCCTTGATGGCCTCGCGCGGTGAGAGCTGATGCTCCAGGCGAGAGTTCTCCTCGGCGTCGGTCGTCAAGGTCTTGGAGGTGACCGGATAGTCGTCATGCGGGTGCTCGACATGGGAAGCCATGACTTTGTCGGATTCCATGACTTTGTCGGAATCCATGGCGAGGATGGAAAGTCGCGCAAGGGATGGAAACTCTAGGAGATTGTCGAGTGTTGGATGTCGAGAGAAGAAAGCAGCTGAATGCAATGACAATCAAAAGTCATAGACATGGACGGGGAGCATGGGGCAAATATATAGACCAAGCGATGACCTTGCCGTCGCGATTGTATAACTGTGAATTCGGGTTGGGGACCCCGCGTTTCGGGAGACCAATGTGAACGCGGAGAATACTGGCAGGGAATTGGCGGAAAACCTGGGATGGGCGAGCCCTAAGTTGAGGGATATTTCGCACTACCAACGCCAGATCAGGGACGACGACCTTGCCCAAAATGGCCCAAGATGGTGATTTTCGGCGTCCAATGCCTTGTCAAGTAGCGGACTAGTGCGCTGACCGAGAATCCACGGTCGAGAATGAATCATGGCATGGATTTTCTGGACCAAGGGCCCCAAGCGCCTCCAGGGGCAAATGATGGAGGAGGGAGTACTGGGTGTAATGGTGTCGGGTGTACTGGTGAGCCTGGAGAATTACAGTGACAGCAAGTGCGAACTCTACCTTAGGGGGCAGTTTGGTTAGGATCAAGGCGGACGCATTACCAAGTCCTGGATTAGGTTACTTCAAAACACCGAGGTCCTGCAGAGGCCAAGAGAGCGCGGCAATGGCCAACGCTCATTGGCGGCTTTGACAGCTCGAGATTCTGCTCAGCGGACATCCAGCTGACTTGGTCCAGCAGCTGACTTGGTCTCCTCAGTGGGGCGATGTGCACCACCGAGTCCACTCTGCTCGGCTTTGATACATCGTGATTGAACGGCTTTGGAGGAGCTTGTACCGCATTGTCCCTGCCCCGTTCCCAGACTCTGGGGGAGAAGACTTTATGCGGGGCTCCATCATTCGGCAATTCGTGCCTCTTCCTCGGCCTTCATCACACATCATTGGCGGACATGGTTGCGCCTTACTAGATGCGTCGCTTGTCACCCACTTTTGCCGAGCGAGACAGCAACGGACTCTCCGGCCTTTCTTCAGGTGGTTGCGGCTCTACTGCTGAGTACGGATCTTCATGCTGGGCTACCCCGCTAAATTGTTGCATGATCCCCCGCATCACTAGCAGTGAAGGCCAAAAAACAAATATGTCCAGCTGCCAGCTCGACAATTTCGAGAACTCATAAATAGTTGTTTCCCCGTCACCTCCCAAGTACCAGGTAACACCAATCGAACTCTCCAGAGTCTGCAAAGTGGTACGACGCTTTGCTGTGGTCCAGGACTGTTACGCACGCTACAATACTCACTGCCCACTCCTGGAGCCTCTTACTGCCGTGAAGATGCAATTAGGGAACGGGGTCAACGGTACGCAATAAATTCCTTTTTCCGGACTTTCATAGAGACCATTCTTCCACTCGAACGGCACACATACAACGAGCTGACTGAAAAAAGGTGGTGTGAAGAGATTCCGTTGGAACAAGGAGGGTGTGCAGATAGACTTTGTTATCGACGAGAAGAAACAGATTTGGATCTACGACATTGGCCCCTCGACTGCGCAAACGACCAACGACCCATCTGATCTTCCTCCCAATCTCGACCAAGCTCTACCTCTGACCCAGATTCGACTGGCCGGCGAGGGATCCGTCCTCGGAACGTCACATCGGGTGGTGTACAGCGCCCTGTCCCATCGCCTGCTCTATGACTCTCATCGCGAGCGAAAAGAGTCGCCTGACCTGCATGTTCTGGAAATCACGACTAAAGACCCGCTGACGGGCCTGGAGGTTCGAAGCCAATTTTCCATTTACACTGGCATCCCGGTGCTGCGATGCACGGCGATCGTCACGAACAAAGGCACAGCGGGCGTGTACCTGCAGACATTTTCCTCTTTGTCCATTGGCGGCCTCAACCGCAAGCAGCCTGAGTGGTGGAAGGACTATCGCATCGTCATTCCACACAGCAATCTGTTCCGCGAGGCGCAATGGCGGCGGTTCACGTTGCCTGAACTCGGCATGGACTATTGTGGTGCGAGCGACTTCAATCTGCCTGGCACACGGGCTTCGGTCATCTTATCCAACCAAGGCACATTCTCCACCGAGGGACACCTGCCCATGGGTGCGCTGGAAAAGGCTGACGGGAGCGAGTGCTGGATGTGGCAAATCGAGCACAGCGGAGCGTGGCGATGGGAATTTGGTAATATTCTCGAGAGTCTTTACATCGTGGCGGGTGGACCGACGGACAACGAGCAGTGGACCAAGTACCTTGCGCCAGACGAATCATTCACCAGTGTTCCTGTGGGACTAGCAGTTATGGCAGGAAACTGTGAGGACGCTTTTGCTCCCATGACCCAATACAGGAGACGCATCCGACGTAAGCATGCCGACAATGAGAATCTTCCCGTGATCTTCAATGATTATATGAACTGTTTGATGGGCGATCCAACCGAGGAGAAGGTAGAAAAGCTGATTGAACCAGCACGCCAAGTCGGTTCCGAGTATTTCGTCATCGATGCTGGATGGTACGCCGAGGATCCAGATTGGTGGGAGACTGTTGGAGCATGGGAACCATCGAAGATCCGCTTCCCTAACGGTCTTAAAACCTTGTTAGACAAGATTCGTGCAGCGGGCATGGTTCCTGGCCTGTGGCTCGAGCCGGAGGTGATTGGGGTTAAGAGCCCGCTTCTGGGTCAATTTCCCAATGAAGCATACTTCCAACGCTATGGAGTTCGTGTATCGGAACAGGGAAGACATCAACTGGACTTCCGCCATCCCGTAGTTCGGTCGCGTCTCGATGCTGTCGTCGATAGACTGGTCCTTGAATATGGAGTCGGGTACTTCAAGCTTGACTACAACATCGATGTGACGCAAGGAACAGATGTTGACGCTGCTAGCCCTGGTGATGGTATGTTGGAGCATAGAAGAGCATACATGTCATGGATCAACGGCCTGTATGATCGCTTCCCTGATCTTGTCCTCGAGTCTTGCTCTAGTGGTGCGCAACGGCTGGACTACCACATGCTAGCTACCCATTCCATTCAATCTACCAGCGATCAGCAGGATTCTATCCTCTATGCTGCTATATCTGCAGCGGTCCCGACGGCTCTTACACCAGAACAGAGTGCCTCGTGGGCATATCCACAGCCAGACTGGAGTGATGACTTGATTAGTTTTACTATGGTCAATAGTCTGCTTGGCCGTGCCTACTTGAGCGGCCGCGTCGATCTCATGTCTGCATCGCAATTGGAGCTCATCAAGGATGGCTTGACCGTCTACAAGCAAATCCGACAGGATATCAAGAACTCTGTCCCCTTCTGGCCAAACGGATTACACGAGTGGCACCAGGAGTGGGTTAGTTTGGGCCTGCGAAGCAAGAACCAGCGATACCTTGGGATCTGGAGACGAGGCGGTGATGAGAGCTGTTGCTTTCCCATCAAAGATTTAGTGGGCAAGGATGTAAAAGTTGAATGCTTGTATCCTAAGAAGGCGGCTGGATCGCTGAGTTGGGATAAGACAAAGGGAGTCCTGTCGGTGTCTCTTAAAGATACCCCGTGTGCGAGATTATTGCGTTTGTCCTGAAGAGTGGGTAATTCTACCCTACCTCGTGTTTTAATGGAAGTATAGAGAGAACGCAAATCTAGAGTGATACAAGTGCGGCTGAGGTTGTCTTGTTACAGGCTATTGATTACGACTCATGTATGTGAGCGGCGTGCAAGAGGACTTGTTCCCGAAATTCCGAATAGTTGTTAATCTGAGAAGCAAGATATTTAGCCTGATAGACTGTGATTTTAATGCTCTTACCATTTCCCTATTCTTTTAAATTTTCTTGTAATATCCCTTGGCATCCAACTTGCGCTCATGGCTACAGTATCTCCTGTTGCATCTCACCTAGTAAGTTGCGCTGATAAAGCAGCGCTGGCTACACTGGAGTGTCCTTTCCAGTTAGGAGTCTTGGACAAATCAATGAATCCCTTGGTAACAATCGAGTTCTTATATATCTACAAAAATGATTCGGTATTGCCAGACAGCGAGTTCATCTCACCTGATCTCTTACAAACCGCACTGGAACGCTTGTTAGACTACTATCCGCACCTGACAAGGCGATTTCAGCAAAATCTGCATTCACAAGAATACGAAATTGGGAAATTGGATACTGGCGTATTGCTAATCGAGGCATTGTGTGAATCTACGCTGGATGATATTGCTGCACTTAATACCAGATCTGGCCGAATCTTGCTCGCTAATTTGCCTAACGGGGGCTTGGCTTTACTACCCAAGACCGAAACAACCATCGAGGCTGTTCGTTGTGAACCTATCATGGTACTTCAGCATACCAGGTTTGATTGCGGGGGAGTTGCAATAGGAATCCGAGTCCACCACATTTGTGTGTGATGGACATGGCTTCTTCCAGCTGGCTCAGGATCTGGCTGAGATATATCGGCAGTTGCGAGTCCGGCCAGGGGAGGATGGCACATTTCAGCCTCGATTGTCACATCCCCCTACAATTCATCCATATTTGTCCCATCCCGATGCCTTGACAATGGCAGAGCGGCTTGAGGCACTCAGTTTTGCTCAGAGTCATTTCGTGGTAGACACTGTCGTGGAAGACAGCGCCGCACGCCAAGAGGCGTATGCAAGGAAACAGACCATGCCTCAACCTCGTGTGGTTGGGCGCGTTTTACGCTTTTCTGGTGATGATCTCCAGAAAACCATGGCCTCCAGTTTCATCTGGAAATGGATCACTGACGACTTTAATCTTGTCTATCAAGATTCCATCGATGATCAGAGTATTCGAATTGGCCGGAGCATCAATGCGAGCATCGCTAGTTCCAGAGGTAGAGAAGTTAGCCAAGAGAGCAATGTTTCCAAAGCTGGTAGCAGTCGGGGCTGAGGTCCAATCCGGCACCCATGAAGGCAGGTCTTTTAATAATCGTGGTAGACCGATACCAGCCTGGTGTAAGATATCCATAGGCTGCTTGATAGTGGCTCGCTGCAACGCATTCATAGGTTGCTTGTTGTTTGAAGCCAGACTGATATTCTCTTGAGAATTCAAGACGTACTTGACAATATTTAGGCAAAGCCTTTCCACAGATTGTGCATAATCGACGTTAAACAGTTCATTTTCCACGTCTTCAGAAACCCCCAACAGTCTATATATTTTGTCTCTAGGTTCTGAAGTCTTGTATTGGAAGCACTCGTTAATTGAATCTTGGAAAGAAACCTTAATCCCCTGTGTTTTCATTGTGCGGAAGCCTTCGATCGATCCAACGATGGTCATAGCATCAATTGACCCACTCTGTGGACCTGACTTTCGGTGATCAGTTGTGATCAGTGGAAGAAGACCGGGAATGATAAAGATAGTTAGCATCACTTTTGCAAGGGCGTTCCAAGATATAGTATCATCGCCACATTGAACGTCAGCTGATTGCGCTAGGACGACTTCCTATGAAGGGCGTTAGTCTCGTATCCAAAGACCGTATAATTAGATATAATAGATGATTTGGTCTCTAAAATCAACAGCTGAGATATTTTAAACCCGCCGTCAAATTGTATCTATAACCATGAAGCATGACCTGCAAAATGGAAGATCTTGAGGCTAACTTTTGTGAAGACGCCTTAAGCTTGTTAAAATGGAATTGAGCAGTTGTCTTCGACTCACCTGAATGATCCACATCCTTTGAAACCATGGCCTACAGAGTAGTTCATATAGCCAAGTATATTGCGGTCCCGGCCAATCATACCCGCCACATGCTCCTCCAGCCTGAGGGAAATTGATATTTTTAGCAACATGGAAATACTCCGACATACCAAGCAACATTCGCATTGCCGTAGTTGTTTGTTTATTCCCTGTTCCTAACCATATAGTCACTTTAGTCGCGCGCTTGTAGATATCACGCATAAGCTGAATCTCTTTCTCCTTAATATCTGTTTGATTGATGCACAAAAAGTTGATCCATAGATACTCGGTATGAGGTAGTGCTGTATCCCTGGCAAGCTCTGGGTAAGCCTCTTCTAGACTACCCGGCTTAACGACTTGCGAGGAAGGCTTCTTCTTGGAAAATTGCTTCAGAATCTCTTCAACACTCTTTGTGATACAGATGATGGCCCTGTCTCCGCATTACGCAGTGGCGACGCTGCTGGAATCCCCCCATGCGTATGAAATGGCTGTAAATTCTAGGGGTCGTCTAAAGAGACAGCCACAAAGTCTATGCGATTGCGCACCCTACGTCGAGTTACTTTGAATAGCCGGATATGGCGTTCACCTAACTCTTATTACTGACACGTTTTGGCCTTGCAGTAACCCTAACATTATTATCCCCTATTTACACTGTAAATGAGTTTTTTTCCTATACAAAAAACGTCTGTGCATTTCTTGGCATGAAATCTTAGTCACACTATAAATGAGATAGGGTTAGGGTTAGGGTTAGGGTTAGGGTTAGGGTTAGGGTTAGGGTTAGGGTTAGGGTTAGGGTTAGGGTTAGGGTTAGGGTTAGGGTTAGGG